>JAQFWZ010000073.1:1349343-1741843 GCA_027789725.1 Dendropsophus ebraccatus | reverse complement strand
GAGGAGGGAGGTGAGCGGGGGCGGAGAGTAGGGGGAGGGTGGTGAGCTGGGGGAGGAGGGAGGTGAGCGGGGGCGGAGAGTAGGGGGAGGGTGGTGAGCTGGGGAGGAGGGAGGTGAGCGGGGGCGGAGAGTAGGGGGAGGGTGGTGAGCTGGGGAGGAGGGAGGTGAGCGGGGGCGGAGAGTAGGGGGAGGGTGGTGAGCTGGGGAGGAGGGAGGTGAGCGGGGGCGGAGAGTAGGGGGAGGGTGGTGAGCTGGGGAGGAGGGAGGTGAGCGGGGGCGGAGAGTAGGGGGAGGGTGGTGAGCTGGGGAGGAGGGAGGTGAGCGGGGGCGGAGAGTAGGGGGAGGGTGGTGAGCTGGGGAGGAGGGAGGTGAGCGGGGGCGGAGAGTAGGGGGAGGGTGGTGAGCTGGGGAGGAGGGAGGTGAGCGGGGGCGGAGAGTAGGGGGAGGGTGGTGAGCTGGGGAGGAGGGAGGTGAGCGGGGGCGGAGAGTAGGGGGAGGGTGGTGAGCTGGGGAGGAGGGAGGTGAGCGGGGGCGGAGAGTAGGGGGAGGGTGGTGAGCTGGGGAGGAGGGAGGTGAGCGGGGGCGGAGAGTAGGGGGAGGGTGGTGAGCTGGGGAGAGGGAGGTGAGCGGGGGCGGAGAGTAGGGGGAGGGTGGTGAGCTGGGGAGGAGGGAGGTGAGCGGGGGCGGAGAGTAGGGGGAGGGTGGTGAGCTGGGGAGGAGGGAGGTGAGCGGGGCGGAGAGTAGGAGGAGGGTGGTGAGCTGGGGAGGAGGGAGGTGAGCGGGGGCGGAGAGTAGGAGGGAGGGTGGTGAGCTGGGGAGGAGGGAGGTGAGCGGGGGCGGAGAGTAGGGGGAGGGTGGTGAGCTGGGGAGGAGGGAGGTGAGCGGGGGCGGAGAGTAGGAGGAGGGTGGTGAGCTGGGGCGGAGGGAGGTGAGCGGGGGCGGAGAGTAGGAGGAGGGTGGTGAGCTGGGGCGGAGGGAGGTGAGCGGGGGGCGGAGAGTAGGAGGAGGGTGGTGAGCTGGGGCGGAGGGAGGTGAGCGGGGGCGGAGAGTAGGAGGAGGGTGGTGAGCTGGGGCGGAGGGAGGTGAGCGGGGGCGGAGAGTAGGAGGAGGGTGGTGAGCTGGGGCGGAGGGAGGTGAGCGGGGGCGGAGAGTAGGAGGAGGGTGGTGAGCTGGGGCGGAGGGAGGTGAGCGGGGGCGGAGAGTAGGAGGAGGGTGGTGAGCTGGGGAGGAGGGAGGTGAGCGGGGGGCGGAGAGTAGGAGGAGGGTGGTGAGCTGGGGCGGAGGGAGGTGAGCGGGGGCGGAGAGTAGGAGGAGGGTGGTGAGCTGGGGCGGAGGGAGGTGAGCGGGGGCGGAGAGTAGGAGGAGGGTGGTGAGCTGGGGCGGAGGGAGGTGAGCGGGGGCGGAGAGTAGGAGGAGGGTGGTGAGCTGGGGCGGAGGGAGGTGAGCGGGGGGCGGAGAGTAGGAGGAGGGTGGTGAGCTGGGGCGGAGGGAGGTGAGCGGGGGCGGAGAGTAGGAGGAGGGAGGTGAGCGGGGGCGGAGAGTAGGAGGAGGGTGGTGAGCTGGGGCGGAGGGAGGTGAGCGGGGGCGGAGAGTAGGAGGAGGGTGGTGAGCTGGGGCGGAGGGAGGTGAGCGGGGGCGGAGAGTAGGAGGAGGGTGGTGAGCTGGGGCGGAGGGAGGTGAGCGGGGGCGGAGAGTAGGAGGAGGGTGGTGAGCTGGGGCGGAGGGAGGTGAGCGGGGGCGGAGAGTAGGAGGAGGGTGGTGAGCTGGGGCGGAGGGAGGTGAGCGGGGGGCGGAGAGTAGGAGGAGGGTGGTGAGCTGGGGAGGAGGGAGGTGAGCGGGGGCGGAGAGTAGGAGGAGGGTGGTGAGCTGGGGCGGAGGGAGGTGAGCGGGGGCGGAGAGTAGGAGGAGGGTGGTGAGCTGGGGCGGAGGGAGGTGAGCGGGGGCGGAGAGTAGGAGGAGGGTGGTGAGCTGGGGCGGAGGGAGGTGAGCGGGGGCGGAGAGTAGGAGGAGGGTGGTGAGCTGGGGCGGAGGGAGGTGAGCGGGGGCGGAGAGTAGGAGGAGGGTGGTGAGCTGGGGCGGAGGGAGGTGAGCGGGGGCGGAGAGTAGGAGGAGGGTGGTGAGCTGGGGCGGAGGGAGGTGAGCGGGGGCGGAGAGTAGGAGGAGGGTGGTGAGCTGGGGCGGAGGGAGGTGAGCGGGGGCGGAGAGTAGGAGGAGGGTGGTGAGCTGGGGCGGAGGGAGGTGAGCGGGGGCGGAGAGTAGGAGGAGGGTGGTGAGCTGGGGCGGAGGAGGTGAGCGGGGGCGGAGAGTAGGAGGAGGGTGGTGAGCTGGGGCGGAGGGAGGTGAGCGGGGGCGGAGAGTAGGAGGAGGGTGGTGAGCTGGGGCGGGGGGAGGTGAGCGGGGGCGGAGAGTAGGAGGAGGGTGGTGAGCTGGGGCGGGGAGGAGGGAGGTGAGCGGGGGCGGAGAGTAGGAGGAGGGTGGTGAGCTGGGGAGGAGGGAGGTGAGCGGGGGCGGAGAGTAGGAGGAGGGTGGTGAGCTGGGGCGGGGAGGAGGGAGGTGAGCGGGGGCGGAGAGGAGGAGGGAGGCGAGTGCAGGTGGAGAGGAGATGGGCGGAGGCGGAAAGGAGGAGGGAGGCGAGTGCAAGTGGACAGGAGGAGGGGGCGGCGAGAGGAGGAGGAGGGCGGTGAGCTGGGGCGGGGAGGAGGGAGGTGAGCGGGGGCGGAGAGTAGGAGGGTGGTGAGCTGGGGAGGAGGGAGGTGAGCGGGGGCGGAGAGTAGGAGGAGGGTGGTGAGCTGGGGCGGGGAGGAGGGAGGTGAGCGGGGGCGGAGAGAAGGAGGGTGGTGAGCTGGGGAGGAGGGAGGTGAGCGGGGGCGGAGAGAAGGAGGGTGGTGAGCTGGGGAGGAGGGAGGTGAGCGGGGGCGGAGAGTAGGAGGAGGGTGGTGAGCTGGGGCGGGGAGGAGGGAGGTGAGCGGGGGCGGAGAGGAGGAGGGAGGCGAGTGCAGGTGGAGAGGAGGAGGGCGGAGGCAGAAAGGAGGAGAGAGGCGAGTGCAGGTGGACAGGAGGAGGGGGCGGCGAGAGGAGGAGGAGGGCGGTGGCGGGGAGCGGAAGTGGACAGGAGGAAAGGGGCGGCGAGAGCAGGGCGGTGGCGGGGAGCCGAGGTGGACAGGAGGCGGACAGGAAGAGGGGGGCGGCGAGCGGAGGCGGAGAGGAGAAGCAGGGCGGGAGCGGAGGTGGACAGGAGGATGGGGGCGGCGAGCGGAGGCGGAGAGGAGGAGGAGTGCTGGGAGTGGAGGTGGACAGGAGGAAGGGGGCGGCGAGAGGAGGAGGAGGAGGGCGGTGGCGGGGAGCGGAGGTGGACAGGAGGTGGACAGGAGGAGGGGGGCCGTGAGCGGACGCGGGGAGGAGGAGGAGGGCGGCAGACTTGAGGACCGCACTGGTGGAGGAACGTAATTGCTCATAGCCTCCAGTATCCCACTTGATAGTGAACAAAAAAACATCAATGTCAAACCCATCAAATTGTCCTGTCTGTGGGGTCTCCCCTATAGTCGTGGGGTCCAGTCAGTTTGGGGGGTCTCGTGATGTTAATGGGTTGTATTTCCTTCCTCTCTCTTGGGCTCTCGGGGGTCGGGGTCGGGGTTATCACTGACTGGTTTGGTTTTTCAGCTTTATGAGACGGGTAATCGCTACCACTTCCTGCACAGCCTGGCCTTACTGGCGGTCCCACACTGCAGACGCCCCCTGCTGGTAGGTCACCTGCACCACGCCTCTATGCAGGGGGAGGAGACAGTGTGTGGGCGGGGCCTGTATACACTCACCTCTCCTTCTCTTGCTCCCCCTGCAGGCCGGCTCCCTCCTGACATCTGGAATTCTCCTGTTTTCCGGTACATTCTATTACCACGCACTGAGTGGAGACCCCACCCTGACCAAGGCGGCTCCATACGGGGGGACGCTGCTCATCCTGGGCTGGGTCGCCATGGCGCTGTGACATCATGGCCGTTGTATGTTGTATAATGATGGAAATGTTTTATTAAAGGATTTCTACTGGGATGTGAGATGCCTCATATAGATAGAATGCCTGCACCCGTATGTGTGTGTGTGTGTGTGTATATATATATATATATATATATATATATATATATATATATATAGATAGAATGCCTGCACCCGTATGTGTGTGTATATATATATATATATATATATATATATAATGCCTGCACCTGTATGTATGTGTGTGTGTGTGTGTGTGTGTGTGTGTGTGTGTGTGTGTGTATGTATGTATGTATAGATAGAATGCCTGCACCTGTGTGTGTATATAGATAGAATGCCTGCACCCGTGTGTATATATGTATATATATATAGAATGCCTGCTCCTGTGTGTGTATATAGATAGAATGCCTGCACCCGTATGTGTATATATATATATATATATATATAGAATGCCTGCACCCGTATGTATATATATATATATATATATATATATATAGAATGCCTGCACCTGTGTGTGTATATATATAATGCCTGCACCTGTATGTATGTATGTGTGTGTGTGTGTGTGTGTGTGTGTGTGTGTATGTATATATATATAGATAGAATGCCTGCACCTGTGTGTGTATATAGATAGAATGCCTGCACCCGTGTGTATATATGTATATATATATATATATAGAATGCCTGCTCCTGTGTGTGTAATATATAATGTTGCAGTGAGATGATAGAATCAGGGATTTGATCAAGTTTTGGGAAATGATGAAATGGCCGCGCTGTTCCATCACATCCCTAGGAATTTGATCCAACTTCTGACCCCTATCAGGGAAATGATGGAATGAACGATCGAGGAGTCTCCCGGCTCTATGTTTGGCGGTAGAGGCGGGGGAGTGGAGCGGCACACCTCCCGGCAGGCATACGGAGGCGGGCGGGGGAGCGGAGCGGTACACCTC
This sequence comes from Dendropsophus ebraccatus, assembly GCA_027789725.1. Lineage (NCBI taxonomy): Eukaryota > Metazoa > Chordata > Amphibia > Anura > Hylidae > Dendropsophus > Dendropsophus ebraccatus. The sequence continues at coordinate 1,736,909 of JAQFWZ010000073.1, read as the reverse complement.
CCCGCAAGCATATAGCGGTGAGGGTGGACGGGGAGCAGATGGGCCGAGGGAGTAAGGAGGCTTGTAGCAGGGGAAACAAGCAGAGCAGGGAGAAGAGAGGCAGCAGAGGCGGACGGGGGAGCAGAGCAGGCAGGCTGGGGAGCAGAGAGGTGGCAGAGGTGGACGGGGGAGCAGAGCAGGCAGGCTGGGGAGAAGAGAGGCAGCAGAGGCGGACGGGGGAGCAGAGCAGGCAGGCTGGGGAGCAGAGAGGTGGCAGAGGTGGACGGGGGAGCAGAGCAGACAGGCTGGGGAGCAGAGAGGCAGCAGAGGTGGACGGGGGAGCAGAGCAGGCAGGCTGGGGAGCAGAGAGGTGGCAGAGGTGGATGGGGGAGCAGAGCAGGCAGGCTGGGGAGCAGAGAGGCAGCAGAGGCGGACGGGGGAGCAGAGCAGACAGGCTGGGGAGCAGAGAGGTGGCAGAGGCGGACGGGGGAGCAGAGCAGGCAGGTTGGGGAGCAGAGAGGCGGATAGGGGAGCAGAGAGGTGGACGGGGGAGCAGAGCAGACAGGCTGGGGAGCAGAGAGGTGGACGGGGGAGCAGAGCAGGCAGGCTGGGGAGCAGAGAGGTGGACGGGGGAGCAGAGCAGGCAGGCTGGGGAGCAGAGAGGTGGACGCTGGAGCAGAGCAGACAGGCTGGGGAGCAGAGAGGCGGCAGAGGTGGACGGGGGAGCAGAGCAGACAGGCTGGGGAGCAGAGAGGCGGCAGAGGTGGACGGGGGAGCAGAGCAGGCAGGCTGGGGAGCAGAGAGGTGGACGGGGGAGCAGAGCAGACAGGCTGGGGAGCAGAGCAGACAGGCTGGGGAGCAGAGAGGCGATACAGTAAGCAAATTCTATGTCGCAGGGGGAAATGATAGAGTTCATTCCATCATTCCACTGTGCCGTTCCATCATTTCCCTGATAGGGGTCAGAGGTTGGATCAAACCCCTATCAGGGAAATAATGGAACGGCACGGTCATCTCATCATTGATCAAATCCCTGATATATATAATGTCTGCGCCCGTGTGTGTGTGTGTGTATATGTATATAGGGGAATTTTATACTCACCGTAAATTCTCTTTCCTGTAGTCCGAAGCAGCAGCACATAATGGGGAAGATTCTATCTTCCTGCAATGATAGGACAGATGGTAACAAGCCATAAAGAGGTAATTGCCCCCCTATAAGGCCTATGCTGACCTCTAGCCTCCTCGTGTACTTCTAACGATCTAGGAAAACATAACCCAAAACACTCAGGGTATGATGCATAAACTTTTATAGGGAGGGTTAGTTTGTGCTGCTGCTTCGGACTACAGGAAAGAGAATTTACTGTGAGTATAAAATTCCCCTTTCCCTTACGTCCTAAGCAGCAGCACATAATGGGGATATAGCAAGATCACATAATGGGGGGAGAATCATACAGCAGCCATGAGAACCGCTTTACCAAGATTGGTTGCCCAGAGGTTCTAATGTCCAAAAGTATAAGAAGACCACAATGCAGTTCTGCATAACTGATCAATGAGAATGCACATCTCCTCCACCCAGGATGTAGACATTGCCCTTGTGGTAAGGGCCTTAATGGATTCAGGTACTTGGACTCTCACCTCTTGGTAACACACAGAGTCTGCCGTATCCATCTGGATAAAGTAGCTTTTGAGGACTCCAATCACTGTTTATTTCCTGAAAAAGAGACAGATAAAATCTTCTGACTTCTCTGGTTCTCACTAAATAAACTCTCAAGGCTCCGCCCACAACCAGAGAGCGCAGGCTCAAGGCTCCGCCCACAACCAGAGAGCGCAGGCTCAAGGCTCCGCCCACAACCAGAGAGCGCAGGCTCAAGGCTCCGCCCACAACCAGAGAGCGCAGGCTCAAGGCTCCGCCCACAACCAGAGAGTGCGGTTGTAATACTTCCTCATTGGAGGAATTTAGGCAAAAACAAGTAACTCAATCTGCTGAGTAATGTTGGATAAGGAAGGAACCTTAACCCTTAGGGGACACAGCCAGTTTTCATTTTTGCGTTTTCGTTTTTTCCTCCTTGTGTATATAAGGCCATAGCGCCTGCATTTTTCCACCTAGAGACCCAAGTGAGCCCTTATTTTTTGCGCAACTAATTGTACTTTGCTATGGCAGATGTAATTTTTGCCTAAAATGTGCCGGGAAACAAGAAAAAAATTCAAAGTGTGGTGAAATTGAAAAAAAAAACGCATTTCTTTTATTTGGGGGAAATGTGTTTTTACGCCATTCACCCTGGGGTAAAACTGACTTGTTATGCATGTTCCTCAAGTTGTTACGATTAAAACGATATGTAACATGTATAACTTATATTGTATCTGATGGCCTGTAAAAAATTCAAACCGTTGTTAACAAATATACGTCACTTAAAATGGCTCCATTCCCAGGCTTATAGCACTTTTATCCTTTGGTCTATGGGGCTGTGCGAGGTGTCATTTTTTGCGCCATGATGCGTTCTTTCTATCGGTACCTTGATTGCGCATATATGACTTTTTGATCGCTTTTTATTACAATTATTCTGGATTTGATGCGACAGAAATTGCGCAATTTTGCACTTTGGGATTTCTTTGCGCTGACGCCGTTTACCGTACGAGATCAGGAATGTGATTAATTAATAGTTTGGGCGATTACGTACGCGGCGATAGCAAACATGTTTGTTTATTAATTAATTAATTTATTTTTATTTATAAAATGGGGAAAGGGGGGTGATTCAGACTTTTATTAGGGGAGGGGATTTTGTGTTATTAAAAATACATTTTTCTTTTACTTTACACATATACTAGAAGCCCCCTGGGGTTAGGGTTATTCCCCCCTGGGGTTAGGGTTATTCCCCCTGGGGTTAGGGTTATTCTCCCTGGGGTTAGGGTTATTCCCCCTGGGGTTAGGGTTATTCCCCCCTGGGGGACTTCTAGTATATGTACTCTGATCTCTCATAGAGATCCATGCAGTATAGTTATACTGCATGAATCCATGAGATCGGTGTTCTATTACTTTTGGCTGCTGCAGCCATAAGCAATAGAATGCCGAGCCGGGATCAGCGCCATTACGGAGCAGACCCCGGCCCGGGATGGATGCAGGGATCGCCCCCCCGCAATCGCGCCGCAGGGGGGCGATCCCCCCACTAGACCACCAGGTATAAATAAAAGCAAGTATTTAGAAGCAGCTGTCAACTTTGACAGCTGCTTCTAAGTACTTAATTAGCGGGCACGGCGATCGGACCGTGCCCGCTAATAGCCGCGAGCCCGGGCTACACGCGGCACCCGGGATCGCGGCAGTTCAGAGGGTGGTCGCCGCGCAAACCCCCTCTGAACTCCGATAGCGGCACGAGGACGTTCAATAACGTCCTGGTGCAGCTATGGGTTAAAGGGGTTGTCCAGCGAATTTTTTTTTTCTTTCAAATCAACTGGTATCAGAAAGTTAAATCGATTTGTAATTTACTTCTATTTAAAAATCTCAAGTCTTCCCATACTTATACACTGTTGTATGTCCTGCAGGAAATGTTGTTTGTTTACATTTAGAAACAGTGCTCTCTACTGACATCTCTGGCGGAGTCAGGAACTGTCCTGAGCAGGAGAGGTTTTCTATGGGGACTTGCTGCTGCTCTAGACAGTTCCTGACTCCGCCAGAGATGTCAGTAGAGAGCACTGTTTCTGAATGTAAACAAACACCACTTCCTGCAGGATATATAGTAGCTTATAAGTATAGGAAGACTTGAGATTTTTAAATAGAAGTAAATTACAAATCTAGTTAACTTTCTGAAACCAGTTGATTTGAAAGAAAATTTTTTTTCACTGGACAACCTCTTTAAGGGTAACAAGATCTGGTTCAATGGCTCCTAATGTCTGAACATCCTCCTGTGTTTAGCAGATGTAATAGCTACTAGGAAGCACCTTGAGGGTCAGGTATTTTAGTTCAACTAAAGATAAGAACTCAAAACGGAGCCGTGCAAGGTGATGAAGGACGAGTCCCGGATCCCACCTGGGAGTTGGATCCATTACAGTTGCTTTAATTCTTTGCGTAGCTTTAAAGGGAACCTGTCACCCCCCGTGCCGGGGTGACAGGCTCCCGACCCCCCGTTACAGCCCCCTATACTTACCTTATCCCGCTGGGTCCCGCTTCTGGAGGTGGTCGGGTGATGAAGAGCTCAGCCGCTGCAGCCCGGTGCGCGTGCTGAGAGATGAGTCCAACTCATACAGAATGACGGAGCGCTGGACTCTCCTGTCATTCTCTATGGGTGTTGGACCAATCTCTCAGTGCGCGTGCCGGGCTGCAGCGGCTGAGATCTTCATCACCCGACCACCTCCAGAAGCGGGACCCGGCGGGATTAGGTAAGTATAGGGGGCTCTAACGGGGGTCGGGAGCCTGTCACCCCGGCACGGGGGGTGACAGGTTCCCTTTAATAAATCTCTGTATTAGGGATTTATGGGACAGTCAGCTGTCTGAAAGAGCATAAAGAGCAGAGACATGTACTGTGACGGTCGCAGCTTCAGCCCATTCTCAAACCCATCCTGGAGAAATCGCCTTTATAGCCAGTGATATGGGAGACGTCCAATTCTTCACACCAGGATAGACAATGTCCTTCACCCTCAGGGACGTTCTCTTTGTGGGTTCTGCTCTTAATAGCAGAATCATGTTTACCACCAATTCTAAAAAGCCTCAGCTCATCAGGCCTGTCAATCTTCAGGCCGTCAACCATAGGTGGCCCAGACCCAGACACAATCTGCCCTTCTGTGACACTGAGGATTCTGGGGAAGTCTCCAAAATGTCCTTTTGGACACCTGTATCAGGAGAGAACAGCCATGCCTTCCTGAGCTATAGGAGTAATGAGGCCGGATTCTGTCTTCTCCTTACAAGACTACTACGGGTTGTCGTCCCTAGCAGTTTTGGGGAGTAAAAACCACGTATTCTGGCGTTATCCAAAATGGCCATTAGGTCCACGTAAGGGTCGCCATAATCTCTGGTGATTGGCCAGACATAATCCGTCCTCATGAGGCAGTAGGTGAGGAATCTGGGGAAGTCTCCAAAATGTCCTTTTGGACATATTCATCAGGAGAGGACAACAATTACCACAATGACCTCCTGGGCCAATCTGTGGCTATCAGGATTAAGAGACTTGATCCTGTATTGTCTTCTTACAAGACTTCTACTGATTGTTGTCCACAGTAGTTTTTAGGGAGTTAAAACCACGCATCCTGGTTTTACCCAAAATGGCCATGGGACCAATGGGTCGCTGTAATATCTGGCGATTCACTAGAACATCTCCTGGTCCTGAGACCATTCTTCTGTCAGGGTTATATAGTGACTTCCCTTGTTGCTGGATAGATCTCTTGGTCCATGCAAAAACAGCTTCTGCTTTTAACAGTAATGTTACTGATCACATGCAGCTCTGAGGATCGATATGCACCACTGTAGATGTGTTCTGGATCTTACTCCGATAGCTTCCCCATAGATGGATATGCACCACTGTAGATGTGTTACTTACTCTGATAGCTTCCCCATAGATGGATATGCACCACTGTAGATGTGTTCTGGATCTTACTCCGATAGCTTCCCCATAGATGAATATGCAGCACTGTAGATGTGTTCTGGATCTTACTCCTGTAGCTTCCCCATAGATGGATATGCACCACTGTACATGGGTTACTTACTCCGATAGCTTCCCCATAGATAGATATGCACCACTGCAGATGGGTTCTGGATCTTACTCCGATAGCTTCCCCATAGATGGATATGCACCACTGTACATGGATTACTTACTCCAATAGCTTCCCCATAGATGGATATGCACCACTGTAGATGTGTTCTGGATCTTACTCCTGTAGCTTCCCCATAGATGGATATGCACCACTGTAGATGTGTTCTGGATCTTACTCCTGTAGCTTCCCCATAGATGGATATGCACTACTGTAGATGTGTTACTTACTCCGATAGCTTCCCCATAGATGGATGTCCAGCACTGTAGATGGGTTCTGGCTCTTACTCCAATAGCTTCCCCATAGATGGATATACACCACTGTAGATGCGTTACTTACTCCGATAGCTTCCCTATAGATGGATATGCACCACTGTAGATGCGTTACTTACTCCGATAGCTTCCCTATAGATGGATATGCACCACTGTAGATGCGTTACTTACTCCGATAGCTTCCCCATAGATGGATATGCACCACTGTAGATGTGTTACTTACTCTGATAGCTTCCCCATAGATGGATATGGACCACTGTAGATGGGTTACTTACTCCGATAGCTTCCCCATAGATGGATATGCACCACTGTAGATGTGTTACTTACTCCGATAGCTTCCCCATAGATGGATATGCACCACTGTAGATGTGTTACTTACTCCGATAGCTTCCCCATAGATGGATATGCACTACTGTAGATGTGTTACTTACTCCGATAACTTCCCCATAGATGGATATGCACCACTGTAGATGTGTTACTTACTCCGATAGCTTCCCCATAGATGGATGTCCAGCACTGTAGATGGGTTCTGGCTCTTACTCCAATAGCTTCCCCATAGATGGATATACACCACTGTAGATGTGTTCTGGCTCTTACTCCGATAGCTTCCCCATAGATGGATATACACCACTGTAGATGTGTTACTTACTCCGATAGCTTCCCCATAGATGGATATGCACCACTGTAGATGTGTTACTTACTCCGATAGCTTCCCCATAGATGGATATGCACCACTGTAGATGTGTTCTGGATCTTACTCCGATAGCTTCCCCATAGATGGATATGCACCACTGTACATGGATTACTTACTCCAATAGCTTCCCCATAGATGGATATGCACCACTGTAGATGTGTTCTGGATCTTACTCCTGTAGCTTCCCCATAGATGGATATGCACCACTGTAGATGTGTTCTGGATCTTACTCCTGTAGCTTCCCCATAGATGGATATGCACTACTGTAGATGTGTTACTTACTCCGATAGCTTCCCCATAGATGGATATACACCACTGTAGATGTGTTCTGGATCTTACTCCGATAGCTTCCCCATAGATGGATATGCACCACTGTAGATGTGTTACTTACTCCGATAGCTTCCCCATAGATGGATATGCACCACTGTAGATGTGTTACTTACTCTGATAGCTTCCCCATAGATGGATATGGACCACTGTAGATGGGTTACTTACTCCGATAGCTTCCCCATAGATGGATATGCACCACTGTAGATGTGTTACTTACTCCGATAGCTTCCCCATAGATGGATATGCACCACTGTAGATGTGTTACTTACTCCGATAGCTTCCCCATAGATGGATATGCACCACTGTAGATGTGTTACTTACTCCGATAACTTCCCAATAGATGGATATGCACCACTGTAGATGTGTTACTTACTCCGATAGCTTCCCCATAGATGGATATGCACCACTGTAGATGTGTTACTTACTCCGATAGCTTCCCCATAGATGGATATGCACCACTGTAGATGTGTTACTTACTCTGATAGCTTCCCCATAGATGGATATGGACCACTGTAGATGTGTTACTTACTCCGATAGCTTCCCCATAGATGGATATGCACCACTGTAGATGTGTTACTTACTCCGATAGCTTCCCCATAGATGGATATGCACCACTGTAGATGTGTTACTTACTCTGATAGCTTCCCCATAGATGGATATGGACCACTGTAGATGTGTTACTTACTCCGATAGCTTCCCCATAGATGGATATACACCACCGTAGATGTGTTACTTACTCCGATAGCTTCCCCATAGATGGATGTGCACCACTGTAGATGTGTTACTTACTCCGCTAGCTTCCCCATAGATGGATATGCAGCACTGTACATGGGTTACTTACTCCAATAGCTTCCCCATAGATGGATATGCACCACAGTAGATGTGTTCTGGATCTTACTCCGATAGCTTCCCCATAGATGGATATGCACCACTGTAGATGTGTTACTTACTCCGATAGCTTCCCTATAGATGGATATGCACCACTGTAGATGTGTTACTTACTCCGATAGCTTCCCCATAGATGGATATGCACCACTGTAGATGTGTTCTGGATCTTACTCCTGTAGCTTCCCCATAGATGGATATGCACCACTGTAGATGTGTTACTTACTCCGATAGCTTCCCCATAGATGGATATGCACCACTGTAGATGGGTTCTGGCTCTTACTCCGATAGCTTCCCCATAGATGGATATGCACCACTGTAGATGTGTTCTGGATCTTACTCCTGTAGCTTCCCCATAGATGGATATGCACCACTGTAGATGGGTTCTGGCTCTTACTCCGATAGCTTCCCCATAGATGGATATGCACCACTGTAGATGTGTTCTGGCTCTTACTCCGATAGCTTCCCCATAGATGGATATGCACCACTGTAGATGGGTTCTGGCTCTTACTCCGATAGCTTCCCCATAGATGGATATGCACCACTGTACATGGGTTACTTACTCCAATAGCTTCCCCATAGATGGATATGCACCACTGTAGATGTGTTCTGGCTCTTACTCCGATAGCTTCCCCATAGATATGCACCACTGTAGATGTGTTCTGGCTCTTACTCCGATAGCTTCCCCATAGATAGATATGCACCACTGCAGATGTGTTCTGGATCTTACTCCGATAGCTTCCCCATAGATGGATATGCACCACTGTAGATGTGTTACTTACTCTGATAGCTTCCCCATAGATGGATATGCACCACTGTAGATGTGTTCTGGATCTTACTCCTGTAGCTTTCCCATAGATGGATATGCACCACTGTAGATGTGTTCTGGCTCTTACTCCGATAGCTTCCCCATAGATGGATATACACCACTGTAGATGTGTTACTTACTCCGATAGCTTCCCCATAGATGGATATGCACCACTGTAGATGTGTTACTTACTCCGATAGCTTCCCCATAGATGGATATGCACCACTGTAGATGTGTTCTGGATCTTACTCCGATAGCTTCCCCATAGATGAATATGCAGCACTGTAGATGTGTTCTGGATCTTACTCCTGTAGCTTCCCCATAGATGGATATGCACCACTGTACATGGGTTACTTACTCCGATAGCTTCCCCATAGATAGATATGCACCACTGCAGATGGGTTCTGGATCTTACTCCGATAGCTTCCCCATAGATGGATATGCACCACTGTACATGGATTACTTACTCCAATAGCTTCCCCATAGATGGATATGCACCACTGTAGATGTGTTCTGGATCTTACTCCTGTAGCTTCCCCATAGATGGATATGCACCACTGTAGATGTGTTCTGGATCTTACTCCTGTAGCTTCCCCATAGATGGATATGCACTACTGTAGATGTGTTACTTACTCCGATAGCTTCCCCATAGATGGATATACACCACTGTAGATGTAATCTGGATCTTACTCCGATAGCTTCCCCATAGATGGATATACACCACTGTAGATGCGTTACTTACTCCGATAGCTTCCCCATAGATGGATATACACCACTGTAGATGTGTTACTTACTCCGATAGCTTCCCTATAGATGGATATGCACCACTGTAGATGCGTTACTTACTCCGATAGCTTCCCCATAGATGGATATGCACCACTGTAGATGTGTTACTTACTCTGATAGCTTCCCCATAGATGGATATGGACCACTGTAGATGGGTTACTTACTCCGATAGCTTCCCCATAGATGGATATGCACCACTGTAGATGTGTTACTTACTCCGATAGCTTCCCCATAGATGGATATGCACCACTGTAGATGCGTTACTTACTCCGATAGCTTCCCCATAGATGGATGTCCAGCACTGTAGATGGGTTCTGGCTCTTACTCCAATAGCTTCCCCATAGATGGATATACACCACTGTAGATGTGTTACTTACTCCGATAGCTTCCCCATAGATGGATATGCACCACTGTAGATGTGTTACTTACTCCGATAGCTTCCCCATAGATGGATATGCACCACTGTAGATGTGTTACTTACTCCGATAGCTTCCCCATAGATGGATATGCACCACTGTAGATGTGTTACTTACTCCGATAGCTTCCCCATAGATGGATATGCACCACTGTAGATGCGTTACTTACTCCGATAGCTTCCCCATAGATGGATGTCCAGCACTGTAGATGGGTTCTGGCTCTTACTCCAATAGCTTCCCCATAGATGGATATGCACCACTGTAGATGTGTTACTTACTCCGATAGCTTCCCCATAGATGGATGTCCAGCACTGTAGATGGGTTCTGGCTCTTACTCCAATAGCTTCCCCATAGATGGATATACACCACTGTAGATGTGTTACTTACTCCGATAGCTTCCCCATAGATGGATATGCACCACTGTAGATGTGTTACTTACTCCGATAGCTTCCCCATAGATGGATATGCACCACTGTAGATGTGTTACTTACTCCTGTAGCTTCCCCATAGATGGATATGCACAACTGTAGATGTGTTACTTACTCCGGTAGCTTCCCCATGGATGGATATGCACCACTGTAGATGTGTTACTTACTCCGATAGCTTCCCCATAGATGGATATGCACCACTGTAGATGTGTTACTTACTCCGATAGCTTCCCCATAGATGGATATGCACCACTGTAGATGGGTTCTGGCTCTTACTCCGATAGCTTCCCCATAGATGGATATGCACCACTGTAGATGGGTTCTGGCTCTTACTCCGATAGCTTCCCCATAGATGGATATGCACCACTGTAGATGTGTTCTGGATCTTACCCCGATAGCTTCCCCACAGATTGATGTGCTGAAGTGGACTGGAGCTCACTTACCGCTTTCATCTCTCACATCTTGGATGACAGCCACTTCTGTTAGGAACAAAGTCTTCTTCGCCTGTCCCACCCTTTGTTAGATAGATCGGTGGTTGCCTCCACCCACTTTGAGGGCGAGATTGGTCTGCCACTGACTGAAGAAAATGTTGAGGCCCTTTTATCTGTGGGTATAAACCATAGTGCTCTCCCCACTAGGAGGCACCCCTTGGCAATGGGCTTCCTTCTCTGGAGAGAAGGATATCTGGCTATTCCCGTGTTTTAAGACTCGTAACTGAGGCTCCACGGACCACTTTTTTGCATATTCAAATTTTGTATGGGACAATCAATGGAGACTCGTAAATGAGTACTCCATTGGAATTTTTCACTGTTCTCCCTGAGTTTAGTGATTGTTGTGTTTTGTTGGTATAAACCATAACCCAATGTAGGCTGTTTATTCTTAGGTCCCATACTGACAGCATCTGCTGCACGGGGATACATACGCCAACCTGCCTATTCAATTCGTTGCTTGAAGACGTCATGAGACCTGACAATCATCATTGGGTGAAGGGACACCAATTGGGGAGTTCTAGGAATCCTGACCCAGGAATGGTTACGAGTAGGTGAAAATATAGTAGTGTAAGTTTTTGACAATCACTCGTGCAGGAAGGAGACAATGGTGATCTTATATTCTCTCCAGATAGTGACTACAGCCGACATAACATAGAAGAGTGTCCCATCTACTTCCCTTCTTATCTTAGGATAGATATATGTCATCCCAGGCCCGGCAGGTAACCTTAGTGAATGTAAAGGGAGCGGAGGTGATTTCAGAAAGATGCAAAGGAATATGCAGTCTTCTCTGTAGCCAGGTGTATACAGTCTTCTCTGTAGCCAGGTACATGCAGGTGTATGCAGTCTTCTCTGTAGCCAGGTACATGCAGGTGTATGCAGTCTTCTCTGTAGCCAGGTACATGCAGGTGTATGCAGTCTTCTCTGTAGCCAGGTACATGCAGTCTTCTCTGTAGCCAGGTACATGCAGTCTTCTCTGTAGCCAGGTACATGCAGTCTTCTCTGTAGCCAGGTACATGCAGGTGTATGCAGTCTTCTCTGTAGCCAGGTACATGCAGGTGTATAGAGTCTTCTCTGTAGCCAGGTACATGCAGGTGTATGCAGTCTTCTCTGTAGCCAGGTATATACAGGTGTATACAGTGTTCTCTGTAGCCAGGTACATGCAGGTGTATGCAGTCTTCTCTGTAGCCAGGTACATGCAGGTGTATACAGTCTTCTCTGTAGCCAGGTATATACATGTATATGCAGTCTTCTCTGTAGCCAGGTACATGCAGGTATATGCAGTCTTCTCTGTAGCCAGGTACATGCAGGTGTATGCAGTCTTCTCTGTAGCCAGGTATATACATGTATATGCAGTCTTCTCTGTAGCCAGGTACATGCAGGTGTATGCAGTCTTCTCTGTAGCCAGGTATATGCAGGTGTATACAGTCTTCTCTGTAGCCAGGTATATACATGTATATGCAGTCTTCTCTGTAGCCAGGTACATGCAGGTGTACGCAGTCTTCTCTGTAGCCAGGTACATACAGGTGTATACAGTCTTCTCTGTAGCCAGGTACATACAGGTGTATACAGTCTTCTGTGTAGCCAGGTACATGCAGGTGTATACAGTCTTCTCTGTAGCCAGGTACATGCAGGTGTATACAGTCTTCTCTGTAGCCAGGTACATGCAGGTGTATGCAGTCTTCTCTGTAGCCAGGTACATGCAGTCTTCTCTGTAGCCAGGTACATGCAGGTGTATGCAGTCTTCTCTGTAGCCAGGTACATGCAGTCTTCTCTGTAGCCAGGTACATGCAGGTGTATGCAGTCTTCTCTGTAGCCAGGTACATGCAGGTGTATGCAGTCTTCTCTGTAGCCAGGTACATGCAGGTGTATACAGTCTTCTCTGTAGCCAGGTACATGCAGTCTTCTCTGTAGCCAGGTACATGCAGGTGTATGCAGTCTTCTCTGTAGCCAGGTACATGCAGGTGTATGCAGTCTTCTCTGTAGCCAGGTACATGCAGGTGTATACAGTCTTCTCTGTAGCCAGGTACATGCAGGTGTATACAGTCTTCTCTGTAGCCAGGTACATGCAGGTGTATACAGTCTTCTTTGTAGCCAGGTACATGCAGGTGTATGCAGTCTTTCTCGTAGCCAGGTACATGCAGTCTTCTCTGTAGCCAGGTACATGCAGGTGTATGCAGTCTTCTCTGTAGCCAGGTACATGCAGGTGTATGCAGTCTTCTCTGTAGCCAGGTACATGCAGGTGTATACAGTCTTCTCTGTAGCCAGGTACATTATGCAGTCTTCTCTGTAGCCAGGTACATGCAGGTGTATGCAGTCTTCTCTGTAGCCAGGTACATGCAGGTGTATGCAGTCTTCTCTGTAGCCAGGTACATGCAGGTGTATACAGTCTTCTCTGTAGCCAGGTATATACATGTATATGCAGTCTTCTCTGTAGCCAGGTACATGCAGGTGTATGCAGTCTTCTCTGTAGCCAGGTACATGCAGGTGTATACAGTCTTCTCTGTAGCCAGGTACATGCAGGTGTATACAGTCTTCTCTGTAGCCAGGTACATGCATGTGTATAGCAGTCTTCTCTGTAAGCCAGGTACATGCAGGTGTATACAGTCTTCTCTGTAGCCAGGTACATGCAGGTGTGTACAGTCTTCTCTGTAGCCAGGTACATGCAGGTGTATGCAGTCTTCTCTGTAGCCAGGTACATGCAGGTGTATGCAGTCTTCTCTGTAGCCAGGTACATGCAGGTGTACGCAGTCTTCTCTGTAGCCAGGTACATGCAGGTGTATGCAGTCTTCTCTGTAGCCAGGTACATGCAGTCTTCTCTGTAGCCAGGTACATGCAGTCTTCTCTGTAGCCAGGTACATGCAGGTGTATGCAGTCTTCTCTGTAGCCAGGTACATGCAGGTGTATGCAGTCTTCTCTGTAGCCAGGTATATGCAGGTGTATGCAGTCTTCTCTGTAGCCAGGTATATACATGTATATGCAGTCTTCTCTGTAGCCAGGTACATGCAGGTGTATGCAGTCTTCTCTGTAGCCAGGTACATGCAGTCTTCTCTGTAGCCAGGTACATGCAGGTGTATGCAGTCTTCTCTGTAGCCAGGTACATGCAGGTGTATACAGTCTTCTCTGTAGCCAGGTACATGCAGGTGTATACAGTCTTCTCTGTAGCCAGGTACATGCAGGTGTATACAGTCTTCTCTGTAGCCAGGTACATGCAGGTGTATGCAGTCTTCTCTGTAGCCAGGTACATGCAGGTGTATACAGTCTTCTCTGTAGCCAGGTACATGCAGTCTTCTCTGTAGCCAGGTACATGCAGGTGTATACAGTCTTCTCTGTAGCCAGGTACATGCAGTCTTCTCTGTAGCCAGGTACATGCAGGTGTATACAGTCTTCTCTGTAGCCAGGTACATGCAGTCTTCTCTGTAGCCAGGTACATGCAGGTGTATACAGTCTTCTCTGTAGCCAGGTACATGCAGTCTTCTCTGTAGCCAGGTACATGCAGGTGTATACAGTCTTCTCTGTAGCCAGGTACATGCAGGTGTATGCAGTCTTCTCTGTAGCCAGGTACATGCAGGTGTATACAGTCTTCTCTGTAGCCAGGTACATGCAGGTGTATACAGTCTTCTCTGTAGCCAGGTACATGCAGGTGTATACAGTCTTCTCTGTAGCCAGGTTACATGCAGGTGTATGCAGTCTTCTCTGTAGCCAGGTACATGCAGGTGTATACAGTCTTCTCTGTAGCCAGGTACATGCAGTCTTCTCTGTAGCCAGGTACATGCAGGTGTATACAGTCTTCTCTGTAGCCAGGTACATGCAGTCTTCTCTGTAGCCAGGTACATGCAGGTGTATACAGTCTTCTCTGTAGCCAGGTACATGCAGTCTTCTCTGTTGCCAGGTACATGCAGGTGTATGCAGTCTTCTCTGTAGCCAGGTACATGCAGGTGTATGCAGTCTTCTCTGTAGCCAGGTACATGCAGGTGTATACAGTCTTCTCTGTAGCCAGGTATATACATGTATATGCAGTCTTCTCTGTAGCCAGGTACATGCAGGTGTATGCAGTCTTCTCTGTAGCCAGGTACATGCAGGTGTATACAGTCTTCTCTGTAGCCAGGTACATGCAGGTGTATACAGTCTTCTCTGTAGCCAGGTATATACATGTATATGCAGTCTTCTCTGTAGCCAGGTACATGCAGGTGTATGCAGTCTTCTCTGTAGCCAGGTACATGCAGGTGTATACAGTCTTCTCTGTAGCCAGGTACATGCAGGTGTATACAGTCTTCTCTGTAGCCAGGTACATGCAGGTGTATACAGTCTTCTCTGTAGCCAGGTACATGCAGGTGTATACAGTCTTCTCTGTAGCCAGGTACATGCAGGTGTGTACAGTCTTCTCTGTAGCCAGGTACATGCAGGTGTATGCAGTCTTCTCTGTAGCCAGGTACATGCAGGTGTATGCAGTCTTCTCTGTAGCCAGGTACATGCAGGTGTACGCAGTCTTCTCTGTAGCCAGGTACATGCAGGTGTATGCAGTCTTCTCTGTAGCCAGGTACATGCAGTCTTCTCTGTAGCCAGGTACATGCAGTCTTCTCTGTAGCCAGGTACATGCAGGTGTATGCAGTCTTCTCTGTAGCCAGGTACATGCAGGTGTATGCAGTCTTCTCTGTAGCCAGGTATATGCAGGTGTATGCAGTCTTCTCTGTAGCCAGGTATATACATGTATATGCAGTCTTCTCTGTAGCCAGGTACATGCAGGTGTATGCAGTCTTCTCTGTAGCCAGGTACATGCAGTCTTCTCTGTAGCCAGGTACATGCAGGTGTATGCAGTCTTCTCTGTAGCCAGGTACATGCAGGTGTATACAGTCTTCTCTGTAGCCAGGTACATGCAGGTGTATACAGTCTTCTCTGTAGCCAGGTACATGCAGGTGTATACAGTCTTCTCTGTAGCCAGGTACATGCAGGTGTATGCAGTCTTCTCTGTAGCCAGGTACATGCAGGTGTATACAGTCTTCTCTGTAGCCAGGTACATGCAGTCTTCTCTGTAGCCAGGTACATGCAGGTGTATACAGTCTTCTCTGTAGCCAGGTACATGCAGTCTTCTCTGTAGCCAGGTACATGCAGGTGTATACAGTCTTCTCTGTAGCCAGGTACATGCAGTCTTCTCTGTAGCCAGGTACATGCAGGTGTATACAGTCTTCTCTGTAGCCAGGTACATGCAGGTGTATGCAGTCTTCTCTGTAGCCAGGTACATGCAGGTGTATACAGTCTTCTCTGTAGCCAGGTACATGCAGGTGTATACAGTCTTCTCTGTAGCCAGGTACATGCAGGTGTATACAGTCTTCTCTGTAGCCAGGTACATGCAGGTGTATGCAGTCTTCTCTGTAGCCAGGTACATGCAGGTGTATACAGTCTTCTCTGTAGCCAGGTACATGCAGTCTTCTCTGTAGCCAGGTACATGCAGGTGTATACAGTCTTCTCTGTAGCCAGGTACATGCAGTCTTCTCTGTAGCCAGGTACATGCAGGTGTATACAGTCTTCTCTGTAGCCAGGTACATGCAGTCTTCTCTGTTGCCAGGTACATGCAGGTGTATGCAGTCTTCTCTGTAGCCAGGTACATGCAGGTGTATGCAGTCTTCTCTGTTGCCAGGTACATGCAGGTGTATACAGTCTTCTCTGTAGCCAGGTACATACAGGTGTATACAATCTTCTCTGTTACAGGGCACAGTTGTGAACAGGAGATGGATCTCTTTTACTCTCCTCCCAATTCTGTCCTGGATGTCCCCATCACAGACGCTGAAATGACTCTGTATGTAGATGGGTCAGGAGTGCGGAGACCAGAGGGAGGGTTCGCTGCAGGCTTTGCTGTTGCGGATGACACCTCCATCCTGTACTCTGAATCCCTGATCCTAGCATATATTCTGCCCAAAGTGCAGAGTTACCTGGCCTGATCAGGGCATGTGAATTGGCAGAGGGAAGGACTGTGTGTATGTATATGTGTATATATATGTGTACACCGACTCCTGCTATGCATATGGAGTCCTCCATGACTTTGTTTTTTTGTGGGCACATAGAGGTTTCTTAACCTCTAGTGGAAAGGTGGAAAAGTTTTCTCTTCTTTACCAGATGCAGAGCAAACAACAGGAATTCATCACCTGCAGCCCGGAGACTGGGTGGTGATAAGAAGATACGTGAGGAAACATCTGGAACCCCGATTTGATGGCCCATACCAGGTGCTGCTGACTACACCCACCTCAGTCACGGTGGGAGGGAAGCCAAACTGGATACACGCTTCCCATTGTAAGAAAGTTACTTATCAGGTCAGCGACGATAACCTGTACCAAAAGGGTGAGGCCATTGGGGAAGAGGAAGACTAACAAACTACTAACATACTATTAACATGCAGTTACTGTTCAGTTTGCTGTTGTCCTACCTATTGTTTTGTGCTTTGTACTTTCATGTGCGGGTGAGAGGAGAGAAGCAGAAGAACTCCATCTGGCTTCTACACCAACAGACAGCCAAACAGCTGAATGCCACCGACTGCTGGATCTGCTCTCATATCCCTGCCACCCACAGAGATATCCCTTAATCGGTGTACCAATATGATTTAAATGATTTAAATCTCACAGACTATAGCTATGATGTCCAAATAGATGTAGACCACACAACTCACAATGCTCTCTCAGACCAAGGAACATACTTGTTGGCATAATATCTCCACCCACTATATGCTTAGGCCCTATGTATATAAATCACATAGCCAAGATTAAAGGCCGACAAGTGGGGTTACCTGAGGTACATGTGGGAAAAACAGATTGTGAGAATGCCACCTTGATATTTAACATGGAATATATCCAGTATCATGGATGGAATTATTAATGAAACCACAAGTTCTAGCCATGCCCTTAATGAAGAATTGGCCCAAGTTAGAAAAGTAGCCTTACAAAATAGAATGGCTCTTGATTATTTGTTGGCCATAGAGAAGGAACATGTGCTATTATAGGGGAAGAGTGGTGTACCTGGATAGAAGATGCCCATGACCCCATAGAGACACATAGTGGTGGTGATAGGATTGATTTTAATACTTCTCATAAATTGGAAATTTCTAATGTGTTGTGTTTCTCGTTGCAGTAAAGGTGTGGATACGTCCATCCCTCAAAGAGGATAATACAGCTTCAGGGATGACCGTCCGATAGCCCAAGTTCAACTGCTCGTCTCTGCTGAAGACCCTCGGCTGTTTGTGAGACGTGTGGAAGACATCATCCCTGAATCAGGGTCCCACAGGTGTACAGGCATGCGGCCCAGAGCACAGCAAAACCGATGCAGAGTCCATAGGCTTTGTAAATCCTGTGACCCAGCTCAGGCCCCATGGTGGTGCATCTCTGGAAGTTGCTGTTATTATCCATTTAGTTAGAAATATATTTCTGTGTGCTTCAATAAAATATATCTTCATACTTAGAGGAAATGGTCACTAATAGATGGTTGGGAATGGATAGAGTATCCCATGTTATATGCAGCTTATCTGTATATACCATGCCCCTACCGACTGTCTAAGGGGTCATTTCCGGATAGGAAGGATGTTAGTCAGGAACGAGAAACACATATAATAAAAATAAAAAAAAATAAAAAAAGGAAAATATATATATATATATGTGATAACGATATTATCAAAAGGGTGAGAATTGTAAAAGAAATAAAGGCAATCCAGCCATCTTGCCCTGTTTTTAATATCAATTTGATTCTTAGAGTGGTATAAAACAATACATTTTGCTTATGTACTATGAGATTTTCTGCTTACACCTAAAAAAGTCCACTCTGCAATATTTTGCTGTGTCATCCACCTTGTGACAACAAGCCCAAGAACTGTGCACGTACATCTCAATATGGTGGAAGATAAGGAAGATAAGCCTTGCCCATAATTCAAGCTCCAGGATTGGCGCAACTACCTCACATGGACATTTTAAACATTATAAGAACCCAGTGTTGTTATCTGATTGTAGCGCGCTGACTTGCATACATGAAGTGCACGTCTGTATGTCACATTATTGTTATCTTGTTTGAATAATAATAATAATCAACAATTTGGAGCAGCTGTCTCACGTTGTCTTTTTCCATGACACCAGGTCCATGTAGATATGTGTCTCTCACAACTAGCATGGTTAGTCTCCTTTAGGAGGGGGAGCACAGAGCATATGTTCTCCCTATGGAACCTTCTTTGCTTAGAACTGTAGATCTATGGACGTTCACCAACAACTTACCTTCTTTGGATCGGAAACTGTCGAGAATATGGCATCATAAGGTAAACCCACGGTTGCTGCCAGAGGAGCTTTAGTCACAAGCTTCTTTGTCTGAGATAGATTTGCGCAATAGAATACGGTGCGATTTTGGAGTGTATAGTTTTCAATGGGACACTGAAATCGCTTGCGATGCGCGACAGATTTTATTGTTCACAGGACAGCGGCGTTTTGAGCAGCGTTTTTGTCTTTTTGTGGAGACTGAGTAAAGTTGTGCACAACACCGTCACGACGTACCAACGTCAGTTACGTTCAAGACTTTGGAGGAGACGGACGAACAAGAAGGCACTTCGGTCCCCCGAGATTTCGTCTGGCGAAAATGTCGACCTACAGTTGTATGGGAATCAACGTTACAAGACTAATAGCGTTGGTAAGTATATTTGTGTACTTTTTGTTTGTATGTATTTGTATGTGTATTTTGGGGGGGAGAGTGTTCGGCCGGGTGAGCAGGCAGCCGGATGGTATATGGTCACATAGGGTGTACATGGAGACTCCGTGCGATCAGCAACATGTGCTGATGGCTTTGCAGCGGGGCATGGTGCTATGTGCATGGTGGCATGGAGACCCCCTTATCTCCTTGAATTGCGCCCATCTTGTTAATTTTTTTACAGTTATTTTAGAAATCAAATCACTGTTTTTTTTGAAAGGCTGGCAGATTACCAGCATTAGAAGTGGGTGGACGCGCGCGGGCGGGCTGCTCGCATCCTCCAGCTAGTGCAACAGAGAGGATCGCGAGCGGCCACCAGTCTATGCAGAGCGGCAAACAGCATCTAGCCAGACGTATACACACACTCCCGTTTCTAGGTAATTTTGACTACAGGGCGAATCCTGCTAAAAGCGCCCCCCCCCCCCAAAAAAAACAAACAAACAAACAAAAAAAAAAACAACAGTTCAGTGACTCACAGGTGATGTCTTCTTTGATCTGAGGCATCACTTTCCCTTTTCCTCTCCATCCGGCCCAGACCTCCATGATGATTTCTTGCAGCAACAATTCATCTCTTGTGAGCCTGCCAGACAAACAGCTTAGGTTCCGCACTTTTACAACTTCCACTTCTTTTGTGTCTTGTGCAGTAAAGTCAGTAGGTATGTGAGTTGCCCCCTGTATGTAGGATCCCCTGCTGTGCCTCCATATAGTAATAACCCCTCTTTGCCCCCCCATAGTATTAAAGGGAACCAATCACCCAGAAAATCAATGTAAAGACAAGGATATGTGCTGATAGATCACCCAGCACACTTCCCAAATATGCCCCTGTAACCTCTGTGCCCCCCTCAATTAGACAGTAATCTTACTTTGTTCAGGTCACGCGCTGTATGTAAATTTTTGCTAAGTAGTCCTGGTGGGCGTATGTAGTCCTGGTGGGCATATGTAGTCACGGTCCGGGGGCGTATCTAGTCACGGTCCGGGGGCGTATGTAGTCACGGTCCGGGGCTGTAATCACGCCCAGAGGGGCGTGATTCGGAGGCTTGCGGTCCAGTGACGTCATCCGGCGGCTTGCGTTCCGCGTCGCGGCCGCGCTGACGTGTTCGGGAACCCGCGCATGCGCAGTACGTCAGCGTCGTCTCCCGCCGTACTGCGCATGCGCGGGTTCACGAACACGTCAGCGCGGCCGCGACGCGGAACGCAAGCCGCCGGATGACGTCACTGGACCGCAAGCCTCTGGGCGTGATTACAGCCCCGGACCGTGACTACATACGCCCCCGGACCGTGACTAGATACGCCCCCGGACCGTGACTACATACGCCCACCAGGACTACATACGCCCACCAGGACTACTTAGCAAAAATTTACATACAGCGCGTGACCTGAACAAAGTAAGATTACTGTCTAATTGAGGGGGGCACAGAGGTTACAGGGGCATATTTGGGAAGTGTGCTGGGTGATCTATCAGCACATATCCTTGTCTTTACATTGATTTTCTGGGTGATTGGTTCCCTTTAATCCTCCCTGTGATAATATAAATTTTGAACTACATTAAGAATTTCTAAAAATGTTAAAGTTATTTGACATACTTTCAAATTGTCCTTATATTTTTGGCCCACAAAGTGCAGCCTAATTTTATAATTATCCAATGCTGGTTGAGCTTTGATGGAGGGTCACTTTGTGGAATGGCTGTGCGGAGTTATGTACGTGTTAACTATTCCACAACGCTTACAATAAAAATGGCCACCAGCAATGACTTAAGGGTTACACCAGATGATAGTGCGGGTGCATGTAACAATAAATGTTCTTGACGCAGTGATGCAGTTTGTTGGAGGTCAATAAACTGGACACTTAAAGAATCATTATGTGGATGTTAGATTTTTTCCTGTAGTTAGCAGGCAGTGGAGTGTAAATCAGATATGAGCGTTCAGTGTGCTCCAGCAGCCCAGAGAATTTCACCAGAGGAGGGTGCAGATCAAATGGTGGAGTTCACTACGTAACAACCGCTCATAGGATGTGAGTACATGAGGCTGCAGAACCCATAGATGAGCCCAATGTCTGCCAGCAGCAGTGTTGATGTCTGTTGATCATATATGTGAGGGTAATGGATACTAGGTACATGCTACATTATTTTCTCTTCTTTGAGTTGTGATTTTAGCAGGAGGAGCGGGGCCTACTTGATAAGTAGCAAACATTGCGCAACTGCACCATTCACCGGCCAGAAACTTCCAATGTCCACAAGAACACGACTGCATACTGGGGGAGAGGACTGTTGTGTGGGGTCTGTATTCAGGGGCAGATTAGTGGTGTGTGTGTACAGGGGGAGTGGACGGGTGTAGGCCTGTCTGTATACAGGCCACACACTGCCAAGTCATTTTCTCCAAAATACAGACATCACACACACCAGTCCTCTAGGCCATAACACACAAAAGGTGATAAACTGCTCCTTTGCCTGAAACCCATGCTCGCTGTGATGGTCCCCCAGCACTGGCCCTAGTCACGCTGACCCTACACGTACCCCTTCACCATCACTATGCAGGACACCCTACAGCAAGGTGACCAAGGGCACCGTCATACAGTCCATTGCCTCCATATTGGCTACTGCTGGACCTAACAGGCCTCCATGTTGGCTACTGGTGTGTCTGCCCTTGGCTCCTTTTTGCTGGCCCATAAATGCTATCCATGTTGGCTACTGCTGTGCCTGCCCTTGCCTCCTAGCTATACTGACACTATGAAATATGACCAGTATGTAAAGTTTTATGTTAATTAAATATGACTGTGCATATTTTAATATTTTTAAGTACTGAATCTCTAACTATTTTGTCAAAAATGGATCATCTCTTTACACAGGTTGAAGGGTGCCCCTGCATTTGGGACATAACAGACCCAAGATACAGCGATTGTCACCTAAAACAGGATGCGTGGACACAAATTATTAGAACACTCTACCCTGATATAGACACCATGGCCTCACGTTTACAAAAGCAAATCTGTAAGTAAATGTTTGTTCATACTTGGAGCATTTTTGACAACTTTTAGAATTTTTTTTTTTTTTACCTCCACATCTGCCCACTAAGAGCCTTTTACTTTTTTTTTTTCCACAACTCTTCACCACTGGATTCTTTGTTTTTGTTTTTTTTTTAATTCTTTTTTTTTTTTTTTGCAACACAACACTTTGACACATTCCTACTACTCTTTCAGCTAATGATGTGCACAATAGGTGGCGTTCAGTCCGAGATCAGTTTAGACATTATGAGCATGACCCCGGAAAGAGCGGCAAATCACCAAATAAATGACCATTTGTCTATGCTGAGACGGTAAGATGCCAAAAATCTGCTAATTTTTTTTCCACTCCTGTATCGCCACACACTTATAGTCCTAAAAACATGCAATACACTCACAAATTGTTTTCAACCACTAAATAGTTCAGTACCGCACACTGACCGGGGCATTCACCTCATTATGTAATGCATAAACACTCTACTCAAAGACAGTAATCGCTTCCCCTTTTCCCCCTCTGTGCCAGCTATTATGCTTGATTTTAACAAAACCATTATTGGCAATTTTTCCATTTCAATATTTTCAAATACATGTTGCCTTCATCAGCCTTTTTAATAATGTATAGCAGCCTGATGATAAGGGCAAATGTCCTACTATGCCTATTGCACTAATAGAGGGTATGGGTGGCAGTGTGATTTTAACTTAACCGTTTGGACTTCGCAATTAGCATTAGCACCCAGCCCTCTTTATTAGGAGAAGCAAATTACATCAGAACTTTATTTTAAATCAATGCCATACAGGAGAGTAAAGAGCGCTGCACCTCACACCTATGGCTGACACTAGTGCCTCTCGGCTGCATAAGAGACAGCAGAATTGTATATATGAATTGATCAAGCCACACTGGCCCATGTACCACGTGCAGGTATCTCATACACATGGGTCCCTGCACTAAGTCCAAACTGTGCCGGTCAGTGGCCTCCACCCCCGCAGGCGTGCACAGTCAGGGAAGGGAGGCCATGGAACGGCCCTGTAACCCCCATATCACAGGACCAGACCCAAAAATACCAGCCCAGCACCACCGGCGGAGAAGGTCAACCACAAACAGCACGAGTCTGGAAAAGGTTTTGCCACTAACCGGCACATTTTTGACCTGTGTAGGCACCCATGTGTATCACATACCTACACGCGGAACATGGGCCAGTGTGGCTTCATCAATTCATATATACAATTCTGCTGTCTCTTATGTAGCCGAGAGGCACTAGTGTCAGCCATAGGTGTGAGGTGCAGCACTCTTTTCTCTCCTGTATATTATTTAAATTAACTACCAGCGTTTATGGTTTTGTATATATGTGTGTATAAGTTTATTTTGTTACATAGGTTATATTAGTTGCCTTAATTTTTAACCAATTTTGAACTATGAGTTTCAAAAAAACACAGTACCCCTTCTTGTTTAGCTTAATGTTTTAAAAAATTGAATGTTAAATTTGAAAAGTAAACACACCACATTACTCAACAATTAATAAAATTTACACTTTTCTCATTTCAGAACTTAGGGAAATATAGCTGCCCCGGAGACTGAAGTCGAGGATGTGATGTGTAGTTCATCCGGCTCAGCAGGGGATTTGCCACCATCAGAGGATTCTGCTCCATGACCCTCACACATCACAAGGTCACCGGTGAGGCAACGTTCCTCCAGCTCACAAAGGTTAACACGGTCTGGAACTCGTAGGGCACAATCCACTAGTCGCAGTACCATGCCACGCCACGCGCTGTGGAAAGATCACTGGGACCAGCTTGGGGCCTCTATTGCTTCACGCCTAAGGGAAATGCCACACAGTAGACCATGGGTGTGTGTGCCAACTATTTTTGAACTGATGAGGTTTTATGGTAATCCACAACCCATACCCGACAATATCGAGATTATTACGGGAATTAAAAACATATTTGAAACAATACGTACCAGCCCGATCTTTGACACAAGCACTTTCTATCATCATTCTGCACCAAATATTAGACAGAGTTGTCCCACAATAGCTGTAGAAGACATAGCACAGCCTACAGAAACAGAAGATGCCACAGTTATGGGGTCAATGGTTTCAACACAGCAAAGTTTTCTAAGCCTGCTCAATTCCCCTTCTGCAACCTCCAGTCCTCTTACCCATAGCAATTTTTCACATGCAAGAAGCACAGTAGTCCATCAACAAAACACAGAATCCCCCCCAATGCGTTATGGCAAAAGGTCCACAAAATAGATCGTAGCAACAACTCCGGGATGTGTTCTGAAAAGTTTTTAAAAATAGTTTAAAATAGTAAACTATTTTAATGTTAAAATTATTTTATGCACTTTCATGCCAGTACTTTCATTGTGAAAAATTAGACACATTTTTCTTTATTAGCCATAAAGTTATAGTTTATAAAGTGTTGAATAGTCTCACCCTTTCTAAAACCACACCAACGCAAACAATCCCTAATGCTAAATTGTCAAACATTTTAGCCATATCGTCCATTATTAGGACTCAGTAGTTACTTAATTATTTTCTTTACACTAGTCATTTAAACAAGTAACTCTATAAACAATTCCTTCAGTAATAATAGACCAGCACAATAGAAGATCAAATCTATGGAGGTGATTATAGTAAAGAGCCTAGCGCCATTACTATCAGCCATAGGTGTAATGTTCAACAACTCATTTCTTCCACACAAGGGTCCTGCCATTCCACTGTTGGCTTGTTATGTAAATGGACCTGTGGAATATTGGAAACCAGCCTTGTCATTCAATACATGGTAGTCATGGATGAATAGTACAGAAAAAACAACAGCATATCTAGTGTATTTAACATGGACTACAGACTATTTTTGTCAGTCCTATTACACTAGCAATAGCATATTTATGTCCGGCTTGGTTTTTAACTTTTCCCACAATAAGTTCCACACAAATGTTGTTCTTTGATCACTCATAAAAGTGTGTAAATTTTATTTAAGTATGCAAATTTTTTAACATTCCTTAACATCTAATTTCACATTTGGCCTTCTCTAGTAGTAAGATATTCAAACCATCTAAATTTTAGTACTTACAATACTAGTGAACATACGACACATACTATGGTATTACAATGGCTGCAACTGTTCCATAAATATAGAACAAACCTTTTATAGTTTTCAACTCCACTGACGATGCCACATTTGAAGGTTCCATACACATTACACAGCATTGACACTAAGCCATTTCAGATTGTACACCGCATGTCCCCTTCCTGTGGCTGATGAAGCTGCACAGAAAGAATTAAGGAAGACTGTTAATGATTTCCCATGTGTCAATGTAATGGATTTAAAGAGGACCAGTCAACCCCTGTGCCGGGGTGACAGACTCCTGACCCCCCTTTGACAGCTCCCTATACTTACCTAATCCCGTCAAGTCCCACTTCAGGAGATGGTCGGGTAACGAAGATATCAGCCACTGCAGCCCGGCACTCATTGTGCAAGAGGAGTCCAACACTCATAGAGAATGACGGGAGAGTCCAGCGCTCCGTCATTCTATACGAGCCTTGGACTCATCTCTCAGTGCGCGCGCCACGCTGCAGCGGCTGAGATCTCTGTCAACCGACCTGATCTAGCAGCGGAACCTGCCTGGATTAGGTAAGTATGGGGGGTAGGGAGCCTGTCACCATGGCACATGGGGGGTGACAGGCTCACTTTAACTTTCCCTATATTTGAGTTTGATGCTATAATATTTAAAAAGAAAATCACAAAGAACTTGGATGTTACTTAAAGTTTATACAAACCAAACCCTATTTTCTATTACTTCACAGTTCCCTTTACCTAATTACATGTAATTACTATGCTAGGATTACGCTTGGGGAAGATTGCCACATGACCAAAGAGTAGCTGTGGTTTACACATGGGGTAGGTTTACCTGCCATACTGGGAAGTCTCGCAACTCATTTCAACCAAGTTTGGCATTTCTTAATGAGGCCTGCAATTTAAAAATGATAAATGTTTTATTATGTAAAATGTTTTTTATAGTTAATTTTTAAGTTTTTACAGTGAGCTTAATAGAGGAGTCTATGAGCAAGCTGCATGTTAGTTGGATGCTATACATATCTCTAAGTCTACAAGCACAGTAAGGAGATGTGATTATTTCAGTCTCCATGGTAATTAGCGTAATGTTGGCCGCTGTTTCCATCCTCAATACTCATAAAATATTGCTGTAGGTGACAACAACAAAACATGAATCCCTTGGATGGCTACAGTGAATACATCGCCATATCCTGGGGTTAGGTAGGTGTGACGGGCACACATTTCTCATTGGCTCATACACACAGTGCACAATTCAGCATTACTCACAAATTTAGCATAGCCTGATACTAACACACAGCATGCACTCTACCGAGGCGAGTTCAGGTAGCACATGATGACTTTGCTCTCATCAACAGGGGCTTAACTGAGCCCCGTAGTGTGTTTTTTTTTCTCATTTAACATTAACCCTTTGAGGACCAGGCCCAAAATGACCCAGTGGAACGCACAAATTTTGATCTTAGTGTTTCCGTTTTTCCCTCCTCCCCTTCTAAGAGCTCCAGCACTCTCAGTTTTCTATCTACAGGCCATGTAAGTGCTTGTTTGTTACAGGAATAGTTGTACTGTGTAATGGCGTCATTCATTTTACCATAACATGTATGATGGAACCCCAAATATATTATTTATGATGGAACCCCAAATATATTATGTATGATGGAACCCCAAATATATTATGTATGATGGAACCCCAAATATATTATTTGTGAAGATATAAATAGGTGAGATCGTAAAAAAGAATATAATATGGTAACGTTTGGGGGGTTCCTGTGTCTACGTAATGCACTATATGGTAACAGCAACATGACACTATTATTCTATAGGTCAGTCCGAACACAACCATATGCAGGTTACACAGATTCTCTAATGTTATAGATTTTTTTTAATGAAATCCTTTTTTTTGGCAATTAATTATAAATAAAATGGGCCTATTGTGACGCTTATAACGGTTTTATTTTTTCACCTACAGGGCTGTATGGGGTGTCATTTTTTTAGTTTTTATTAATACCATATTTGTGAAGATCGGACGTTTTGATCACTTTTTATTAATTTTTTTTTATATATAATGTAACATAAAATCGGTAATCCGCGCACTTTTTTCCCTCTTTCCGTGTACGCCGTTTACCGTTCGCAATGGCGCTTGTTATATTTTAATAGATCGGACAATTATGCACGCTACGGTATATTATATGTTTATTTGTTTATTTATTTTTATATGTTTTATTTATATAATGGGAAAGGGGGGTGATTTAGACTTTTATTGGGGGAGGGGCTTTGGGGTAGTGTAATAGTGTTTTTAACTTTTTTTTTTTTACACATTTGAAGTCCCTTTGGGGGACTTTTACATACATTAGTTTGATTTCTACACTGATGAATGCTATGCCATAGGCCTAGCATTGATCAGTGTTATCGGCGATCTGCTTATTGAGCCTGCCTGTTCAGGCTCAGTGTAGCAGATCGCCGATCGGGCCGCACGGAGGCAGGTGAGAGACCTCCGGCAGTCCGTTTCACCTATCTGCGGGGGTCCCGATCGGTAAGTGACAGGGGACTCCCCCTGTCACTTACACTTAAACGCCGCGGTCGCGCCGCGATCACGGCGTTTAAGGAGTTAATGACACGCGGCAGCGCAATCACTGCAGCGTGTCATTACCGGTGAGGTCCCGGCTGCTGATTGCAGCCGGCCCCCACCTGCTATGAAGCGCGCTCCGCTTCAGAGCACGCTTCATAGCGGGAGAAACACCCAGGGCGTATAGTTACGCCCTGGGTCGTCTAGGGGTTAAAATTGATGTACATATCAAACACCCCAATACTGTTTGTCAGATGTTTGGTTTAATTTGCCTTCTTAGACTTTCCACTATTTTTATACAGTTAGTTTCAAAATGTAATTTTCAAGCACTGTACCAAAGCAATATTTTCTGCCTATTAAGTGTGTTGGCTTCATTGTGTTTTAATTTTTTTTAAATAGCAGTTGTGATTGTTTATAAGGGTAGTGCGGCAGTAAATTTTATTTTTTCAAATAACACCCATGAAAAATGTATTATACTTAGTAAGGTATGGTTATGTCTGTGGATGGCCCCCTTCCCCATGTTCCACCCCCCCCACCAGTCTACCTGCTAGTGTAGAGAGCCATACATACCCGTCACGTGTCCACCCCCGTCTCCAATCTTCAGTCAGTGATGTCTTCCTTGGATGGATGGCGAGCTGCTGGTAAAGTCGCAAATGTTGTCCGCCTTCTGCAGCGTCATCAGATGCTCATCCCTGATTGACAGAGCATAAGTGTGCTCAGCCAAACACCGCTGATGATGCTGCGGTGACATCAGCCGGTCCTCCATGATTGGCTGGGCACACTTATGCTCTGCAAATTGTGGCTGAGCATTGGATGACCCTGCAGAGGGTGGACAACATTTGGGACAATCAAAGCCATTTGGCGCCCGTCCAAAGAAGACGTCACTGAGTGTTGTTTGGAGACGGGGGTCAACATGTGACAGCTATGTATAGGGCGCCACACTTCTGGATACGCGGGTGGGGGTGGTGGGACACAGGGAAGGTTGCCATTCACAGGCATAACATACATTACAAAGTTGTCTAGCTTTGCAATGTATATTATTCTGAGAATGATTCTTTACACGGCCCCACGACTTCAACATAACATCACACACTTTACTAACCTAATGATGAATTAATAGCTTTTTTATGCAACCAATATATCAGGTAACTTTGGGGCCATAAACTATTTTCATAGTGTTGGAAATCTTCAAAGTAGCTATATTCTCCTGTATAAATTAAAAAGTGGTCTAATGTAAAGATCAACTAAAACAAATTTACAGTTTATTACAAATTTGTAAAAATAATACAGCACTCAATTGTACACACCCAGACAGTATGGCTACAAACAACTCCGTTAACATTGATGTTGTTTTGTAATGGATTATAGAGTGTATTAGTTGTAGTCAGTTTTTACAATACCATATCTTTCTAGGGGTATGGCCTATATTAGGAGGGTGTGTTTGTGATCTAATGTCCTAGTTATCTGTGGCTTATGGGCAATAGTTATTACACCTTGTTACTAAATCTACCCTTTCAATGGGAATGTTTCTTCAGGCCTAGGCTTTTACACTGGGGTCATTAAATGGCAACTCAGATTGGAGCCGTACCTCCTAATCTCTAAGGGTGTGTTAACACTGAGAGATGTATAGGACACATTTTTCAGCCCAGAAATTATTTAGAAAAAAGAGGATTGAACCCAGTATTTACGTAGTCACCTGATCACTGTTTACAGTCTGTTTCGGGTTTGGCCTTCAAAAACAGCTTCATTACAATCAATTCTGTATAAATAATGAGTGGGTGACAGTTGCGGCCATGGGATGTATATGTTTTTTCTCCCTGTAAGAATTGGGTTTTTTGTTTTTTTTTTAAATTTGAACAATTAGTCATCATACTTTTTCAATTGTTTATTAACATAACTTGCTACCATGGTTAATATCCTACTTACCTTTATGAATGCTGATGGTGCTGAATGTTGTCTCTCTACTATGTCACACAGGATTGACGTGATGGTTTTTCGTGTTGTCATCCAGAGAGATCCACAGGCCCCTCCGTGCAGAAGCGGCTACTCATCAACCACACAGGCATATTGCCAGGGCACGGCACCTTTGGGGGACATGAAGTAGTCAGCGTAATGATCCCGGATAGCTACCTCCAAATTGGATGGAGATTGAAAATCCCAGTTGACAACATTATCAAGATTGGCTTGCTGGTTCTCCATTATCTCATCAGTTCTTTCAGGACGAGCATAATTGTGGAGAACACAGCAAGCCTTGATAATGTTGTCAACTGTTCTCACATCCAATTTGATAGTAGTACCCAGGACACGCCACTGACTACTCATGATTCCGAAGGTGCATTCCACAACTCTACGTGCCCGGGACAGACGAAAATTAAAAAATTATTTTCCTGGTATCCAGTTCCCTCCGTGGATATGGGCGCAGCAGGTTTGGGAGCAAAGGGAATGCCTCATCCGATATCATCACAAATGGAACTGGATCTGTGGAGCCAGGCAAAGGTTCGGCTTCTGGGAGCGTATCGCCCGCTCGGAGAATTTGCAGACCAATCTGTGATGTTTGCAACACCCGAGAATCCCCAGTACTGCCATAGGCACCAACGTCGATGGCAACAAATTTGCAGTTTGCATTAGCCACCGCCATCAGGACCACAGAAATTTTTTTTTTTTATAATTATAATATCTGGATCCTGAGTGCGGTGGCTGTTGCACCCTGACATGTTTGCCATCGACTGCACCTAGACAGTGTGGGAAATTGGCAACAGTCTGAAAGCCTGCTGCAACCTGCCGCCAAGTCTCCTCGGTTGGGCTCGGCATCACCCTGGGCTGCAATTTCTGCCAGATGATGACGCATGTACACCTCACAATGACACCAACTCGGAATTGGAAGTGCAGGGATGCATAGCTCTCGCCTGTGGCTAAAAAACTGCAGGTGATGAAAGCAATGGGAGTAATAACAGTCCAGCAGACATGAAATGACAAAAAAATGGAAATAAATGATTTAACATAACTCACATTAATCTGTACTCACTAAGCCAAACATGTTGTGATTAATATTCTACTGAATTATCATAAAGTAGTTACACTAAACTATTGAAGATTCACATAACACATCAAAAGCATGAAAACTCTAAGCAGAATTTCAAAGACTATAGTGTGATGTTTTTGCCCATTGTAAACGTGTTAATTGAGGAAATTATAGGATTTTTTCAAATTTTGGTACTCCCTGACTAAGGGCCCTATTATACCACCAGTCAATATAATGTGTTTCTATTGACCTAACATAGATTTGGTGTTTGAAGCTGAGTGCATATTAATAATTTTAACTTTTTCATTTAATTCATTTTAGCCCTTTTCTGGCGTTAGTTTTAAAATCAGCTACATGTAACCATATCTAGGTGCCAATTCTTATGTATTTTCTGTGTATTAGAGGAGACTATGGGCTGTCTGTCGCCCAATAGGTAGTGTTTATTATTGGAGAAAATGTAAATATGCTGATTGCCTACATTCAATATCTAAACCTGTCTTTGGACTCCTTCAACCAATAGCTGTCGGAAAGGTTGAAGGCTATTTGGCTACGTTGGGAAGTGTTAGTATAGAAGGGTGTATTAAGCTTTGAAAGATATTTAAATATTTAGTGATGAACTTTACTAAGTAAAAGTGAAAATTATCATTGAACATTATATTGTCCACATATGTTTTTTTGTATGTTCTTCCATATGGAATGTGAATTGTTGGTGTAAGTAGATGGTTTATGAGTGTCACACTCAAGAAATACAAGTGGTGAAGAAAAAACTCCTGTGTACCACCATGCTCACGTGTTAAACGTGTGTGCTTCACCACGCAGTTGGAGAGTATCACAAATATGAATTAATATGTACCCAACACTCAACAACTACACACGTGAATGGCTGATTAATATTGTCACGCTAAATGTGTTTTACCAATGTAAACTGACCGCAAGGTGATGAGTAGCCTTTCCTCTGCACTTATAGCTTTCCTCATTTGAGTGTCCTGAAAGGTCAGATCCACAGCGATAATTTGTAACAGATTATTGTGCCACACTTAGGCGGCAGAAGGCTTGAAATATATCTTCGTACCTAAAGATCATTTAATTGTGAAACAGATATTAAATACCTTAACACATTGGACACAATGGACTTGTAACAATAATATGTGAAACGTTGAAAGGTGGTGATTTCATTGTGTCTGCTTAGGCTGGTGGCCTTAACTCAGAACAACCAACATCAGCAATAGCTGCCCATGTGTCAGCTTAAAAACTCATCTGGGCTGCAACATGTTTGTCAGGCAGTGTTGTTTTATTCGGGTAGTTTTTTTGGGTTGAAAGTATGGGCAGTCAATAACTTTTTGTGCCCAATCTCGCCATAGAGTTGTTGGGCTGATAGTGTTTTTAACACTTGAGCCACCTACAATGCATCACAGCTAACATAGTAGTTTTCTAACGTGGCCATGAGGCTTGCAAGAATGTCGCGTTAAATAGACGTTTGGTAAAGTAACCAATTAACATCCATTGTGAATTATTTTCAGCATGTTGACTTTTGGAAATTATATTAGGTTTTTGATAAAAGACAGTTATGCAGCCAACCATGATGTGCCACACATTTTTTAAAGTAGAATTTTTACAAATGGAACATCATAAAATGTGTGATATTTGTGTGCGCAGCATAGTATGTAATGTTCCAAGCACACTTGCATTATGGCTGCTCTTTATCTTGCTGTGTAGTCGCAGACAGCCTGGCTTACTAATCTGCACCATCTTACTCTATGGGAGACACATTTTTTATGTGAAAACACATCCTTTGGCTATTTGTTCTGTTGGGCACCCTGGTAAGCACCTTGATGTTGGGCACCTTGTTGGGCACCCTGGTAAGCACCTTGATGTTGGGCACCTTGTTGGGCACCCTGGTAAGCACCTTGATGTTGGGCACCTTGTTGGGCACCCTGGTAAGCACCTTGATGTTGGGCACCTTGTTGGGCACCCTGGTAAGCACCTTGATGTTGGGCACCTTGTTGGGCACCCTGGTAAGCACCTTGATGTAGTACAGCCTACAGCAGTCTTCAAACCACGGTGTTCCAACCATAAAGCAGTAGTGGGACAGCCCAATTAGAGTCCTAGCGGATCAGAAGCCTTCACCTACTGCACTAAAACGCATCGGGTCGGGTTGAAATGTACGTGTATCATTCTTGCCAGCAGTTATGTTGTGGACATTGGACAGACTAATAGCAGGATGTGAATTGCAGATGTATATGTGTATAACATTGAGTACACAGAGGCAGTATCAGCAGCAAGTCTTGTTGTGAACTCACATGTTAGCAGAAAACCCCTTTTGCATCTACTGTACAGTATAGGTACCATAGGTAAACATAGCAAGCAACTGTTGAAGGTGATTTGCTGATGGTGAACCATTAATACACTAGTGTATAGGAGTGGGGGGGGGGGGGCATCAAAACCCATTAATAGTCTGGCTGAGAATAATGCATCTTAGACTGGTATTTTTGTAGCAAATGGGGACATCATAATACCTGATAATGTGTGGCAAATGGCTAGCTTGTGGATTTTTGTTGGTGCCTATTTCGGGCCCACTAATGGTTTTGGTAGCCCTTAAAAGTCTTAGTGGCCAATGTCCTTGTAACCTTATTATTAAACTATGCTCATTACCCATCCACTATCCATTAATCCTGCTTTTTAACTTCTTTTCCTGGCTGTGCGCTGTAATGTCTGAGCTACCTGTTTGTTGACAGCCGCTCAGCCAATCACAGGCCACAAACACCACGTCAGCTCCGTGGCCTGTCCGGTGACAGCTGGGTGAGAAAGTACAGAGCGTGGGACCAGGAGGAGAGTTAACAATCAGTGCTTTATCGTGGTCGTCTCCTCACAGTATTTTCTATTAAACGGGTTGATATGTGGCCTATTGGTGAAAAAGAAGCCACTCATTTTTCTGTGTAATCGTCCCCATATATCCAACATTAGACATTCCTGTTCTCAATGTATATCAAATGGACAGTGTTTGGTTTTTACCTAATCTTTGATAGTATGCCGATGTAGTAATAGATTTTAGAAAAAATGTAAGTAATTTTAATTTAAGGGGTTTATTCAGCACTACAAAACAGGTACACTTTTACCCAAGTGTTGTCTCAAGAATAAGTGGGTTTTTGAAAATCTGTGTGTTTGAAGAAAATGGTGGTTATTAGGAAACCAATATTGTGCTGGAGACAACAGCAGAGCGAAAAGTGGCCCATTTTTTGCCCACACATAAGAACCCCGTTTAACAACTTAATGACTACAACAAGGTTAAAGTTTGAAAGTGTACACGTAAAACATACCTTCATAAATCATGGTATAGATTGTTAAATACTCCTGCATGGTCATGGGCCTGGAGGATGGGATGGACCCAATATTGACAACGTCGTCTGCTCCTCTAATGATAGGGAAAAAATACTACCACTATTATAACTGGCTAACCACACATAATATTGTTATTGTGAAAAAACTAATTTCATTACCTCCACAAGTGCATTGTTGGCAACAATGCATTTTTATGCAAAGTTTTTGTGCAATTTTTTCATAAAATAATAGCTTTCATTGTGGGTTGTCTTGTTGGGTGTGCAGTAGTTAGGTGCTTGATTTTTCTCCCATTTAGTGGTGACGGGTCTTGGTAGGTGATGGATTTGAGGGGTTTAATGGGTGTGTTAAAAAATTTTGTACTAGTAAGCAAATTCAAAATTTAACAAACTTGAAAATGTATGTAGTGATTGTGATTTGACCCATTCCCTGGCAAAGCAGAAGATAAAGAGGCTGGCCGGTGACACCATGCCAGACAACTGCTGCAATTATGGCCCTATTACACCCATTGTCTAGATGAGCAAACAACCGCTTTCAGCGCTCATTTGCTCCTCTTTCCCCGCTTGGTGCCGCCTCTATTCAACGCGGCTGCAGTGAGTGGGTGAGTGCAGGAGGGGCGGGGGGGAGTTGGGGGGTGGGGGCTGGCCGCCACAACACTACCCCTATGGTTGACATTAACAGACACTGAGAGACCAAAATTGTGAAGTGTGCAGTACGGGTAATATAATAGTCCCAATTTATGCCTGCGGTTATGCTTGATTGGGCCACATTAGAAAAATTACAGTTGCCCAGACTCAGATTACATTGTGGGTATATAGGCCGCAACTGTGGGTGACAGTAGTAGTTGGTGCAGAGTATGTGTCAGATTATGGGGAGAAGCCAGTGTTAGGCATAATTGGTTGTGTATTGTTTAGACCATGTGGTAAGTATGGGTAGACGTGGCGTTGGTGGAGCTCATGTATTGTGGATGGTGATTCCCGGGAGTATGGGGAGACGTGGCCTATTTTAAACATTGTTTAACTAGGACCGGCAAAGGGTTGACTGCAGCAGACAGGAGGTGGCAGAAGCATATTAAATTTAGAATTGGTGCTAACCAGGCCAAACTGCAGTACACATGAAGTTGGGCACACTGGGTGTAGCGTAAACAGCTTTTGGATTTTGGATACGTAAGTTGTCATAGTCAGTCTAGGGTCTTTAATGAGAAATCATCAGCATTACCGTGTCATGTAAGCCCTCCAAATACCAGAATCCTCATATAGCGAGAAAAGTCAACAGGAACTATGCTGAGCCATAATGAGTTGATTATTTCAAATTAGGCCGAACTGTGTACATTAGTGTAAGTGTCTGGAAGCTTCTCTACAAGACACTAGTCTGTTTAGTCCATTTCCAGAATACTCCTTGTTAACTCTAGTATCTCTACTGGGTATTTTGAGTTAAGTAGTTGGAGCTACTTATTGATGGATGTGCTTTTTGAGCTATTGTTACCTTTCATATGCGGTTGGTCAAAAGGTGTTGACTCTGACTTAAAACAGACTAGTTTATTAAACTTACAAATGAGTCCTGCTGTATTTATCTTTTGACCTCATACATTTATTGCATTCCAATAGGTCAGTGGTACTATTTGATGGTACTGGTTAAGGAGTACTTCTCAGTAAGTGTTTGCGTCAGGAGTGAAATGTTTTGGGGTGGGGGGGGGGGGGTGTCTGCTGTTCTCTTCAGGCATGATAGTAGTTTTGGATCAGTGGGATACAGAGTTATTTTGTGTAATCGAAAGGTTGTTGAAGAGAGAGGAGTTGGGATGCGGACACTGATGTAATAATTGTTTGGTTTGCTATTTGGTCGAATATTAGGGGTTTTGTGTTGATTGATATGGCTGCAGCAGGGTGTGTGTGTGTGTGTGTGTGTACTATGGCTGCTGCAGGCTGTGTGTATGAGTGTGTGTGTACTATGGTCGCAGTAGCCTGTGTGTATGAGTGTGTGTGTACTATTGCTGCTGCAGGCTGTGTGTATGAGTGTGTGTGTACTATTGCTGCTGCAGGCTGTGTGTATGAGTGTGTGTGTACTATGGTCGCAGTAGCCTGTGTGTATGAGTGTGTGTGTACTATGGTCGCAGTAGCCTGTGTGTATGAGTGTGTGTGTACTATTGCTGCTGCAGGCTGTGTGTATGAGTGTGTGTGTACTATGGTCACAGTAGCCTGTGTGTATGAGTGTGTGTGTACTATTGCTGCTGCAGGCTGTGTGTATGAGTGTGTGTGTACTATGGTCGCAGTAGCCTGTGTGTATGAGTGTGTGTGTACTATGGTCGCAGTAGCCTGTGTGTATGAGTGTGTGTGTACTATGGTCGCAGTAGCCTGTGTGTATGAGTGTGTGTGTACTATGGTCGCAGTAGCCTGTGTGTATGAGTGTGTGTGTGTACTATTGCTGCTGCAGGCTGTGTGTGTGTGAGTGGTACGGCTGCAGCAGGCTGTGTGTGTGTGAGCGGTACGGCTGCAGCAGGCTGTGTGTGTGTGTGAGCGGTACGGCTGCAGCAGGCTGTGTGTGTGTGAGCGGTACGGCTGCAGCAGGCTGTGTGTGTGTGAGTGGTACGGCTGCAGCAGGCTGTGTGTGTGTGAGTGGTACGGCTGCAGCAGGCTGTGTGTGTGTGAGCGGTACGGCTGCAGCAGGCTGTGTGTGTGTGAGTGGTACGGCTGCAGCAGGCTGTGTGTGTGTGAGCGGTACGGCTGCAGCAGGCTGTGTGTGTGTGTGAGCGGTACGGCTGCAGCAGGCTGTGTGTGTGTGAGCGGTACGGCTGCAGCAGGCTGTGTGTGTATGGTATAATGTGCCCCCACAGTGAATTTAGACAGGGACAACCTTTGGTTTATGTTTAGAATTCTACCCTAGTTTGAAAACTTAAGAATTTCTTATATCTTGTCCAATGATTGTTTGGATTTTCGACCTACACTCCCCCATAGAACTGTTGGTGGAAGCTGAAAGAATAGATGCTGTTATGTGGAACATTAGGGTAGCGTGTGGAGTTCAGGGTTGTTACCCCAGGAAGTAAACTGCCAGCCTAATCGCCCACTACAGTATGCACATATGGCAGGAACTTTGTGGCAGCCAACTGCACTACCTACCACAGCGGCTGTCACACCACCACCCCTAAATCCTACCTCCTCACACCCCCAAAACCAGCACTTCAGTGACAAACCAATTCTGATCCCTGGGACCGTCAAGGGCAGTTGACCTCACTGGCAACAGTAACAACCCCCTGGACCTTAGCCCCATCCCCCCATATTGTCCTAAAAAATGGTATGCTCAGGGAGCATCACTGTGCTAAAGAGGTATAGAACCCAAGCTGAAACCCAAATAGGTTGCATAGTGTTTAGAAAACTACTACTCCAATCATGTCTCAATTTCAGTCCATGTTGATAGTAGTATTATTGGAAGATGTGCCCATACCGGTTGCATAACTATTAATGACATCAGGTCTCACGCGTAGTACATTATTAGAGTTGTAGTACTTCAACCTGAGCCCCTTATTGGTCCTGAACTCCAACTTCCATTATGTATTAGTGACAGTCCAGGTGTAGAGATGCATTTCTGCTAAATGAGACTAATTAGGTTAACTAACTACTACTTAAATCATGTTTAACTTTCAAACCGAAATGGAAGTCGTTGAAGTTACACAAGGGGCCACTGTTGTTGCACAACCTCTACTTACATCATAACTCAGTGACAGTCCATGATTTGAGTTTTAGTGTAGCAACATGTGAGCATTTTAGTTGCACAAATTATAGTAACAGCATGTTCAAATATCAGTCAATGATGGGAGTTGTAGTTTTGCACAATGTGCCCATTTGCATTACAAAGCTACAACTCTTTGACATTAGCCCTCCATATTACCCCCATAAAACAATTGGAGATGTATTACTATGGTGTAAATTGTACACCGTATAAATATACCTCCCATCGTAGTTTGGGTGGTAATGTGCCGGACTACATACCTAAAATGAATTTGTAGTTATGTTCCAGATTAGACGATGTTACATAGCACGAGGGGGAAACATTGGCAAGGTATACCGGGGGGCCCAGTGTCTGGGTACACGAGGGGTAGGTAGTGGCAGGGTACACAAAGGGGAAGCCTGTGGCAGGGTCCTCAAAAAGGAGCTCCTGTCTGACTTCACAATGTTCACACAGTGGCTGAGTACACGAAGGGTGAACTGGGAAGTTGTGATCTATTGATGTTGAATAGCCAATATTTTTTAAAATGTTACAATGTACGATAGACAAACCAGTAGACGAGGTGTCCTTAACTGGCGAAATGTGGATCCACGTGGGAAAAAGGTGGGCAGCTGTCAGGACCCCGGCACCGACGCTGCTCCCTGCGTAGTAAGTATATATGAGCGCTCGTAAGCAGCAATCATAGATACCGAGCAACAGCGGCAGCAGCACGGACAAAATGGAAGCCATCGGCTCCCTCCCTGTCAGTCACACTTGTGAGGGCAGCGGTCACTATAGGCCGCACTACCCCTCTAGTGTTGGCGCCAAGTAACATTCCAGCTCCAGCGGGGATATTGGCCTCTATTGGCCCAGGACTTAGGTGAGTATATGTTATTTAATTTTTATGCTCAATTGGAGGTTGGAGAGCACAGGGGGACTATATACTGGGGCAGAGGGCACAGGGGGGGCTAGATACAGGGTGAGATAGCACAGAGGGGGAGCCAGCACAGGTGGGGCTATATACAGGGGCAGAAAACACAGGGGGGCTATATACAGGGGAGAGAACACAGATGGGGCTATATCCAGGGAGAGAGAGAACAGGGGGGCTATATACAGGGGGAGAGAGCATAGAGGGGCTATATCCTGGGGGAGAGAGCACAGGGGGGCTATATACAGGGGGAGAGAGCATAGAGGGGCTATATCCTGGGGGAGAGAGCACAGGGGGGCTATATACAGGGGGAGAGAGCACAGGGGGGCTATATACAGGGGGAGAGAGCACAGGGGGGCTATATACAGGGGGAGAGATCACAGAGGGGCTATATCCTGGGGGGGAGAGCACAGGGGGCCAAATACAGGGGGATAGAGCACAGGGGGGCTACATACTGGGAGAGAGCACAGGGGGACTATATACAGGAGGAGAGCACATGGGGGCCTATATACTACTAGGGAAGAGTGCACAGGGGGGGCTATATACTACTAGGGAAGAGTGCACAGGGGGGCTATATACTACTGGGGGAGAGTGTACAGGGGGGGCTATATAATACAGGGGGAGAGCACACAGGGGGGCTATATACTACAGCGGGAGCTATACACTACTAAAGCAGTCACCCCCTGTGTAACTAAGTAGAATGGGCCAGTGAGGGAGAGAGAAAATGCCAGTTTTCCTGCTTATAAGCA
Organism: Dendropsophus ebraccatus; assembly: GCA_027789725.1. Taxonomy (NCBI): domain Eukaryota; kingdom Metazoa; phylum Chordata; class Amphibia; order Anura; family Hylidae; genus Dendropsophus; species Dendropsophus ebraccatus. The sequence goes on along the minus strand of JAQFWZ010000073.1, from coordinate 1,697,015 downwards.
AGAATTCTGTATGTAAATAGTTCAACAACGTTTGTGAAAAGTAACAAAACACGTTTCCTACTTATGTTCAGATGGGACCTTCACCGGTGAAAAGACACCGGACGTCCACTAAGAGTTGGTGAGTACCCTGTCACTAGACTTGTGGAAATGATTTGCAGAAAGATTTCTTGAGTGTAAATAAAAAAATAATAGCAGGAACGTGTGATACTTTTCTCACAGCCTTTGAGTCCTCCCGGTAACGATTTTACACGAACATGTGAATGGGGCCTCACCAAAATATTCAACAGCCGACAGGAATACACCGGCAGCTTTATCTTGTGTCCTTTTCCGTTGCACAGGACATGGGGACTAGAGACTGGCTGCTTCCACTCCACATACTGTGTCATTGGCTGAAGATACCGTAGTCCTTTACTCACTCTGTGGTTGCACAGTAGGGATAATAAATCCACTGTTATGTTACTGACCATTTATGAGGGAGCACGAGTAGCAGACACAAGTCAGAGAGTGATTCAGGAGTTGGAGTCAGTCAAGATAAAATCGAGGAGTTGGGCCGGATACCATTCTGGAGTCAGAGTCTGAGTTGGATTCAAACTCCTCACACATGACTGGAGAATCTGTGATTAGCTCCTTCAGTATTATCCTCCTCATGTGGCCCCTCAGGATACCAGCAGTCTCATTCCAGTGAGTAATACTGGTGCTATGAAGATGAGACCACTTGAGGGGATGATGCCAATGGAGGTCAATCTATATACAATGTTGTGACTGGGACACTGTCTTTATTGCACAGATTACCAGTCTTCCAGTATTGGAGTGTCTCAAACCAGTGTAGCTAGCTTAACCTCCATCAGCATCATCCCCTCATGTGGCCCCTCAGTATACCACTCTAATACTGCTGTTATAATGAGGGGTTGATGCTAAAGGAGGTAAAGCATTACACATTGTTGTGAGACTGTGACACTGTGTATCAATAATAATGGTGAGAACCAGTCTGTTCTTTTTTGTGTGTGTAGCTTTATCTCCTTCACCATTATCCCCTCATGTGGCCCCTCAGTATACCAGGCGTCTCTCTGCACTGTCTAATACTGGTAGTATACAGAGGAGACAACATGAGGGGAGATGCTGAATGAGGTAAAGATAATTACCTTGGTGTGAGAGTCTGTGACACCTTTGAACATGTGTTTTCCAGTATTTGAGGCTCACACATGAGTGTGAATAGTCTCCCTCATGTGGCCCCTCATGTGGCCCCTCTGCATACCCACAGCCTAATAAAGAATAAAACACCTTCACTATAAGCCTCATAAACCCCCACCCAATTACATCTAAACCTATGGTTAATAAGATTACCTCTTGCTCACGTCTATGCAGGCTTAATGCCAGTTGCAAAAGCATTTTTAAATACAGTCGCCTAAGGCGAACTGGTCGATTGACATATTTGAGGTAAATTTGCACTGTGTCACCACACAACACCTATCACGACTGAGTTAAGTCTAAAAAGGGTTTTTTTGTTTTTTTTTTATTACTCCTTCACACACAGCAACTACCTTTATTTACAATTACGACACATGAACAATCTGTCCGAAAAACGCAACACGCAAATACGCGATCGCGATTTTCGCGCATGAAAATCGCTTACAACCAACATGCGTTTTCCCTGCGTTTTTCCTGCGTATCGCAGCAGTACATACACAGCAAGTGCGCCCTGTGTGTTTGCACCCTAAATATCAGTAACCGTGCTAGAAAAGACCCCAGATGATCAATACACAACCAGCAACTTTAGGGTTGTGTTCATACAATGCAGTCTCAGAACTTCACTGCATCATACAAAAGCAGAGCTAGAGATGACATGTAAGGTGCCATCAATACACCACTAGCAATCCTAGGGTTGTGTTCACACAACACAGTTTCATAACTTTACCGCCTCATTCAATAGCAGTACTGAATGAAACATCAGGTGTAATAAAAGATAGCAACTCTGGGCTTGTGTTCACACAATGCATCTTTCCACAGCAGAGATAGAGCAAGGAATCAGAGGTCAGGTGCAGTAAGCAAAAATTATTATGTTAATTTGTTTTCCCTGAGACCCATTGGCATCACAACAGAATGGGGTATATTCATTTTAATCCCCTCCCACGGAAGTATAAGTAGCCCCCCCCCCCTCACATAGTCAGTCTCATAACACTAAACATAGCAGGGAGGGAGTCTTGTGATGCCAATGGGTCTCAGGGAAAACAAATTAACATAATAATTTTTGCTTCCCTATCGTCCCATTGGCATCACAACAGAATGGGGAACTAGCAAGTAATTTCCCCTAGGGTGGGTCGTCTCTAGAGGCAGCGTTGAGAACAGCCCTGGCAAAGGCCGTTCTTGATGAAAGACTTTCTTCGATCCTATAATGCCTGACAAAGGTAGACAATGACGACCATGAGGCAGCTCGACAGATGTCCTGTAATGGTACCGCTGCTCTTTCTGCCCAAGAAGAAACCACTGATCTAGTGGAATGGGCCTTTGTAAATTCCGGTGGAGATTTCCCTGCGGAAGAATAGCCTAACCCAATAGAATCACAAATCCATCGGGAGATGGAAGGTTTGGATGCTTTTTTCCCCTTATTTTTCCCTGAAAACAGGATTAACAAGTTTTCTTCTTTCCTAAACGAATCCACTCTGGATAGGTAAATTTTTAGAGCTCTGGAAACATCCAGCAGAGAGAGATTAACCTGACTCTGCGGTTGAGCCGTAGGGGAAAAAACTGGAAGGATAACCGGCTCATTGATATTGGCAAATGAAGGAACTTTTGGCAAGAAACCTGGTAGAAATCTAAGTGTCACTTTGTCCTCAGCGAAGATGACATATGGAGGCGTGGATCCTAGAGCTTGAAGCTCTCCTACTCGTTTAGCAGATGTTACTGCCAAAAGTAGGGTACACTTGAGTGTAAGAAATTTTAAGTCAACCTCTTCCAGAGGTTCAAAGGGAGGAAGGCAAAGACTTCTGAGGACAAAGAACAAATCCTAGGAGTCCACATGTTTGGTGACTCTAGGCCTCAATCTCGTTATGCCTTTGACAAAATTCTTGATATCCAGAATTTGGAATAACTTATAATTCAGATGGGCAGAAATTGCCGCAATCTGAACTTTAATGGAGCCCGGCGTTAATCCCTTATCAAACCCTTCTTGAAAAAATTCTAATAATTGAGGAGTATTAGGTTTTGAAGGGTTGATTTGTTTTGAAAGGCACAAAGCCTGAAAGATCTTGCATATCCGGGAGTAAGACTTATTAGTAGATGCACTACGAGCATGAGATAAAGTAGAGAGCACCCTCTCAGACAAACCTCGGGAATTCAATATGGCCCCCTCAGTCTCCACGCCGTGAGACTGAGACCCTGAAGGTCCTGGCATAGATAATGTCCCTGTGATATCAGATCTGGTATTAACGGGAGTTTCCAGAACTCCCCCCTGCTCATATTCATGAGTAGGGTAAACCATGACCTCTTGGGCCAAAATGGAGTGATTATGATCACTGAGGTCTGATCCATCCTGATCTTCATGAGGACCCTTGGTATCATAGAGATCGGTGGAAATATGTAGGCCAGCTGGAATGTCCATCGTATGGACATGGCATCTACTATCGACGGATTGTCTACCGAGTAGAGGGAACAAAAGTTCTTCAGTTTGGCATTCTCTGCTGATGCCATGAGGTCTATCTCTGGAAGACCCCATCTCTGGGTTAACTGAATGAAAACTTTCCTGGAAAGAGACCATTCTCCCGGGACTGTTAACCCTCGACTCAATCGATCCGCCAAGGTGTTGTGGATGCCTCTGATGTGAAGAGCAGATAGCCTGGCTATCCTGGGCTCTGCCCATCTGAAGATACACTCTACTTCTCTGAGAAGTAGAGATGATCTGGTACCTCCTTGCTTGTTGATATATGCCACACAAGCGATGTTGTCCGTCCTGATCCGAACCGCCTTCTGTGCTAACATTGGGGAGAAGTGTAACAGAGCTAGGTAGATTGCTCTGAGCTCTTGAACATTGGATGGAAGGGAGGATTCCTGTCTGCTCCATAATCCCGAAACCATCTTCTCCTCCAGATGTGCACCCCAACCTGAGCCTGAGGCGTCTGTCGTAATTGTGGTCCACTGTGGTTCGGTTATCGAAACTCCATGCACTACTTGTCTCCACCAAGTTAGGGACTGTCTTGTCTCCGTTGACAGGACATGCAGAGCGTCTAGGTCTTCTAATCTCCGATTCCATGTAGACAGAACTTCTCTCTGGAGATATCTCATATGCCAGAGAGCCCAAGGAACTGCCTCCGCTGCAGAGGAGAGCAGTCCTAGGAATCTCATTAGGGTCCGGAGTGAGACCTGTCGAGGAGGAATGAGAAACTGGGCGCCTCTCTGGATCCGAATCACTCTGGGAGGAGAAAGAAATAATTTCATCTGTCTGGAGTCTATGATGAATCCTAGAAAGGACTTTGTTGTGGACGGGATCAGGTCTGATTTCTCCTGGTTGACCAGCCATCCCAACTGGAGCAATATGTCCAGGACATATTCCAGTTCAGCACTCAGAAGAGTCTGAGTCTGAGCCATAATCAACCAGTCGTCGAGATAAGGTATAATCTTTATTCCTTGTAACCTGAAAATGACCATGACCGCTGCCACCACCTTTGTGAAGATGAAGGGAGCTGAGGTTATTCCAAATGGAAGTACCTTGAATTGTAAATGTCTTATTCTCCCTTGGAGATGAATAGCTATCCTCAGGAATTTCCTGTGGGCAGGAAATATAGGTATGTGGAGGTAGGCATCCCGGTGATCTATTGACACCATAAAATCCCCCTCCTGGAGGATGGTCTTTATGGTCTTTATATTCTCCATGCGGAACTTTTTCTTATCCATGAACCGATTTAGATACCTTAGATCTATAATAAGCCTCCACTTTCCGGATGGCTTTGGCACGAGAAACACTGGAGAATATATTCCTAGACCGATGTCCGACTGAGGAACGTCCTCTAAGGCCTCGACCGCGAGGAGGTGGAGAATCTCTTCTTCCAGCACAGCATGTTTTGTCGGACCTAGATAACGGGAAGTAAGAAACCTTGGGGGGGGGGGGGGGGGGAGGAGAGTTGATAAAGGAAGCACATAACCCTGTCTGATAATGCTTATGATCCTATGATCCTTTATTAATGCTTCCACGCGGGAAGAAAATGAACTAGACGCCCCCCCACAGGTATACTTCTGGCGTCAGAAGTCCGGTTTCTTTGCGGACTCCTTCTTCTGTTGGTTACCTCCACCTCTCTTATTGTAATATCTACCCTTTCCTTCGGATTGGTAACGACTTTTTCCTCTCTGAGGGGATCGGGTTCTACGAATTTTTGTATGATCCGCTAGAAGAGGTTAATGGTAGGGATTTACCCTTTTTATCGGACATTTCCTCCATGATCTTATCCAATTCAGGGCCAAATAATCTGCCCGGTTGGTATTCTAAATTACATAGTTGGAATTTTGAATTGGAGTCACCGGCCCAAGGTTTTAACCAAAGGGCTCTACGTCCGGATGTAGAAAGGGCCATAGATTTAGCGGCTAGTCTGGTTCCTTGCGAGGCGGCATCGCATAAAAAATCTATGGCCATATTAACCTTTTTGAATGAACGAAGGACCTTGTCCCTGTTCACCCCACCTTCTAGATCCTCTTGGACTTTAGCCAACCACCTCTGGAGGCTCCTGGAGACCTCGAAGGAAGAAATAGACACAGCTCCTTGAGCTGTAGCAGCATTGTAGGATCTTTTGAATGCCACCTCTACCCTTCTGTCCATGGGATCTTTTAGGTTGGAGCCATCCTCAGCAGGTAGAACCGTATTTTTGGATAACTTAGCTATTGCTGTATCCATTTTGGGAGGCTCATTCCAATCCTTACAATGTTCCTCCTTGAGGACATATAAGGTTTTAAACTTTTTACTTAAAACTCATTTTACTTCCACTCATTTTGCATCATGTACAAAGATGTCTCTCCAACCAAAAAAGCCCTAGGCTTTCTGGTATGAGAACCCCCGTCCTCTCATTCCTCCGGATGAATCTCCGCCTGGACAGCTCTACGTAACTTGTATATACTGTCCATAGGAAAATATCCTTTGAAGGTCTCATTGTCATCCTCAGAGGGAGAAGAAGATTCTGACGATGATGATGATCTATCTTCATCAATCACCTTTACAATAGACCCCTAAGGCAGAAAACACAGACTTAACCGGAGGAGGAGAAGGAGAAACCCCAGCCCTTATTAGACTGTACTTACAGGCTGGGATACCGAAGGAGATATACTACGTTTAGATCTCTTTTTATGGCAAGAATGGCGACATTCCCTGTTATTCAATGATTTTTCAACATAATCTTTGACCCATACAACAACGTCTTGTACATCGGGTTCATCATTAGGCTTAGGTCGACAGGAAGTACAACGGACTGAAAATACATATATAACCACGTAACTATTACGTAATATATACACATGAGGAACCTGAAGGTTGATAGAAGAAAGTCTCACAATCAGCGCAACTGAAGTGCCTGCGTTTGGAACCTCTTTTCCCAGAGGGACTGGTTTCCATGGCTGACATCTGAAATAAAGATGCACTTTTACAATCTCCATAACTAGTGGTAATCTGCAGGCAAAGCAATACAGGCCTAGCCTGTAATATCATTTTTAACCACTAGATGGCAGCCTAGTACTAGGAGACTATCTCCACTTACTTTAATAAATAGAAGTCTGAGTCCAGAATCAGGCAACACAGATGATGCAGCAGAGGATCACAGCAGAGGGAAGTCTCACCAGGAGCACCAAGAGAGACTGTTAACCCGGCTTGCATAGCTCCCCGCCGGAATATGAAGCGAGGAGCTTACCGGCGACCGCTAGTGACGTCACCAGCGGCGCCGGCGTCATGACGGAGCGACGCCGGCGTCTGACATCATGAAGCCGTCTGGCCTCCAGGAGGAGGATCTTCATGGAACGCAAGGCCTAAGCCCTGCGGTCCACGAGCGGCGTACAAACAACGGCGCCGCCAGAACACAGACACAGCCTGTGTCCGCAGGTACCTGAAATAGAAGGAAAAATAGAAAGTTAAGCAGGAGGGGCTAGGTCCCTTGGGGCTTAAAACAGGCGAAGTAAAAAAAGACTGACTATGTGAGGGGGGGGGGGGGGGGGCCGACTTATACTTCCGTGGGAGGGGATTAAAATGATTGATTAATTATTTCATTAAAAGATTCCTTCGTCGCAGGGGCGAATATACCCCATTCTGTTGTGATGCCAATGGGACGATAGGGAAATAGCAACTCTAGGTTTGTGTTCACACAATGCATCTTTCCACAGCAGAACTGGAGCAAGGAATCAATATTCACCTGGCAACTCTGGGCTTGTGTTCACACACTGCATTCTCACAGCTTCACTGCATCCTTCAATCGCAGAACTAGAGCCAGGAATCACACTCAGGTGTAATGAATCACGCATCAGGTGTCACCAATACACACCTAGCAAATCTATGGTTGTGTACACACAATGCAGTTTCATAGCTTCAAAGCAACAAGAAAAAGCAGTGTCAGTGTAATGCTACGTTTACACGAAACGATAATTGGCCCGATCGTACGATTAACGATGTCGGAGTAACGTTTTTTTTTCATAACGATCAGCGTTTATACGGTACGATATATCGTATGGAAAATTCATTTTGCGATCGTTTTGCGATCGCTTAAGCCTATCTCACACATTGAATATGCAAAAAAGGGGTCCGTGGAGCCTCAGTTACGAGTCTCAAAACACGGGAATAGCCAGATATCCCTCTCTGCAGAGAAGGAAGCTCATTGCCAAGGGGCGCCTCCTAGTGGGGAGAGCACCAAACCACCCTGATACGTAGTCCCTCAGGTCCTCACTCTGTTGCGAGCTTTAGGACCTAAATAGGGAAACACCAGGGTGGCCCCTGTGAGTCAAAGTCTAACTCTGTGGCGAGTATAACGACATAAGACAAGGGTTACCAAGGCCGGGCATCCATCCACAGACTGCAGTATCTCACACATTGGTCAAATCGGCGAACGACTGTTCACACGGAACGATCTGCAAATTTTTTACGAACGACGATTTGATAACATGTTGAAAGATCAAAATGAACGATTTCTCGTTCGTCATTTGATCATTCACTGCGTTTACACGTACGATTATCGTTCGAATTCGATCGTTATCGCGCAAATTTGCACGATAATCGTTACGTGTAAACGCACCTTTAGGGTATATTCACACGGGCGGGCTCGCAGCGAGATTCTCGCTGCGAGCCCGGCAGGTCCTGGCAGTTCCCATACACTACATACTTGCTGCGGTCTAAACGACCGCAGCGAGTATGTAATTATACCGCCCTTAACCCCTTCTACTCCCGCCGGCTCCCCCGCTGTAAGCAGCATACATTACCTGTCCTTGCTGCACGGGTCCGGCGTCCTGCTCTCCCGTCCGGCCAATTAGTGTGTTGCCCAGCCGCAGCCACCGATTGGCCGGGCGGGAGAGCAGGACGCCGGACCCGTGCAGCAAGCACAGGTAATGTATGCTGCTTACAGCGGGGGAGCCGGCGGGAGCAGAAGGGGTTAAGGGCGGTATAATTACATACTCGGTTCAGGGAAGAAACAGAGTGCTGCACCTCACACCTATGGCTGATACTAGTACCTCTAGGCTAAATAAAAAACACATCAGAATTTTGTGTATGAATTGATCAAGCCATACTGCCCCATGTACCTCGTGCCGGTATCTGATACACATGGGTCCCTACACTAAGTCCACACCGTGCCAGTCAGTGGCCACCAACCCCGCAGGCGTGCACAGTCAGGGAACGGGGGCCATATGCGCGGTGGTACACGGGGCAATATGGCTTGATCAATTCATATACAGACACTCTGGTGTTGATTTTTAATATAGGCCTAGCGGCATTAGTATCAGCCATAGATGGGATGTGCAGCCGTTCCACTCTCTCCAGTTCGTGTATAATTACATACTCGCTGCGGTCGTTTAGACCGCAGCAAGTATGTAGTGTATGGGAACTGCCAGGACCTGCCGGGCTCGCAGCGAGAATCTCGCTGCAAGCCCGCCCGTGTGAATATACCCTAAGAAAGATACCAGGTGCAATCAATACACAACCAGCAACTAGTGCAAGAAATCAGCAACCAGGTGCACAAACAGCTCAGTGACCGCACAACTAACAGCTCTTATCTAAGGCAGCATTCACATATAGCAGATCCATAGCTGTCACTGTATTATTACATAGCAGGACCCAGACCACATGATCACATAGCGGAACTGTCTCACAGAGCTCGCACAGGCAAAAAAATCAATCAATAAATTATAAACTATTATAAATCTCATGAAGTTTCTATCCATTAGCCTGCACACAGGCCTCCTGCAATACAGGTCAGGCTTCCAGGCAGAGAGCCTGCACAGGCACCATACAGCTCCTCACAAAAACGGCCGTATGACTATGACTTACCTCTCTGAAGAGTGAGGACAGACACCAGGCGAGCGGCGTCCTGTCTGAGCAGCGCCATGGTTAGCAGCCACATGCAGCGGATGGCGCCATAATACTTACTGACCAGAGCATAGAAGCTGAGCGATCACTGAGATGGCGCCATAATACTTACTGACCAGAGCATAGAAGCTGAGCGATCACTGAGATGGCGGATGCTTCCATAAGGAAAATACAATCTTTGCTCTGTACACAACAGAGCAGGATAAAAAACAAAATACATTTACAAATAAACTCTCCCTCTCCACACGACCATGTGGAAAAGAAGAATTATTGGAAGGAGAGCAGAGAAACACACATAGGCCTGAGCCTGCTCCTATCCTACCACCTGTCCTACAGGACACACATAGGCCTGAGCCTGCTCTCCTCCTACCACCTGTCCTACAGGACACACATAGGCCCGAGCCTGCTCTCCTCCTACCACCTGTCCTACAGAAGGACACACATAGGCCTGAGCCTGCTCTCCTCCTACCACCTGTCCTACAGGACACACATAGGCCCGAGCCTGCTCTCCTCCTACCACCTGTCCTACAGGACACACATAGGCCTGAGCCTGCTCTCCTCCTACCACCTGTCCTACAGGACACACATAGGCCCGAGCCTGCTCTCCTCCTACCACCTGTCCTACAGGACACACATAGGCCTGAGCCTGCTCTCCTCCGACCACCTGTCCTACAGGACACACATAGGCCTGAGCCTGCTCTCCTCCTACCACCTGTCCTACAGAAGGACACACATAGGCCTGAGCCTGCTCTCCTACCACCTGTCCTACAGGACACACATAGGCCTGAGCCTGCTCTCCTCCTACCACCTGTCCTACAGGACACACATAGGCCTGAGCCTGCTCTCCTCCTACCACCTGTCCTACAGGACACACATAGGCCTGAGCCTGCCCTCCTCCTACCACCTGTCCCACAGGACACACATAGGCCGGAGCCTGCTCTCCTCCTACCACCTGTCCTACAGGACACACATAGGCCTGAGCCTGCTCACCCCCCACCTGTCCTACAGGACACACATAGGCCTGAGCCTGCTCACCCCCCACCTGTCCTACAGGACACACATAGGCCTGAGCCTGCTCTCCTCCTACCACCTGTCCTATAGGACACACATAGGCCTGAGCCTGCTCTCCTACCACCTGTCCTACAGGACACACATAGGCCTGAGCCTGCTCTCCTCCTACCACCTGTCCTACAGGACACACATAGGCCTGAGCCTGCTCTCCTCCTACCACCTGTCCTACAGGACACACATAAGCCTAAGCCTGCTCTCCTCCTACCACCTGTCCTACAGCACACACATAGGCCTGAGCCTGCTCTCCTACCACCTGTCCTACAGGACACACATAGGCCTGAGCCTGCTCTCCTCCTACCACCGGTCCCACAGGACACACATAGGCCTGAGCCTGCTCTCCTCCTACCACCGGTCCCACAGGACACACATAGGCCTAAGCCTGCTCTCCTCCTACCACCTGTCCTACAGAAGGACACACATAGGCCTGAGCCTGCTCTCCTCCTACCACCTGCCCTACAGGACACACATAGGCCTGAGCCTGCTCTCCTCCTACCACCTGTCCCACAGGACACACATAGGCCTGAGCCTGCTCTCCTCCTACCATCTGTCCTACAGGACACACATAGGCCTGAGCCTGCTCTCCTTTTACCACCTGTCCCACAGGACACACATAGGCCTGAGCCTGCTCTCCTCCTACCACCTGTCCTACAGAAGGACACACATAGGCCTGAGCCTGCTCTCCTCCTACCACCTGTCCTACAGGACACACATAGGCCTGAGCCTGCTCTCCTCCTACCACCTGTCCCACAGGACACACATAGGCCTGAGCCTGTTCTCCTCCTACCACCTGTCCCACAGGACACACATAGGCCTGAGCCTGCTCTCCTACTACTATCTGTCCTACAGGACACACATAGGCCTGAGCCTGCTCTCCTCCTACCACCTGTCCTACAGGACACACATAGGCCTGAGCCTGCTCTCCTCCTACCACCTGTCCTACAGGACACACATAGGCCTGAGCCTGCTCTCCTCCTACCACCTGTCCCACAGGACACACATAAGCCTGAGCCTGCTCTCCTCCCACCTCCTGTCCCACAGGACACACATAGGCCTGAGCCTGCTCTCCTCCTACCACCTGTCCTACAGAAGGACACACATGGGCCTGAGCCTGCTCTCCTCCTACCACCTGTCCTACAGGACACACATAGGCCTGAGCCTGCTCTCCTCCTACCACCTGTCCCACAGGACACACATAGGCCTGAGCCTGTTCTCCTCCTACCACCTGTCCCACAGGACACACATAGGCCTGAGCCTGCTCTCCTCCTACCATCTGTCCTACAGGACACACATAGGCCTGAGCCTGCTCTCCTCCTACCACCTGTCCTACAGGACACACATAGGCCTGAGCCTGCTCTCCTCCTACCACCTGTCCTACAGGACACACATAGGCCTGAGCCTGCTCTCCTCCTACCTCCTGTCCCACAGGACACACATAGGCCTGAGCCTGCTCTCCTCCTACCACCTGTCCTACAGGACACACATAGGCCTGAGCCTGCTCTCCTCCTACCACCTGTCCTACAGGACACACATAGGCCTGAGCCTGCTCTCCTCCTACCACCTGTCCTACAGGACACACATAGGCCTGAGCCTGCTCTCCTCCTACCTCCTGTCCCACAGGACACACATAGGCCTGAGCCTGCTCTCCTCCTACCACCTGTCCTACAGGACACACATAGGCCTGAGCCTGCTCTCCTCCTACCACCTGTCCTACAGGACACACATAGGCCTGAGCCTGCTCTCCTCCTACCACCTGTCCCACAGGACACACATAAGCCTGAGCCTGCTCTCCTCCCACCTCCTGTCCCACAGGACACACATAGGCCTGAGCCTGCTCTCCTCCTACCACCTGTCCTACAGAAGGACACACATAGGCCCGAGCCTGCTCTCCTCCTACCACCTGTCCTACAGGACACACATAGACCCGAGCCTGCTCTCCTCCTACCACCTGTCCTACAGGACACACATAGGCCTGAGCCTGCTCTCCTCCTACCACCTGTCCTACAGAAGGACACACATAAGCCTGAGCCTGCTCTCCTTTTACCACCTGTCCCACAGGACACACATAGGCCTGAGCCTGCTCTCTTCCTACCACCTGTCCTACAGAAGGACACACATAGGCCTGAGCCTGCTCTCCTCCTACCACCTGTCCTACAGAAGGACACACATAGGCCTGAGCCTGCTCTCCTCCTACCACCTGTCCCACAGGACACACATAGGCCTGAGCCTGCTCTCCTCCTACCACCTGTCCTACATAACACACATAGGCCTGAGCCTGCTCTCCTCCTACCACCTGTCCCACAGGACACACATAGGCCTGAGCCTGCTCTCCTCCTATCACCTGTCCCACAGGACACACATAGGCCGGAGCCTGCTCTCCTCCTACCACCTGTCCCACAGGACACACATAGGCCTGAGCCTGCTCTCCTCCTACCACCTGTCCTACAGAAGGACACACATAGGCTTGAGCCTGCTCTCCTCCTACCACCTGTCCCACAGGACACACATAGGCCTGAGCCTGCTCTCCTCCTACCACCTGTCCTACAGGACACACATAGGCCCGAGCCTGCTCTCCTCCTACCACCTGTCCCACAGGACACACATAGGCCTGAGCCTGCTCTCCTCCTACCACCTGTCCCACAGGAAACACATAGGCCTGAGCCTGCTCTCCTCCTACCACCTGTCCTACAGGACACACATAGGCCTGAGCCTGCTCTCCTTTTACCACCTGTCCCACAGAAGGACACACATAGGCCTGAGCTTGCTCTCTTCCTACCACCTGTCCCACAGGACACACATAGGCCTGAGCCTGCTCACCCCCCACCTGTCCTACAGGACACACATAGGCCTGAGCCTGCTCTCCTACCACCTGTCCTACAGGACACACATAGGCCTGAGCCTGCTCTCCTCCTACCACCTGTCCTACAGGACACACATAAGCCTGAGCCTGCTCTCCTCCTACCACCTGTCCTACAGGACACACATAGGCCTGAGCCTGCTCTCCTCCTACCACCTGCCCTACAGCACACACATAGGCCTGAGCCTGCTCTCCTCCTACCACCTGTCCCACAGAAGGACACACATAGGCCTGAGCCTGCTCTCCTCCTACCACCTGTCCTACAGGACACACATAGGCCTGAGCCTGCTCTCCTACCACCTGTCCTACATGACACACACAGGCCTGAGCCTGCTCTCCTCCTACCACCTGTCCCACAGGACACACATAGGCCTGAGCCTGCTCTCCTTCTACCACCTGTCCCACAGGACACACATAGGCATGAGCCTGCTCTCCTCCTACCACCTGTCCTACAGGACACACATAGGCCCGAGCCTGCTCTCCTCCTACCACCTGTCCTACAGAAGGACACACATAGGCCTGAGCCTGCTCTCCTCCTACCACCTGTCCTACACGACACACATAGGCCTGAGCCTGCTCTCCTCCTACCACCTGTCCTACAGCACACACATAGGCCTCAGCCTGCTCTCCTACCACCTGTCCTACAGGACACACATAGGCCTGAGCCTGCTCTCCTCCTACCACCGGTCCCACAGGACACACATAGGCCTGAGCCTGCTCTTCTCCTACCACCGGTCCCACAGGACACACATAGGCCTGAGCCTGCTCTTCTCCTACCACCTGTCCCACAGGACACACATAGGCCTGAGCCTGCTCTCCTCCTACCACCTGTCCTACAGGACACACATAGGCCTGAGCCTGCTCTCCTACCACCTGTCCCACAGGACACACATAGGCCGGAGCCTGCTCTCCTCCTACCACCTGTCCCACAGGACACACATAGGCCTGAGCCTGCTCTCCTCCTACCACCTGTCCCACAGGACACACATAGGCCTGAGCCTGCTCTCCTCCTACCACCTGTCCTACAGGACACACATAGGCCTGAGCCTGCTCTCCTTTTACCACCTGTCCCACAGAAGGACACACATAGGCCTGAGCTTGCTCTCTTCCTACCACCTGTCCCACAGGACACACATAGGCCTGAGCCTGCTCACCCCCCACCTGTCCTACAGGACACACATAGGCCTGAGCCTGCTCTCCTACCACCTGTCCTACAGGACACACATAGGCCTGAGCCTGCTCTCCTCCTACCACCTGTCCTACAGGACACACATAAGCCTGAGCCTGCTCTCCTCCTACCACCTGTCCCACAGAAGGACACACATAGGCCTGAGCCTGCTCTCCTCCTACCACCTGTCCTACAGGACACACATAGGCCTGAGCCTGCTCTCCTACCACCTGTCCTACATGACACACATAGGCCTGAGCCTGCTCTCCTCCTACCACCTGTCCCACAGGACACACATAGGCCTGAGCCTGCTCTTCTCCTACCACCTGTCCCACAGGACACACATAGGCATGAGCCTGCTCTCCTACCACCTGTCCTACAGGACACACATAGGCCCGAGCCTGCTCTCCTCCTACCACCTGTCCTACAGAAGGACACACATAGGCCTGAGCCTGCTCTCCTCCTACCACCTGTCCTACACGACACACATAGGCCTGAGCCTGCTCTCCTCCTACCACCTGTCCTACAGCACACACATAGGCCTCAGCCTGCTCTCCTACCACCTGTCCTACAGGACACACATAGGCCTGAGCCTGCTCTCCTCCTACCACCGGTCCCACAGGACACACATAGGCCTGAGCCTGCTCTTCTCCTACCACCTGTCCCACAGGACACACATAGGCCTGAGCCTGCTCTCCTCCTACCACCTGTCCTACAGAAGGACACACATAGGCCTGAGCCTGCTCTCCTCCTACCACCGGTCCCACATGAGAGGAATGAGTTAATCCATCCAAAGTTTGAAGGAAGATATAACAGGATAAAATAGAAGAAAAATAAATTCTTTTCTCATGAACTTTCCTACATGACTGAATCCTGTTCAAGGACATACAGCTGGTCCACCGTCTGTTCCCAGCAGATAATAAATGTTGTTTTAGAATTCACATTCTCGTAAGCAGATAACAAATGTTTTTTAGCATCCTTATGTATGTATCAACATCCTTATGTAAACAATTTTAATTGAACATTTAATCTTGTTGTATATCCATATCTGTCAAAATATATCCGTAGTTATTCGTTTTTTGAAGTTGATGACGTGTATAGTGTTTGACTTTGCATTTTACATTCATATCCATTGGTTTTTCCTGTATAAAAAGGTGGGTTCTCAGAGATGAGGAACACACCAGACTTGTTTGCAAGATACGTAGTCTGTGTCCTCATTCTAAGTGCATGGTGTGGGAGAGGGGATCCGGACCCATTCTCCAACTCAATTAGGAAACAGCCAACAACAGTAGGCCTTCTTTGGGAAGGCACCTCGACATTATTGGCGCCCGAACAGGGACACGCCCATTACATTGGGAGATCGGATGACCTGCACTGCTGTACCAGGGGAGAGAGGGGTGAACAAGGAGACCACAAAACCTGGCCAGGTAAGAGTAAAAAATTTGTTTGCTCTTTTCTGTGCTCTCCTCCTTCACATCTTTTCTTACCTACCTCTGCAGAGTAAGTTATCAAAGTGAACTCACGATAGGCGTGTCAATTTGAACTTTGTTCTCCTCTTGTTGGCTGTTCTATGTCTGTTTGTCCTAACCTGTGAGGGATAGTATATAGTAGGCGAAGAATTGCTCATTCAGGCTAAAACTGTTACCCAGAGCCCGGCCGTGGTTGTCACAGGTCCTCATAGACACGGAGCGTTGTGCGGTGGGAACAGTGCCAGTGCTAGAACCACTTTGGAATGAGCCTAGTAGCCTAACTATACAAGGACGCTGGACAGTGGTCTGGTTGTTTCCAAGGGAAAGATCTGTAATATGCTAATTACTGTCCTCTGTATACTTGGGGTAACTTGTTTTGCAATCTACATAGCAGCAAGAGTATATTTCAACATAAGAGAAGGAAGCCCTGAACCGTGGAATATTCTAAGTCCCAGCTTTTGGTAGTGATCCGTGGTCATAAGTGTACAGGACACAAGAAAGAAAATCATCAGTTGATTATTCTGGGTGCCTCCTGTTATACGATCACGAAGTAATATAAAATGGGACAAACAGAATCAAAAGGGGTTTCTGCAACCCACATAGTGACCTGCCGATATGGCAAAGAACAAGCAAAAAGGGCAAAAGCAATGTTGAAATATTTTAACATCCAACACGATGCTGTTTTTAACCCCAATACTTGGACTGAAGTCCAAGAGACAAGGGGAGGATTAATAATTGATAATGGATGGGAAATCACAGTTACCCATATGAAAGATCTATCTCAACAGGCAAAAGACCAACAATGGATGTATGACTGGACAGAGGGAACCTGGGATATAACCCAGAGGGGAGATAACAAAAAGGGACCGAGCCTTACTCCAGTCTCAAATCCCCCCCCCCTTCTTACACAAAAACAGTACACGTACCCCCGGGATGGGTATGTTGTAACTGTGGTCAACAAAACCCAGACTGGGAGGACACTTGCCTGGCATGTGGGGCACACAAGCCTCATCCTGATTCTTTGCACCCTGTGATTGAGAGAAGGGCATTTATTAAGGAACCAGTAGATCCTAATAATCCTGATGCTCCACGAGATTACCAACTAAGAGCATTTGATGAATATAAACCCTGGCAACCTGGGGATCAAATGTCCCTGTTACAGAATGCACCAAATCCTGGAATAGCTCCTGTTAGTTTTTGGAGGTATCTAAATCAAATTCAAGGTACATATAGAGCCGCTTGGATAGACATGATGGATCTTTGTAGAATGAAAATGAGCCCGGTTCAATTTTCCCAACTCCAGGCACATATTGGCAATCGTGTACCTCATGACATAAGGTCAATGGCATCAGGACAACAGTTTATGCCACATTTAAATGCTTTTTGCCAAATGCAACAGAGACAAAAGGGATCCGCAGGACCAGTAATACAAGGTCCTCAGGAATCAGTGACTGACTATTCTTTCAGACTAAACCAGTCATATCAAGATGAGGGACTGGATCTACAAGATGCAGCAGTCAGAAGATTGCTAGCAAGAGCTTTCATAGATGGTTTAAGACACCCAATTGCAGATAAACTGAAATTATGTTGCCCAGAGTGGAGACAGGCAGATAATGTGGATGATATGGTTACAAAAGCATGTGGAATCCAATTGGATTTGCAAGAAGGAAAACAAAAAAGAGTCGTGGTAGCTGTGGCCAATGAACAGCAACCTGGCCAGAAACCACGGAGAGGTCCCACTTGCTACTATTGTGGTAAGATAGGACATGTGATCAAGGAATGCAGGAAAAGAAAACGGGATAATAAAGAAGAAGAAAAGGAGGAGTCAGAGCCAAAGAGACAACAATGACTATATGCAGCAGAGGATAAAGACACTAGAGGACCATTTGTCACAATACCCATACAAGTCTCTGGAGTTCAAACCCAAGCTCTAGTAGATTCAGGAGCCTCAAGATCAATGATACCCTCTGATAAGTTGTCTCCCAATGATATATCAGATGATGCAGTGAGTGTAGTTGGCTTTGATGGTCACCTACAACAAATTTCTCTTACCCACCCACTAAAAACAAAAATAGGTCCACATATATTGGTATCCAGATTTCTTGTGGGTGGATCTGGGACAATGGCACTTTTGGGTGCTGATCTTCTGTCCCGCCTGCAGGGGAACATACAATATATGGAAGATGGGAATGTTATGTTGAAAATTCCCTCAGACCTACAACCTGAGGCACTGTGTCAAATACTCAGCCTTGAAGAGCAGAATGACAGCATTCCTGCTACTTCTCAGTCTGCACCCCTTGATTCCTTACCTCCCATTTTATGGGCTAAGGATAAAATTGACGTAGGAGACATGCCAGTAGCACCAGTAAAAGTGAAATGGAAAGAAAATATCACACTGCCTCAACTTCAACAGTACCCTCTTAACTCTGCTCAAGAAAAGTCATTATCTGAGCAAATAGAACCATTGTTGCAAAGGGGGGTACTGATTAAATTAAAATCTGCAGCCAATACTCCATTATTCCCTGTTAAAAAGAAGACCATCAAGGGACAACCAACTGTTTACCGAATGGTTCATGATCTCAGAGCCATAAATGCAATACTGGAACCCCTTACTCCAGTAGTCCCAAATCCCCATACGCTGCTCAATCAAATACCATCTGGAACACAGTACTATACTGTCATTGACTTAGTCAATGCCTACTGGTCAGTGCCATTGCACCCGGATTGTTATCACCTGTTCACATTCACACACAAGGGTGTCCAATATGCGTGGACGAGATTGCCACAGGGAATGGTTCACTCGCCAACTTTGTACTCTGCAGCAATGGCATCTGTCCTAGAAGCCTTTCAGTTGCCACCAGAGACTGTGCTCTTACAATATGTTGATGATTTACTTCTTTGCTGTCCAACAAAAGAGGTTTGTGAAAAAACAAGCATGGAATTACTGAATTTCCTTGTTACAATACACTGCAAAGTGTCCAGAGACAAATTACAATTTGTCCAGGAGAAGGTCATTTTTCTGGGACATTGTCTATCAGCTGGCCAGAAACATCTGAGTCCAAGTCGCATACAAACTGTACAGCAAGCCAAACCTCCAACCAATGTGAAGAAGCTTCGTGCTTTTCTGGGACTCGTATCTTACTGTAGACAGTGGATACCAAATGCTGCAAAACTAATGCAACCATTGCATGACTGCACAAAAGAAATTCCTTTCAAATTTCCAGCAGAAGCGGCAGCTGCATTTCAAACTCTCAAGCAAGAATTGTTGAGAGCCCCTGCCTTGAGTTTGCCAAATTACGAGTATCCTTTCTTTCTCTTTATCAGAGAAATAGATGGGTATGCTTTGGGAGTCCTTACTCAGAAACATGATGGCAAACATAGACCTCTGGGGTACTATTCAGTCAAATTGGACTCAGTGGTCAAAGCAGCTCCCACTTGCCTAAGGACTGTCATATCAGTACAAGTCATTGTGGATAAAGCATCAGATGTATCTCTAGATTATCCTACCACCATTCTCACTACTCATGACGTCTATGCCATACTAACACAGGTCCAAACTAAGCATCTGTCAATGGCTAGACAAGTCCGTATGCAATGTGCACTTCTCCTTCCTCCTAATTTCATCTTTCAAAAACTCACAAGTCTAAATCTGGCTGAACTTCTCATATTCACAGATTTGGACAGGGGGGAAAAGGACAGTGACAATGGTGAAGAAACACTTGAAATCATGGAACACGACTGTGCTGAACTAATAGAAGCAGAGTCACAACCTATTCACAATATTTCAAGAATCCCATTGCCAAATCCTGTGCATGAATTTTTCATTGATGGCAGCAGGTTTGCTGATGAGCATGGCAAATTCCATACTGGATATGCTGTGGTAACCCTGCATGAGACAGTGATATGTGGCCCTTTGCCGCCAAGCTGTTCTGCCCAGGTCGCAGAATTAACAGCACTGAAAAAGGCCATAGAACAAGCAGGAGATGATGCCACCAATATCTACACTGATTCAGCATACGCACATGGCGTAATCCATGACTCAGGCCACATTTGGGCAGTGAGAGGGTTTCTGACTGCAGCAGGAAACCCTATTAAGCATGGGACTCTGATCAAAGAACTCATAGAGACAGCTGCAAAAACCAGAGATCTTGCAGTGATAAAAGTGGCTGCTCACACACGAGCAGATACCAAGGAGGCCAGAGGGAATGATTTGGCCGACAAAACTGCAAAGAAAGCAGCTCTTCTTCCACTAGAACCTGATGAAGAAGTGGATACTGTGAGTGATCAAACAAGATTACAAAAAGTCATTCGGTCGATGACGGAGGAAGAGCTTGATGAATGCACAAGAAAAGGGGTGTTGGTGGATGGAATATGGCATATTGAAGGGTTACCAGTTTTGCCAAAAGCCTGGTTTCCAACCCTTTACTCAGCCTTACATCTACCTAGCCATGTCAGTGCAAATGTGATGTTGCAACAAAGCAGAAAATTCTGGTATGCACCAGGATTCAGGCACTATGTGAATGAACGCCTAAGGGTATGTCACATTTGCCAGGCCAATAACCCTGGACAGACAGTAAAAGTCCCACAAAAACATTTACCAAGGGCTTATTATCCCTTTCAGAGACTTCAGATTGACTACATCCAGATGCCAAAGTCTGGTCCACATGAGTATGTACTTGTCTGTGTGGATCTCTTTTCTGGATGGCCGGAGGCATATCCGGTAAAGTCAGCCAATGCCAGAAATACAGCAGCTAAGATTGCTATGGAACTGGTTCCAAGATTTGGCCTACCAGAAGTCATTGAATCGGATCGAGGAACGCACTTTACTGGTCAAGTGTTCCAAAATGTGTGTCAAGCTTTGGGTATAGACTCAGCACTACACACCCCCTACAGGCCACAGGCCTCAGGAAAGGTGGAAAGGCTGAATGGTACCCTTAAGCTGAAAATACAAAAAACAATGCAAGAGACACATAAACCATGGCCACAGTGCTTACCAATTGCTTTGTATTCAGTGAGAACAGCCCCTCAGGGCAAGACTAAACTCTCTCCATACGAAATATTGTTCGGGCGGGCACCACAGTTGGGGTGTTATCTACCACAGCAGTTGGAAATGAATTGCGATAACCTATCTGCATATGTTATCAGTTTGCAAAAGCAACTAAATAATAACCATTCTCTAGTTTTCTCTTCCCTTCCAGACCCTGAGGCTGATACTGGAAGCCATAAATTACAACCTGGTGATCTTGTCTATGTAAAGAAGCATACTCGAAAAAGTCTTGAGCCCAGATTTGATGGTCCATTCCAAGTGCTTCTGACAACGCCTACATCTGTCAAGTTGGAAGGAAAGGAGACATGGATCCATGCCAGCCATTGCAAACTTGCATCATGATTTTGATCCTAACTGGGTTGAGTATATCCTTGTTAAAAAACTCTGAGTCTCGAGAAAACATGTTACTAACACATCACAAATTACTTAACATGGAACTAAATGTATCTGACTGTTGGATATGTACCCACTCCCCAGTAACCGCATCTTCTCTTGCTTATCTAGCTATTCCTGTCCCATTTGAAGAATTTCTTGATGTTGATTCCTGCTGGGACCAATTAGCTAATAATGATACACAGTACAGTAGTCAGTGGAATGTCAGTGTCACAATTCCAATAGTAGGGTGGATGTCTCTTCCATGGTGGGCGGGTGAAGTGAGGTCTCCAACCAAAGGTTACCAATATCTAGCATTCAAAGGGGGTAGTTGGGTGAGGAGAAACTCTACTCAAATAATACACATGGGAGATGTGCCCTTAGAGAATGTAAAAATAATATTCAATAGGACAGATGCTAGTAAAGGGACATCAGATGTATGGAAACCATCCCTATTGGAGAGAAAGATCATAGATTCTAAATGGGAATGGTCATATTTATTCAAAGGTGGTAATGAGACAACCTGTCAGAATGAACAACATAACTTGTGGTGTAATGATTCATCGGCATACAGTCCAAACGATCCTACATGTGGAAACCCAGATGCTGGATATTGTAGCCCTTTGGGACAAGATCCTGAGTGGTGTGCAATAAAGAGTGTAAGCAAATTGATTGATCTTGCCCATCATCTAGTTTTACAGCATTCTCACCTATGGGACCTCCCAGGAGGAGTGTATTGGGTCTGTGGAAGGAACGCCTACAAATGGCTCCCTGTGGGGATAAATGGTACCTGTACAGTGGTAAGATTGACACCTGCTACCTTTATAGTACAGACTGACGACCTCCCAATAGGTAAGATCCCTAGACATTCACTGACAAAAAGGGCCAAGGACAATAAACCGCGACATAATGGAAGACCTCATCTAGTGCAGATGTCAGTGGCCAACAAATTCTTTAGTACTTTATTTCTGTATCCTATGGTGATGCAAACTTGGGACAAATTAGTTGAAGCCACAGACTATTTAGATGATCAGATATTTGACATACTGGATATACTTAACACCTCAGTAGCAGTACAGAGGCAACTTATGGTAGTTACTAACCAGCACACTGTGGTACTTGATTATCTGACTGCTGCTCAAGGGGGGATGTGTCAGGTAGTTGGCCCTACATGTTGTCATTATGTAAATGATCAGGGAATAGTGCAAATCACAGCAGGACTGGATAAAATTGCACAACTAAGGAAAAAACATGATGAGATGATTTTGTCAGACCAGGATAAATGGTGGTCAGGGGCATTAGCTAGCTTAAATCCTGCAAATTGGTTCAATGGTATGGGAGGATGGTTCATGGGAATACTACAAACAGTTTTTCAGATCATGTTGTTTCTTTTATTGGTCTATTGTGTAATCAAAGGATTATGCTGTTGTTGTCAGCAAGTTACAAAGACTAAATCTTATACTCTATAAGTAATGATGTTTGTTTCTTTTCCTTCTAGATTGGCGTTATGATGAGGAAATCTCTTGGAGGAGGATATGCCCATGTGGCTCTAGGTGATGGTGTTGGACCCAGAAGCATCCGCACCCTGACAACCCGCGGTCAGAGAGTGTTTAGGGTACATACTGGGATTTAATCCTGTCCAGGACCCAGATTTCTTCATCATCGCCAAAAAGGGGGGACACTGAGAGGAATGAGTTACTCCATCCAAAGTTTGAAGGAAGATATAACAGGATAAAATAGAAGAAAAATAAATTCTTTTCTCATGAACTTTCCTACATGACTGAATCCTGTTCAAGGACATACAGCTGGTCCACCGTCTGTTCCCAGCAGATAATAAATGTTATTTTAGAATTCACATTCTCGTAAGCAGATAACAAATGTTTTTTAGCATCCTTATGTAAACAATTTTAATTGAACATTTAATCTTATTGTATATCCATATCTGTCAAAATATATCCGTAGTTATTCGTTCTTTGAAGTTGATGACGTGTATAGTGAATGACTTTGCATTTTACATTCATATCCATTGGTTTTTCCTGTATAAATAAAGGTGGGTTCTCAGAGATGAGGGACACACCAGACTTGTTTGCAAGATACGTAGTCTGTGTCCTCATTCTAAGTGCATGGTGTGGGAGAGGGGATCCGGACCCATTCTCCAACTCAATTAGGAAACAGCCAACAACAGTAGGCCTTCTTTGGGCCTAAGCCTAAGCCTAGGCCTAAGCCTGCTCTCCTCCTACCACCTGCCATACAGGACACACATAGGCCTGAGCCTGCTCTCCTCCTACCACCTGTCCCACAGGACACACATAGGCCTGAGCCTGCTCTCCTCCTACCACCTGCCCTACAGGACACACATAGGCCTGAGCCTGCTCTCCTCCTACCACCTGTCCCACAGGACACACATAGGCCTGAGCCTGCTCTCCTCCTACCTCCTGTCCCACAGGACACACATAGGCCTAAGCCTGCTCTCCTCCTACCACCTGTCCCACAGGACACACATAAGCCTGAGCCTGCTCTCCTCCCACCTCCTGTCCCACAGGACACACATAGGCCTGAGCCTGCTCTCCTCCTACCACCTGTCCTACAGAAGGACACACATAGGCCCGAGCCTGCTCTCCTCCTACCACCTGTCCTACAGGACACACATAGGCCCGAGCCTGCTCTCCTCCTACCACCTGTCCAACAGAAGGACACACATAGGCCTGAGCCTGCTCTCCTCCTACCACCTGTCCTACAGGACACACATAGGCCTGAGCCTGCTCTCCTCCCACCTCCTGTCCTACAGGACACACATAGGCCTGAGCCTGCTCTCCTCCTACCACCTGTCCCACAGGACACACATAGGCCTGAGCCTGCTCTCCTCCTACCACCTGTCCTACAGAAGGACACACATAGGCCCGAGCCTGCTCTCCTCCTACCACCTGTCCTACAGGACACACATAGGCCCGAGCCTGCTCTCCTCCTACCACCTGTCCAACAGAAGGACACACATAGGCCTGAGCCTGCTCTCCTCCTACCACCTGTCCTACAGGACACACATAGGCCTGAGCCTGCTCTCCTCCCACCTCCTGTCCTACAGGACACACATAGGCCTGAGCCTGCTCTCCTCCTACCACCTGTCCCACAGGACACACATAGGCCTGAGCCTGCTCTCCTCCTACCACCTGTCCCACAGGACACACATAGGCCTGAGCCTGCTCTCTTCCTACCACCTGTCCTACAGAAGGACACACATAGGCCTGAGCCTGCTCTCCTCCTACCACCTGTCCCACAGGACACACATAGGCCTGAGCCTGCTCTCCTCCTACCACCTGTCCCAGAGGACACACATAGGCCTGAGCCTGCTCTCCTCCTACCACCTGTCCTACAGGACACACATAGGCCTGAGCCTGCTCTCCTCCTACCACCTGTCCCACAGGACACACATAGGCCTGAGCCTGCTCTCCTCCTATCACCTGTCCCACAGGACACACATAGGCCGGAGCCTGCTCTCCTCCTACCACCTGTCCCACAGGACACACATAGGCCTGAGCCTGCTCTCCTTTTACCACCTGTCCCACAGAAGGACACACATAGGCCTGAGCTTGCTCTCTTCCTACCACCTGTCCCACAGGACACACATAGGCCTGAGCCTGCTCACCCCCCACCTGTCCTACAGGACACACATAGGCCTGAGCCTGCTCTCCTACCACCTGTCCTACAGGACACACATAGGCCTGAGCCTGCTCTCCTCCTACCACCTGTCCTACAGGACACACATAGGCCTGAGCCTTCTCTCCTCCTACCACCTGTCCCACAGAAGGACACACATAGGCCTGAGCCTGCTCTCCTCCTACCACCTGTCCCACAGGACACACATAGGCCTGAGCCTGCTCTCCTCCTATCACCTGTCCCACAGGACACACATAGGCCGGAGCCTGCTCTCCTCCTACCACCTGTCCCACAGGACACACATAGGCCTGAGCCTGCTCTCCTTTTACCACCTGTCCCACAGAAGGACACACATAGGCCTGAGCTTGCTCTCTTCCTACCACCTGTCCCACAGGACACACATAGGCCTGAGCCTGCTCACCCCCCACCTGTCCTACAGGACACACATAGGCCTGAGCCTGCTCTCCTACCACCTGTCCTACAGGACACACATAGGCCTGAGCCTGCTCTCCTCCTACCACCTGTCCTACAGGACACACATAGGCCTGAGCCTTCTCTCCTCCTACCACCTGTCCCACAGAAGGACACACATAGGCCTGAGCCTGCTCTCCTCCTACCACCTGTCCTACAGGACACACATAGGCCTGAGCCTGCTCTCCTACCACCTGTCCTACATGACACACATAGGCCTGAGCCTGCTCTCCTCCTACCACCTGTCCTACAGGACACAGATAGGCCTGAGCCTGCTCTCCTCCTACCACCTGTCCCACAGAACACACATAGGCCTGAGCCTGCTCTCCTCCTACCACCTGTCCCACAGGACACACATAGGCATGAGCCTGCTCTCCTCCTACCACCTGTCCTACAGGACACACATAGGCCCGAGCCTGCTCTCCTCCTACCACCTGTCCTACAGAAGGACACACATAGGCCTGAGCCTGCTCTCCTCCTACCACCTGTCCTACAGGACACACATAGGCCTGAGCCTGCTCTCCTCCTACCACCTGTCCTACAGCACACACATAGGCCTGAGCCTGCTCTCCTACCACCTGTCCTACAGGACACACATAGGCCTGAGCCTGCTCTCCTCCTACCACTGGTCCCACAGGACACACATAGGCCTGAGCCTGCTCTTCTCCTACCACCTGTCCCACAGGACACACATAGGCCTGAGCCTGCTCTCCTCCTACCACCTGTCCTACAGAAGGACACACATAGGCCTGAGCCTACTCTCCTCCTACCACCGGTCCCACAGGACACACATAGGCCTAAGCCTGCTCTCCTCCTACCACCTGTCCTACAGAAGGACACACATAGGCCTGAGCCTGCTCTCCTCCTACCACCTGCCCTACAGGACACACATAGGCCTGAGCCTGCTCTCCTCCTACCACCTGTCCTAAAGGACACACATAGGCCGGAGCCTGCTCTCCTCCTACCACCTGTCCCACAGGACACATATAGGCCGGAGCCTGCTCTCCTCCTACCACCTGTCCCACAGGACACACATAGGCCTGAGCCTGCTCTCCTCCTACCACCTGTCCCACAGGACACACATAGGCCTGGGCCTGCTCTCCTCCTACCACCTGTCCTACAGGACACACATAGGCCTGAGCCTGCTCTCCTCCTACCACCTGTCCTACAGGACACACATAGGCCTGAGCCTGCTCTCCTCCTACCACCTGTCCCACAGGACACACATAGGCCTGAGCCTGCTCTCCTCCTACCACTTGTCCCACAGGACACACATAGGCCTGAGCCTGCTCTCCTCCTACCATCTGTCCTACAGGACACACATAGGCCTGAGCCTGCTCTCCTTTTACCACCTGTCCCACAGAAGGACACACATAGGCCTGAGCTTGCTATCTTCCTACCAGCTGTCCCACAGAAGGACACACATAGGCCTGAGCCTGCTCTCCTCCTACCTCCTGTCCTACAGGACACACATAGGCCTGAGCCTGCTCTCCTACCACCTGTCCTACAGGACACACATAGGCCTGAGCCTGCTCTCCTCCTACCACCTGTCCCACAGGACACACATAGGCCTGAGCCTGCTCTCCTCCTACCACTTGTCCCACAGGACACACATAGGCCTGAGCCTGCTCTCCTCCTACCACTTGTCCCACAGGACACACATAGGCCTGAGCCTGCTCTCCTCCTACCACCTGTCCTACAGAAGGACACACATAGGCCTGAGCCTGCTCTCCTCCTACCACCTGTCCTACAGGACACACATAGGCCTGAGCCTGCTCTCCTCCTACCACCTGTCCCACAGGACACACATAGGCCTGAGCCTGCTCTCCTCCTACCACCTGTCCCACAGGACACACATAGGCCTGAGCCTGCTCTCCTCCTACCACTTGTCCCACAGGACACACATAGGCCTGAGCCTGCTCTCCTCCTACCATCTGTCCTACAGGACACACATAGGCCTGAGCCTGCTCTCCTATTACCACCTGTCCCACAGAAGGACACACATAGGCCTGAGCTTGCTATCTTCCTACCAGCTGTCCCACAGAAGGACACACATAGGCCTGAGCCTGCTCTCCTCCTACCACCTGTCCTACAGGACACACATAGGCCTGAGCCTGCTCTCCTACCACCTGTCCTACAGGACACACATAGGCCTGAGCCTGCTCTCCTCCTACCACCTGTCCCACAGGACACACATAGGCCTGAGCCTGCTCTCCTCCTACCACTTGTCCCACAGGACACACATAGGCCTGAGCCTGCTCTCCTCCTACCACTTGTCCCACAGGACACACATAGGCCTGAGCCTGCTCTCCTCCTACCACCTGTCCTACAGAAGGACACACATAGGCCTGAGCCTGCTCTCCTCCTACCACCTGTCCTACAGGACACACATAGGCCTGAGCCTGCTCTCCTCCTACCACCTGTCCCACAGGACACACATAGGCCTGAGCCTGCTCTCCTCCTACCACCTGTCCCACAGGACACACATAGGCCTGAGCCTGCTCTCCTCCTACCACTTGTCCCACAGGACACACATAGGCCTGAGCCTGCTCTCCTCCTACCATCTGTCCTACAGGACACACATAGGCCTGAGCCTGCTCTCCTTTTACCACCTGTCCCACAGAAGGACACACATAGGCCTGAGCTTGCTATCTTCCTACCAGCTGTCCCACAGAAGGACACACATAGGCCTGAGCCTGCTCTCCTCCTACCACCTGTCCTACAGGACACACATAGGCCTGAGCCTGCTCTCCTACCACCTGTCCTACAGGACACACATAGGCCTGAGCCTGCTCTCCTCCTACCACCTGTCCCACAGGACACACATAGGCCTGAGCCTGCTCTCCTCCTACCACATGTCCCCCAGGACACACATAGGCCTGAGCCTGCTCTCCTCCTACCACTTGTCCCACAGGACACACATAGGCCTGAGCCTGCTCTCCTCCTACCACCTGTCCTACAGAAGGACACACATAGGCCTGAGCCTGCTCTCCTCCTACCACCTGTCCTACAGGACACACATAGGCCTGAGCCTGCTCTCCTCCTACCACCTGTCCTACAGGACACACATAGGCCTGAGCCTGCTCTCCTCCTACCTCCTGTCCCACAGGACACACATAGGCCTGAGCCTGCTCTCCTCCTACCACCTGTCCCACAGGACACACATAGGCCTGAGCCTGCTCTCCTCCTACCTCCTGTCCCACAGGACACACATAGGCCTGAGCCTGCTCTCCTCCTACCACCTGTCCTACAGGACACACATAGGCCTGAGCCTGCTCTCCTCCTACCACCTGTCCCACAGGACACACATAGGCCTGAGCCTGCTCTCCTCCCACCTCCTGTCCCACAGGACACACATAGGCCTGAGCCTGCTCTCCTCCTACCACCTGTCATACAGAAGGACACACATAGGCCCGAGCCTGCTCTCCTCCTACCACCTGTCCTACAGGACACACATAGGCCTGAGCCTGCTCTCCTCCTACCACCTGTCCTACAGGACACACATAGGCCTGAGCCTGCTCTCCTCCTACCACCTGTCCTACAGGACAGACATAGGCCTGAGCCTGCTCTCCTACCACCTGTCCTACAGGACACACATAGGCTTGAGCCTGCTCTCCTCCTACCACCTGTCCCACAGGACACACATAGGCCTGAGCCTGCTCTCCTCCTACCACCTGTCCTACAGAAGGACACACATAGGCCCGAGCCTGCTCTCCTCCTACCACCTGTCCTACAGGACACACATAGGCCTGAGCCTGCTCTCCTACCACCTGTCCTACAGGACACACATAGGCCTGAGCCTGCTCTCCTCCTACCACCTGTCCTACAGGACACACATAGGCCTGAGCCTGCTCTCCTCCTACCACCTGTCCTACAGGACACACATAGGCCTGAGCCTGCTCTCCCCCTACCACCTGTCCCACAGGACACACATAGGCCTGAGCCTGCTCTCCTCCTACCACCTGTCCTACAGGACACACATAGGCCTGAGCCTGCTCTCCTCCTACCTCCTGTCCCACAGAAGGACAGAAAAAAACACAAGGAGGCTAGAGATCAGCATAGGGCCTTATAGGCGGGGCAATTAACTCTTTATTGCTTGTTACCATCTGTCCTATCATTGCAGGAAGATAGAATCTTCCCCATTATGTGCTGCTGCTTAGGACGTAAGGGAAATATATATGTATATAAAATATGCCTGCGCCTGTGTGTGTGAGTGTGTGTGTATATATATATATTATATATACTGTGTGTGTATATATATATATATACTTGAGGATAAGAGCAGCACTACTGCATAAGTTGGTGGTGCCAGCAGGTAGGACCTTGCACTCAGTTCAATGAAGTTCAAACGTGAATTTATTCCATATAAAAGGGGGCGACGTTTCAACCGCCTCTCGCGGTCTTTTTCAAGCATAAACACGTATATATATACATATACACACCTCCACAGGTGTTCACACAATTAAGGGGTGTTACCACCCTACACACGTGATACAATACACATCTAGTGCGAAACAAAAAGATTCTTTGTGATAACATTAATTCCTATAAAATTCATTCATATTGGTGAGTAGTGTCCAATTCTTATCTCTTGAAGCCCACATATTCAAGGAAAAGCGCATCCATTAGTGCTATGTCTTAGGGTGGTATTACATGGGCCGATGGGGGCCCAATAATACCTGTAAACGAGCAGCGATCTGTTAGATCGCCGCTCGTTTACTGGACCTATTACACGGCCCGATAATTGTTAAACAAGGGCTGCAAGGATATTGTTACCGATGTCCTTGCAGCCCTTGCATAACGATATACATTACCCATCCATGTTCCAGGGCTGCTGCTGCGGTCTTCTTTTCCTCGGGTCTCGCGCGCTCTTACGTCAGAGTGGCCTGACGATTGGCTGAGTGGCCTGTCAGCTGACAGGCCACTCTGACGTAAGAGCGCGCGGGACCTGAGGAAAAGACCGCAGCAGCAGCCCTGGAACATGGATGGGTAATGTATATCGTTAGTCGCCACCTGTGCACCGCTATTACACGTAGCTATTACACGTAGCGCCCGACAAAAATAGGTTCAAACCTATATCAACGATCAGCCGATGATCATTGTCATCGGCTGATCGTTGTATTTATTACATGGAACGATAATCGGCCGAATCGGGCCGATTCGGCCGATTATCGTTTCGGTGTAATAGTACCCTTAGTGTCCCAATGTGAATAAAGTTAAAAAATGTCCACTTTGAAAAAAACTTTGCGGGTAGGCATAATTACACAAATTATTACTGCTGTAATTCCATATAAATAGATGTCAGGATCCTTTTACCATGATCAGCGGTACACCCTCCGAGGAAGTAAGATCATAGTTCACATACAGTCGTATCCTGGGGAGTAAAAAACGCAAAAGGAGGACAACCAGATATAAAGCAGTAACATCTCCTTATCGGCTCATCAGCTCGGACTTTTCAGTCCCGCCTTCAGACGTCTCGGTGTGAATACATCCCAAGTTTAGGGTCTCACTCCGAACAGGAGCCAAACTATACAGACCAGGTAAGTGATCACGTAATTCAGCTGCTAGCGTCCTGGCGGCGAGTCCATTCCGGTACTCACACACACACCCTGCTGACATGCCTGGAGAATCCTTTCTGTGGTAGCCTCCATAAAATGACATAAAACCTAAAAATAAGCAACTCCCATAACGACAGTGGGTGGAATCCTCAGGTAACTTGCGGATCATGGTCAGAATCCCGCCATCCGTTTCTACAAGATCTAAGAAAATAAATGAAAATGAATAATAAGTAATTAGATTATAATTCAGCGTCTTAGTCACATCATACATATTGGGTGCAAGTTTGAGAACACTCGGCTCTGCATTACAGCAAGTCATCTTCTATACATTCCGCTGGTTACCTGATATTCTACATTTAAGCCATAAGGCCCCAATGCATCTAGGTTATAGATCCACTCCAGTTCTTTGCTTCTGAGGAGTGGATGTCTATCCCCTCCTCTCGTGAGCTGTGGAATATGGTCCACAATCATAAATCGGTATGTTTGCCATCCATAAAACCATTTTTAAGGGACTCCACGCATTTTTAAGGCTGCCGCAGTCCCCTAGGGACTTGTTCACATACTGTTATGAACTCGGTCCCGGCTTCCTCTGTCGGCGCTAGGACCCAGCGCCGAGGCGGCCGCCTGAGCCGGGTGAAGTCACGGAGACCCGACGGCGTCCCTGGTAACCAGGGACGCCGCGGCTCCGTGTCACTCGTGGCGGCCGCCCAGCCTGTGCAGCTGAACGGCATCATGCTCAGGCTGAGGGGCGGATCGCTCCGCCACTCAGTCTGTAGCAGATCAGCTGCTAGGTATCTGGGATCAGAGGGTCGGACCAATGGTGTGCTGGTCCGGCCTCCTGACCCAGTATAAAGTGTAATCACTGCCAGCTCTCTTTGCTGGCTATTAGTTGTACTGATCCCAGCTCCCCAGTTCCCTGTATTCTGCCCTATTCTTTCTACATTATCTTGCCCGGATTCTGACCTTCTGCCTGCCCCCTGACTACCCGCTTCTTCCTGATTTTGTACTGCGTTGCTCGTTCGGTTTCTGACTTGGCTAGTTGACCTTCCCGCATTGTGTTTGTCTGTCTGTCTGCGTTTTATGTTCTGCACGTATTCAGCATAGGGATTGTCCGCGACCGCTTAGAGTCGACCGAGGCAAGTAGGCAGGTGACAGTGGGTGGGATCAGATTCAGGGCCCACTGTCTAGTGTCTTGTTCTCACCGGCCATTCGTGACAGAATAACCAGCCCTAAAATTATATATATATATACGTCTCCCGAGGGTTATCATGGATCCCATTAAGACATTGGTAGAGCAGATGCAGAACCTGAACACGTTGGTCCAAGGACTTGCGGAACGTGTCCAGGAACAGGAGGCTGCTCCCTGTCAAGTGACTATGACGACCCCTTCTCCGCCCGAACCACCTGTACAACTCCCGGAAAAGTTTAAAGGGGATAGAAAATTTTTTCGGACATTCAGGGAGGGATGTAAATAATTTTTTCGGTTACGTCCACGCTCCTCTGGGGACGAGAACCAAAAGGTGGGAATTATCATGTCCCTTCTGCAAGGACCCCCACAAGAATGGGCATTTTCCCTACCTCCCAACGCCATTGAGCTAAGTTTTGTTGATTATTTTTTTTCAGCTCCTGGCCTGCTATATGACAACCCTGACAGGACTGCAGTGGCCGAGCGTCAATTAACCTCACTACAACAGGGAAAGAGACCAATGGAAGACTATTGTGCAGAATTTCGTCAGTGGTGTATTCCATCCGGTTGGAATGACTCTTATTATGGTACCAATTCCGTGTAGGTCTCTCTGATCAATTAAAAGATCTATTAGTGGCTTATCCGCCTCCTGAGTCCTTAGAGGAGACCATGACATTAGCTATAAGGGTAGATAGGCGCATGCGGGAGAGACGTAGAGAGAAATTAACCACTGGTCCTTGTAAATCCTCATCCTCTATCTTTTCTCATCCTAAACCTGCTCCTTCTCTGTCATTACCCCAAGAAGAACCCATGCAGATTGGAGCCACTGATGCAAGGGCAAGGCGAGCCCTTGTTTACAGCACAATCTGTGTCTATACTGTGGCAAAGCTGGACACCGTGTTCGGGAGTGTACCTCCAGGCCTGGATCGTCGCCGGAAAACTCCAGCGCCTGAATGACTATCGAGGGGGTCATTCAGGCGCACAGGTACCGCTCGATAGTAAGAATAAATTGATGGTGCCTATTACTCTTTCTTTAGGGGAAAGAAGTATTTCAGGATCGGCCCATATCGATTCTGGGGCATCTGCTAATTTTATTGATTCTGGTTTTTGGTCCAGTCTGGGGGTATGTCCACTTCAGCTTAAGTGCCCGCTGAGTATCACTGGGGCGGATTTTACACCACTGGCGCAGGGTAAGGTGAGATATATCACCTCTCATCTTGAGGTAAAAGTAGGTTCTATCCATTCTGAGTTCCTTGATTTTTTGGTTATGGATAATTTGTCCTCAGACATTATTTTGGGATTGCCCTGGTTGACTCAGCATAACCCGGTGTTTGACTGGTCAAACAGGGAACTCATTCAATGGGGACCGGGATGTGCTTCCCATTGTATTTCTTTGCATCAAACGGAATGTTCTTTGTTGGAAGGGGAGATCCCCGAATTCTTATCTGATTTTGTTGATGTGTTTGACGAAAGATCAGTAGACGAATTACCTCCTCACCGTCCATACGATTGTGCCATTGATCTAATTCCTGAGTCTAGATATCCTAAAGGTCGGATGTTTAATTTATCTAGGACAGAAAGGGAGGCTATGCGTGAATATATCAAGGATAGTTTACGCAAAGGTCATATTCGTCCTTCCTGCTCTCCACTAGGGGCAGGATTTTTCTTTGTTGGTAAGAAAGATGGCGGTCTACGTCCCTGCATTGATTATTGGGAATTAAATAAAATCACTATTAAGAACCAACATCCTCTTCCGTTGATCCCGGATTTGTTTAATCAGATTGTAGGGGCTCAATGGTTTTCTAAGATTGATCTGCGTGGAGCCTATAATCTGATTAGGATAAAGGAAGGGGATGAGTGGAAGACCGCATTTAATACCCCTGAGGGACACTTCGAATATCTTGTAATGCCCTTTGGGCTATGCAATGCCCCTGCCGTGTTCCAACACTTTGTGAATGACGTATTTCGTGAGGTCGGTTCTTAGTGGTGTACTTGGACGACATATTGATTTACTCTCCTGATTGGTCGTCCCACATATATCATGTGCGTAAGGTTATGGAACTTCTGAGATTAAACCATTTGTTCGCTAAGTTGTCGAAGTGCCAATTCGGTGTTCAGGAGATCTCATTCTTGGGATACAAAATCACCTCCCATTCTTTTGAAATGGATCCCCTTAAAGTAGCAGCCATTAAAAGGTGGGAGCGTCCCAACAGTCTCAAGGCGTTACAGAGATTTTTGGGATTCGCTAATTATTTTAGGAAGTTTATTCAGGGTTTCTCCGTAATTGCCAAACCTTTAACTGATATGACTAGAAAGGGAGCGGATTTGGTAAACTGGACTCCTGAAGCTGTTCTGGCATTCGACAAACTTAAAGGGTGTTTTTCTGTGGCTCCAGTATTGGTTCAACCAGACTTCGAGCAACCTTTCATTGTTGAAGTGGATGCCTCAGAGGTGGTGGTGGGAGCTGTCCTCTCACAAGGCTCACACACGCTCACCAATCTCAAACCCATAGCCTATTTTTCTAGAAAGTTCTCTAGAGCTGAATGTAACTATGATATAGGCAACAGAGAACTTCTTGCCATAAAATGGGCCTTTGACGAATGGAGGCATTTTTTAGAAGGGGCCAAGCACAAGATTAAGGTATTGACTGATCACAAGAATCTTGTTTTTTTTTTTTTTTTTTTTAATGCACAATAGAGCAATAAAAAGCAAGTTAGAAAAACCAATAAAGATAGAAGTGAAATAAACTAGACGATATATAGGGCTTGTCTGAGAAGGCTGGGAGGCTAACTGTGTATGTTATAATTCCTTTGTTTACGTAGCACCAATTTATTTCACAGCACTTCGCATTGGTTGGTTAATTTTGGTCCCTGTCCCCATCCGGGCTCGCAATATGAATTCGCCTTTAAAGAAATATGTACTCACCTGCCCCCAATCCCCTGGCTGTCCTTTTCAACAGAACCAGTCCCAGCTGACAGCACTTGCTGTTCTCTATACAAACAAATAAGAAACGCCCACTTGGTGTCTTCAGCCAGGGATTGGCTAAGTGGGCATGTCCTAGGTGTCAGGATTACAGGGAGCAGGGAGCAGCACCTTTGGAACAGAATATTCAGGGATCAAGTTGAGTACCTTATCTATGTAGCTTATTTAGCTATTTCTTCAGAATATCCTTTTAAGAGTTCTACTGTGTAATGTTGGAGCTAAAAAAAATGCTGGTTAATGGTGCGTTCACACCTACAGGATCTGCAGCTGATTTTCTGCAGCAGATTTCTTTTTTTTTTTTACTTTACTTCCTTTATTTGTATTATCAAAAAAACATAACATACACAAAATCTTATAAATCACATATCAATCCCTTCACCACCCCCCACCCCCCACTGAGCACGCTTATCCCTCTTTTTTTTTTTTTTTCCATAGATGTTATATTTCAACCCTCCTTCTCTTTCTTCTCATAACCTTCCTATCCATTCTCTTCCCTCCTCCCCTCATATCTTCCATATAATCCACAAGCTTTCCTCCAACCTATCACACTTGGACTTTCCAGGGATATCCAGTTTTTAACTATTTGTAACCTAGCAATAAATAATAATTATTATTATTCAATCTCACCCTATCTTTTTTCCTCTCAACCTGGGTATCATCTCCCAACAATACCAAACCCGGGGCAAACAAGATCCCAGACTGCACCTCCCTCACTATTTCTTCTACTACTGCACTCCAGTATTCCCTTATTCTGGGGCAGTCCCACATTAGATGTAACCAGTCCGCAGGTCCTCCCCCCCCCCCACATCTGGCACAGCCGGGAGTATCTCTTTTCCTTATTTTACACAGGAAGGATGGAGTATAGTAAAGTCTGTTGACAATATTAAATTGAATCATTTGATGATTACTGTTTAGAGACACTGACTTAATATTTTCCAAAATTCGTTGCCATCCTTCCTCTGAAAATACTCCTAAATCCCTTTCCCATCTGCCCTACTCTTAATATTCATATCTTTATAGCAAGTCTCTCTTAATTTAGCATATATCCTTGCCAAACCCCTTTTTCTATCCCTCTTCTCTAATAATGTTAATACCTCTGGGGACTCTTGTATGAAAAAAAGATCTTTCTTTTGCGACGCCAAATAGGCAAATTTTAGTCTTCCATATTCCAGCCAGCTTATACCCTTTAAATCATACTCTCTCTGGAGTTCCAACCATGATCTCAATTTACCCCCTATAAATGCGTCTTGCACTTTTTCTATACCCCCCTCCCTTAGTCCCTTTACATCTTTTAATTTCACAATTTCCTCTAAGTTAGTGTTCTCCCATAGCGGTGTTTTATCTATGGATCTAGTTATTTTAAGCTCTTTCTTAATTGACTTCCAACTTTTAACCCACATTTGGACTGAGGGAAATTTATCCCACTCTCTTTCTCCCAGCTGTCCAGATTCCAGTTTCTCCACTATCCCTCCTCTCACCTCTCTCCCTCTCCTCAGGACCCACTGGACAAAGGGTATACTCTCCCCCTCCCACCATAGATGTAATTGGGCTGCTAGGAAGTACAGTCTGAGATCCGGAACCCCAAAGCCCCCCTTACCTCTAGGAAGGCAAAAATTCTTAAGGCGTATTCTTATGCTTTTTCTCCCCCAAATTAATCTATTTAATAATTGCTCCATCTTCTTAAATGATGTCTCGTCTATCCAAACCGGGGTAGAGTTGAACAAATACAAGAGTTTGGGTAGTATAATTGATTTGATCAACATTACCCTATCCATTTTTGCTCTAACCAGTTTTACCCATACTCCAACCTTCTCCTTTAAAGTTTTCATTACTGGGACCAAGTTATTTTCTATAAACTCATTCACCTTATTTGATACTTTTATTCCCAGATACCTAAAGTTTTCATTCTTCCTCAATATTCTAACCTTAATGTGCTGTGGGACCATTTGGTCCACCCACGGACCAGAGAGGGGCATCAATATAGATTTCTCCCAATTTATTTTTAACCCTGATAGGTCGCCATATTCTCCCATTATATCCATAACTTTCCCTAGCGTGGTTTCCGGGCTCTCCAAGAATAACAACATATTGTCTGCGAAGAGACTTACCTTATCATCTCTCCCCCTCACTCCAAATCCCTTTATCTCAGGGTCCTCCCTTATCCGTAAGGCCAAAGCCTCCATTGACAAAATAAACAACATGGGAGACAATGGACACCCCTGCCTGGTTCCTCTCTCTAAAGTAAACCCTTCTGATGTTAATCCATTTACTGAGACTACTGCCCGTGGTTCAGCATAAAGCAATTTGACCATTTCCACATATTTTGCCCCCAAACCCATCTTTCCCAATACCGCCCAGAGGAACTCCCACTCCACCCTATCAAAGGCCTTCTCGGCATCCAAAGACAGGATGGAGTGGGAGCCCCCCTCAGAACCCACCTGCATATTATGGAACAACCTATTAATACTATTCTTTATATGACAGCCAGGAACAAATCCCCTCTGGTCAGGGTGGACCAGATCCCCCAGCACTTTCTTTAGCCTATTGGCCAGCACCCTTGCATATAGTTTTACATCGACATTTAACAGGGATATCGGTCTATAGGAATCCGTTTTACTACTATCCTTTCCCTCCTTGTAAATAACCACAATTCTGGCCTCTCTCATAGAGTCTGGTAGTTTCCCTTCTTCCAGGGATGCTCTCACCACCCTGTATAATGCTGGGATCAGATATTTCCTATATCTCCTATATACCTCATAAGGCAACCCGTCACCCCCTGGCGACGTGTTCCCCCGTGACTGCATCAGGGCCTCGCTAAACTCTTGTTCTAATAGGGGAGCCCCTAGCATCTCCCTTTTTTCCTCAGATAACACCGGGAGAGTCACTTTCTCTAGATATTCCTGTATTTCCTTCTGCGAGCACCTACTCTCCGAACTATACAGCTTCTTGTAATATTCTAAAAAACAAGCCAATATTCCTTCTGGGGATTTTATTTCCCTTCCTCTCTCCTGTATCACGGGGACATAATTTTTTTCTTTTTGATTTCTTACTATATTCATAATCTGTCTATTAGGCTTCCTACTCCCGAAATACCACTCCCTGCCCAAAAAATAAGCTATTTCTAGCCTTCCTTTCTAACATATCTACATACTCTTTTTGGGCCTTTTCCCATCTTCCTTTTGTAATCTCTCCGGGATTGGCTATATACTGTTCCTCTAATTCTTCCACCTTCTCTACTAACTTCTTTTCTTCTTTTTTAAACTCATATCTCTTCTTACTAATAGATTTCTTTAAGATTCCCCTCAAATAGGCTTTGATTGCGTCCCATACTATTACATCCCTAGCCGATCCCCAGTTACTCTATCATCTCCTGGAGCTGCACCCCTATCTCCTCCTCATTTCCTAAGATCTGAAACCAATACGTGTTGACTCTCCACGGTGTTATCCCTCTTTCTCTCCCATCACTAACCTCTACATATATAGGGGCATGATCTGATATTGACCTTGCTAGATATTTTACTGATCTCACGTATTTAACCGCTTGGTGATTACTCAGTACCATGTCTATTCCCGACATTACTTTGCATGTTTTATTAACGCAGGAGTATGTTGCTGTATTTGGGTTCCTTTCCCTCCACACATCATATAAACCCGTTTCTTTACAAAATTTGGCTAAGGGGGACACTCTTCTTACTCCTCTCACCTCTCTCTCCCTCCTTCTATCCACCTCCTCATCCATTACTGAATTGAAATCTCCTATTATAAGAACTGGACAGTCTCTATTCTTCACAAAGCTATAAATTTTATTGAGGGCCCGGAATGAAAACGGAGGAGTCACATAAACAAAAACTAAAATATATATCACGCTTTCCAATTTCCCATATAATATTACATATTCCCCTTCTTTGTCTATACTATTTTCATACATTTCCCAATTTATCTTCCTGTGAATTAAAACCGTGACCCCCCTAGAATAGGAGGAAAAAAAAGTGTTATATTTATAACCCCCCCCCCAACTTTTATCCACCCAATATTTAGTGTCCTCTGTTAAATGTGTTTCTAAGAGGCATATTATTGCCGGTAAATATT
Organism: Dendropsophus ebraccatus; assembly: GCA_027789725.1. Classification (NCBI taxonomy): domain Eukaryota; kingdom Metazoa; phylum Chordata; class Amphibia; order Anura; family Hylidae; genus Dendropsophus; species Dendropsophus ebraccatus. The sequence continues at coordinate 1,657,559 of JAQFWZ010000073.1, read as the reverse complement.
TCTGACAATCTGAAAAAATAGCGTGCCTTTTAACTTTATCGCTCATACCCCTCACATTCCATGCGATCAACTTCGTAGTCTTTCCGACCCCTCACCTAACGCACCAACAAGAAGAGAAGAAGAGAGAGAAACATCAAGAAGACAAATAAATCCATAGGAGGAACAAATTAATTTTCCAATTTCATATCTTCCCCCGTGCTCAAAACCCATTTTTCCCCACACGTCCTTTCCCCACTGGTTGGCTTGGTGAAAGGAATTTATCCATTTTATTTGCTGGGCTTTTCGGATTTTTATGGGAGGTCGTCATACCCCTCCTGCTTCTGACCATAAATGTTAGTACAGCTTACAAAGAATCCCTAATATCACCTTTATTGTGAGACTGCAGACAAGGACTGGGTACTCAGTGGTTTAAAGTTGCAGATGGACTCCAATATCCCACTTTATAGAGATCACAGCAAGTCACTAGTGATACAGTTTATAGAGATTGCAGGAAATCGCCCACAGTATGTAAATGACAACACAGTCAAAAAAAAAAATAAAAAAAAATTTTAAAACAAAAAACAAAAAAACAAACAAAAAAAAATATATATAGTTCTTGCAGACAGTCACTGATAACCCAGCTAATGGAGATTGCAGAGAGTCACCAATAGTATAGTTAATGAAAATTGCAAGGGTCACTGGTAGCAGCGTTAATATATTTTATAGAGAGTCGCTGGTAACGCGGTGCACAGTAATTGGAGATAGTAAGGATTTTTAAGCTCACAGCTGATAGCTCATACAGGAAGACACTGGAAAAATAACAATCACAATGGTGCTCCTGTTATACTCATCTGGTTCAGTCGAGGGAAGCTTTCCCCTTCAGAGTCCGCATAATCCAATTTTCCTCTCCGGGTTTGGCACTTTCCTGGGGCCCTTTTACAGCCTTCCACAGGACAGGGGCCTTACTCTCAGGAGGCAACAATAACAGCGTACTGTAATGCAGGTCCCGGCTCTCTTACCGCCGGCCTGCTTCACTGGATGCCGTCCCTCTCTCTCTCCCCCTCAGCTCTCTCACCGCGTCTTGGGAGGAGGGAAGCGTCCACAATTCGCCCTCCTTTTACCGAGGTCGTGTATTCCTCACCCGCCCTGACTCTCTCACCGTCACCGCGGCTGCTCCACGCTCCACGCTCTCACTCGGCAATCTCCACTTCCTCTCTCGGCTTTCCTCGGAGCTACGCTGCGACCACGTGACCCAGCTCCTATACTCCTGATAGGTGCTCAGATGTCTCTTCCACCAGACTCTGTGCTCCTACATCTCCATTGTCCTCCGTCCAGCACCTCTCACTATCCGCCTCTCATGAGTTGATTCCTGGCATCAGAGCTAATTCCACTCAGAGCACTCGGCAGGTGGAGGAGCAAACACCTTAGCTCCTCCTCTTCCTCATCCTCCCACAAGAATCTTGTTTATCTAGATAAAGCTAAACGTCTTACCCCTCGGCAGGCCAGATGGGCACTTTTTTTCACACGATTTGATTTTGAGGTAACCTTCAGACCTGGCTCCAAGAATGTAAAAGCAGAGGCTTTATCACGTAGTTTTGACATCAGTAGTACTCCCACAGAGAACCCCGAAACAATTTTATCTCCTAGGGTAGTGGTAGCCATTTTACAGCCTGATCTGGCGGCTCAGGTGATAGACTCACAAGCCATGGCCCCTAGAAACTCCCCAGAAAACAAACTCTTCGTTCCCCCAAATCTTCGTCTTAGAGTTCTTGAAGAGACTCACTGCTCTGTACTAGCAGGTCATCCAGGCATCGCTGGAACTAGATATCTTTTAGCTCGTCATTATTGGCGGCCATCTTGGGCCAGAGATACGAAATTGTTTGTGGATGCATGTGAGATCTGTGCTAGGTCAAAGGTGTCTCGTAGATTACCGGAGGGACTTCTTCAACCTTTACCAGTACCTACCAAACCCTGGACCCACATCTCTATGGATTTCATAACTGATCTACCAGTCTCCAAGGGTAAAACAGTGATTTGGGTGGTCATCGATAGATTCTCTAAAATGTGTCACCTAATCCCTCTTAGTAAACTCCCTAATGCACGTAGTTTGGCTTCTCTATTCATTAATCATATTGTTAGGAACCGGACAGCAGGACAAGACAAGACAGTGAGCCCTAAGCTCAGCCCCGCCCACTGTCCTCTACCTACTTGCCACAATCCGCCCTAAAATGGCGGCGAGCAACTGGGCGGCGGTCCCTGCACTGGCTAGGTGGGACACAAAGACAAGACAGACAGACAAAACACAATGAAGAATGGTCAGCAATCCGGGTCACAACAGTCTGGCAGCAAAAGTACAAAATCAGAATCCAAAAGAGTAGTCAAATAACAGGCAATATGGTCGGGGGCAGCAGCAAGCAAGGGTAGTCAGAAAACAAGGCAAGGGACAGAAAAGCAGAGGTAACGCAGATAGATGCAGGCAGAGCTGGAATACAGGACAGGGAAGCTATACTGAATAACCAGCAATGATCTGGGATACGGAGAATGACTTATAGTGAACCAGAGCCCGGTCCAGAATCCCATTGGAGCAGCCTCCTGACTGCAGAGCATACACAGCTGATAACAAGGAAACTGACTGGCTATAAGATCCCTCAATCACAGAAACCAGAGCAAGAAAGCTTAACTCTGAACCTACCAGAGAGCTACACAGGTGGACACGGGTGTGGTGGAAGCCTGCTAATCACCACCCAGCAAGGGCTGGAATAAGACAGTGTTCAGACATAAATGAAATACAAACATAAAAGTGCAGAATCATGGCCAAAAGCGCAGTCTCGGTCGTATTTTACGAACTGATGACTGCGCCAAAGTTCCAACAGGAACATTCATGTGTAACGCCTGGACTAGTGGATCCACTGGACCGTCACCAGCGATGGCACTAACCTCACCAGGGAGCGGAGTCTAAGGGGCCGCTGGTTTTCACCAGAGCCCGCCGCAAGGCGAGATGGACTTGCTGCGGCAGGCGACCCCCAGGTCGCTACCCCTGGCTTGGTTGCTGGTGACGGCAGGCGAGGCGTGGCAGGAGCAGTAGGCAGGAGATGATACTGGCAGTGGTCTGTACGTGTAACCGCAGGTGACAGGCTGAACACAGGAACCAAAGTGTAACGGGGAAGCAGGAACCAGGAACAAGGAGTGGGGACCAGGTAGCGGACAGGAATCAGGAACAACAGGGAGCTGGGCCAAACGCTATGGGAAGCATGTAGAGGCTCCAACACAAGGGACAGGGCATGCTGGGATTTATAGGGGAGTGATTGGTGCAACTAACCAATTAAGGGCGGACTGGCCCTTTAAATCTGAGACAGCCGGCGCGCGCGTGCCCTAGGAGGCGGGGACGCGCGCAACGGCCGGCACAGACCGAGACAGGAACGGAGGAGAGGTGAGGCGCCCCAGGGGCCGAACTAGCAGCAGCGCCGGGTCCCTACACAAGGATCCCGGCGGCTGCATAGGACAGGAGGCGGTCGCGGCGGCGGCCCGGAACGCGGGAAGCTGCGCGGCCGTGACATCATGACACATATTCTCCGCCTGCATGGGGTTCCCGAAAATATTGTTTCTGATAGGGGGGTACAATTTGTATCTAAGTTCTGGAGAGAATTCTGTGGCCGTCTGGGTATATCCTTGTCTTTTTCCTCAGCGTTCCATCCTCAGTCTAATGGGCAAACTGAGAGTAAACCAGTCATTAGAACAGTTTTTAAGATGTTTTGTTGCAGGTTCTCAGGACAAATGGAAGGAATACTTACCCTTAGCTGAGTTTGCACTAAATAATCGTGAAAATCAGTCTCTCAAAATGTCGCCTTTCTTTTGCAAATTCGGGTTTAACCCTAAGTACTCTTCCGTTCATGCTGCCGAGTCGATCAACCCATCCGCAGAAAAGACCTACAAAAGACTGTGCACAGTCTGGGCCCAGACTCTGCAGAACCTGGTTAAAGCCCAAGAATGCTCTAAGAGACAATCTGATAAAAGACGCATATCTGGCCCAGAGTACAAGGTGGGGGATAAGGTATGGCTCTCGACCAGAAATTTGAAATTGAGAACGCCATCCGGTAAACTGTCGCCTAAATTCATCGGTCCCTATGTAATTCTGAAGATCATTAATCCTGTTTCTTTTAAGTTGCAGTTGCCGAAAAGTATGAAAATCTATGATGTTTTCCATAAATCACTGTTAAAGAAATATGTTAATCCGGTGTTGCCATCTGTCCTCCCTGCTCCCTTGGTCGTTCAAGGGGAGCTGGAGTACGAAGTGGAGAGAATTCTGGATTCCCGTTGGGTCCAGAGTTCTTTGCAGTACCTGGTTCATTGGAGGGGATTTGGCCCTGAAGAACGCACTTGGGTCGCAAGTTGGGACATGCATGCGCCGCGTCTTGTTCGACAATTTCACTCATGCAACCCTCTCAAACCAGGTCCTTTAAATAAGGGTCCTGAGGCCCCTCATAAAGGGGGGTGGGTAATGTTATGAACTCACCTGCCAGGGCTCCTGCGGCGTCCTCCTCGGTCCCGGCTTCTTCTGTCGGCGCTAGGACCCAGCGCTGAGGCGGCCGTCCGAGCCGGGTGACGTCATGGAGACCCGACGGCGTCCCTGGTAACCAGGGACGCTGCGGCTCCGTGTCACTCGTGGCGGCCGCCCAGCCTGTGCAGCTGCACGGCATCAGGCTCAGGCTGAGGGGCGGATCGCTCCGCCACTCAGTCTGTAGCAGATCAGCTGCTAGATATCTGGGATCAGGGGGTCGGACCAATGGTGTGCTGGTCCGGCCTCCTGACCCAGTATAAAGTGTAATCACTGCCAGCTCTCTTTGCTGGCTATTAGTTGTACTGATCCCAGCTCCCCAGTTCTTCCCTGTTCTCTGCCCTATTCTTTCTACATTATCTTGCCCGGATTCTGACCTTCTGCCTGCCCCCTGACTACCCGCTTCTTACTGATTCTGTACTGCGTTGCTCGTTCGGTTTCTGACTTGGCTAGTTGACCTTCCGCATTGTGTTTGTCTGTCTGTCTGCGTTTTATGTTCTGCACATATTCAGCATAGGGATTGTCTTCGTGGTTGTCCGCGACCGCTTAGGGTCAACCGAGGCAAGTAGGCAGGTGACAGTGGGTGGGATCAGATTCAGGGCCCACTGTCTCGTGTCTTGTCATCACCTGCCTATCGTGACACTTACCACATACGATTTTAGGGAACTTATGGTCCAAAAGAAAAAGCTAAAGCGCTCACTTACCGTCTCTTACAGAGAGGCTACTCGACGTGTGAACTGCAGGAGGCAGAAGAGAAAGCTTTTAAAAAAGACAGAAAGACGTTGCTGCACACTGTTAAACATAAAAAAACAAGAGATAAAAGAACATAGACAACAGTTCACATTCACGTTTAAATACAGCCCGATGGCCAATGTAATAGAAGAAGTTAGAAATAAAAATTGGTATCTAATCCATAATGATCCTATTTTGTCTCAAAAATGAACAGAACGACCCATGATTACATATGAAAGGTGTAAAAATATAAAAGATGTTTTGGTCCACACTAAATTTACTAATAAGAAAACACTACAAGAACGTACATGGTTAAATTCTGTGGCTCCAATCGGCTTGTTCAAATGTGGAAGTTGTTCTTGGTGTAGTCAAGCACTAGAGACAAAACCAGTCACTTTGGGCGGCGTAAGGTGCGATGTAAAGGATTTCATTTGTTGCAGAACTAAATGTGTAGTTTATGCTATTACATGTATATGTGGCCGATTCTACATAGGAAAGACTAATAGAAGATGTGAACACTTCTCACAATGCTGACACAACTTGTCGGAAATTTACAGGATTAAAAAGGCTATATAGCATAGCAGGGCAAGATGTTAATCAACAGCCATTGAAAATAGAAACACGTTTGATACTTGCAACTGGGGCGCAAGGGAACTGTGGTCCTAATGATAAAACTGAATCAAGCATGTTTGCACATTGAACATAATTATGGTAAAATGTTAAAATTGGAATGTTACAGTTTATAAATCGTTGCAAAAGCACGTATAACATTGTTTTTAACTTTATACAAGGGTTTAATACCCGTATTTTAGTTACGCCTACTCTGCATACGTCACTGAAGGTATTTACCTGTGACCGGCAGAGTGGGCGTCATCTGATGAAGCGCGCATGCGCGCGAAATGGCCGTCATGTGTGTGATGCACCTGTGAGATGTGGCGTCTGACGTCCCACAAACATGCATTGAACCCATATTTTAACTACGAATAAATAAAGAATTACTGCAATAAAACCGGTGAGTGCCCGCAATTTTTTCTCTCTTACTTCGTACATTACATTGACTTCACCGTTTGGGGAGCAAAACCCAGTGCGTTTTTTTATACTGGTCCTCATGGCAAGACCTTGATATATGTATGGAATATGTATGTATACGTGCAAGCAGTGTCAGTGATACTTTCTCTATAGACTGTGTGGTATATATATATATATATATATATATTATAATGCCTGTGTGTGTGTATAGATATATATAATGTCTGCGCCCGTGTGTGTATATACATATATATATATATATATATATATATATATAATGTCTGCCCTGTAGATATATCTATCTATGTCTGGTGCCGCATCTCCATGGAGCGATATGTTCTTTACTATAGAAGAAGTTGTCGCCATCACTTCTGCTGTAGAGTGTAAGCTCTTGTGCCTGTACAGTAGTGTGTCCTGGAGGGGGGGCGCAGGGTCCTAGATCTCCTGGAGGGGGGGCATGACTATTTGGGGGTGTTGGTCATTGACTCTTATAGGGTCTTCTGGCTCTCAGGTTTAGGCCCAGCTGATGGAGCCGACTACTCGATGTTGATCGGGGCGGGAGTAAGTGGGGGGGTCGTCCATAAAACCTTCTCGGTGTGTTGGATTTGGTGCTAAAGTCCTTGTCCCACACTGGTTACTCCATGACATTTGTCCTGGCTGTGATCTGGCGGCTCCCGGTGAGCTCGTCTGTTGGTACCGTTTGTCGTTTCCCCCCCCAGTGGTGTGTCTTTTGGCTCCTCCCCCCCCCCCCCGGCCGCCTCGCCTGTCACGTCCTCTCTGCCAGCTTCCCCGGCTCTGTCTGGCGGCTCCCAGCCGGCTCCTCTGGCGTCTCCCGGCCGGCTCCTCTGGCGGCTTTGTGTCTGGCGTCTCCCGGCCGGCTCCTCTGGCGGCTTTGTGTCTGGCATCTCCCGGCTCCTCTGACGGCTTTGTTTATCTCGTCTGGCATCTCCCGGCCGGCTCCTCTGGTGGCTTTGTCTGGCATCTCCCGGCTGGCTCCTCTGGGGGCTTTGTCTGGCTCATCTGGGGGCTTTGTCTGGCTCATCTGGCGGCTCCCGGACGGCTCCTCTGGCGGCTTTGTCTGGCATCTCCCGGCTGGCTCCTCTGGGGGCTTTGTCTGGCTCATCTGGGGGCTTTGTCTGGCTCATCTGGCGGCTCCCGGACGGCTCCTCTGGCGGCTTTGTCTGGCATCTCCCGGACGGCTCCTCTGGCGGCTTTGTCTGGCATCTCCCGGCTGGCTCCTCTGGCGGCTTTGTCTGGCATCACCCGGGCGGCTCCTCTGGCGGCTTTGTCTGGCATCTCCCGGGCGGCTCCTCTGGCGGCTTTGTCTGGCATCTCCCGGGCGGCTCCTCTGGGGGCTTTGTCTGGCTCGTCTGGCGGCTTTGTCTGGCATCTCCCGGCTGGCTCCTCTGGCGGCTTTGTTTATCTCGTCTGGCATCTCCCGGCCGGCTCCTCTGGCGGCTTTGTTTATCTCGTCTGGCATCTCGCGGGCAGCTCCTCTGGTGGCTTTGTCTGGCTCGTCTGGTGTCTCCCGGCCGGCTCCTCTGGGGGCTTTGTCTGGCATCTCCCGGCTGGCTCCTCTGGTGGCTTTGTCTGGCTCGTCTGGCGGCTCCCGGACGGCTCGTCTACCACCCTTGTTTTCCTGAAGATAAAAGGCTCAGTTGTTGCGGAATAATCATTCAACCCGTCCGGGCTGCCATGTTGTTCTATGAGATCTCCACAGTGATCGTTCTGATCATGACCTCAGTCAGATGGGGGGAAGAAGGCTCCAAGAAGGAAATCCCAGTGCAGCGGGGGAGGGGAGGAGTGTCTGAGCCGGAGGCTGTGAGTGACCCCTGGTGATGGGGAGTGGTGGTCCGGCAGGTTCTACCAGTCTGGTCATACGGGAAGGAGACTTATATAGCACAGTCTATATTTATATATAGATGGAAAGATACACGATGGAGGAAACAAGCTGTACAGCCCGAGGGGGAAGAATGTCTGTATATGGGGGGGCTCTACCATTCCCATAGGGGGTCCGACAGGTTCTACCACTCATTGTGGAAGGGAGGAGATGTGTACGGTGCTGTCTATATTGTAATGATGATTTGGGAAAATACACTGTCCGGGCTTCAAACCTCTGTATGTATGGGGGGTCCGGGCTTCAAACCTCTGTATGTATGGGGGGTCCGGGCTTCAAACCTCTGTATGTATGGGGGGTCCGGGCTTCAAACCTCTGTATGTATGGGGGGTCTGGGCTCCACGCCTCCTGTATGTATGGGGGGTCCGGGCTTCAAACCTCTGTATGTATGGGGGGTCTGGGCTCCACGCCTCCTGTATGTATGGGGGGTCCAGGCTCCACGCCTCCTGTATGTACGGGGGAGGGGGGGGGGGTCCGGGCTCCACGCCCCCTGTATGTATGGGGGGTCCGGGCTCCACGCCTCCTGTATGTATGGGGGGTCCGGGCTCCACGCCGCCTGTATGTATGGGGGGGGCGGGCTCCACGCCTCCTGTATGTATGGGGGGTCCGGGCTCCATGCCTCCTGTATGTATGGGGGGTCCGGGCTCCACGCCTCCTGTATGTATGAGGTGGTCTGGGCTCCACGCCTCCTGTATGTATGGGGGTTCGGGCTCCACGCCTCCTGTATGTATGGGGGTCCGGGCTCCACGCCTCCTGTATGTATGGGGGGTCCGGGCTCCACGCCTCCTGTATGTATGGAGGTCCGGGCTCCACGCCTCCTGTATGTATGGGGGTTCGGGCTCCACTCCTCCTGTATGTATGGCGGGTCCGGGCTCCACAGTTCCTGTATGTATGGGGTGTCCAAGCTCCACGCCTCCTGTATGTATGGGGGGTCCGGGCTTTACGCCTCCTGTATGTATGGGGGGGTCCGGGCTCCACGCCTCCTGTATTTATGGGGGGTCCGGGCTCCACGCCTCCTGTATGTATGGGGGGTCCAGGCTCCACACCTCCTTAATGTAGGGGGGGTCCAGGCTCCACGCTGCCTGTATGTATGGGGGGTCCGGGCTCCACGCCCCCTGTATGTATGGGGGGTCCGGGCTCCACGCCTCCTGTATGTATGGGGGGTCTGGGCTCCACGCCTCCTGTATGTATGGGGGGGTCCGGGCTCCACGCCTCCCGTATGTATGGGGGGTCCGGGCTTCACGCCTCCTGTATGTAATGGGGGGGGGGGGTCCGGGCTCCACGCCCCCTGTATGTAATTTGGGGGGTGGTCAGGGCTCCACGCCTCCTGTATGTAATTTGGGGGGGGGGTCCGGGCTCCACGCCTCCTGTATGTATGGGGGGTCCGGGCTCCATGCCTCCTGTATGTATGGGGGGGTCCGGGCTCCACGCCTCCTGTATGTAATGGGGGGTCCGGGCTCCACACCTCCTGTATGTAATGGGGGGGTCCGGGCTCCACGCCTCCTGTATGTATGGGGGGGGCCGGGCTCCATGCCTCCTATATGTATGGGGGGGCCGGGCTCCATGCCTCCTATATGTATGGGGGGGCCGGGCTCCATGCCTCCTATATGTATGGGGGGTCTGGGCTCCACGCCTCCTGTATGTAATGGGGGGTCCGGGCTCCACGCCTCCCGTATAGGGGTCCGGGCTCTAGTGAGATTGGAAATATCATGTATAAGACTTGCCAGCCACTGGAGCTTCTTCAAGGATTCTCCACCACAAGACGATTCTGTAGATTCTATGTGCGTCTGTCTGGGGGGGCCCAGCACATGAAGGGGTGGCCGTAGATGGAGAATCAACGGCCACAACAGGGATGGGAAACCATTGGCCCTCCAGCTGTTGCAGAACTAAAGTTCCCATCATGCCAGGAGGAGGAGGACCGATGGTCCCCATTAGAGATGAGCTCGAGAGCCATCGCTCAGCATTTGATTACCTGTGGCTGAAAAAGATGGAGGCCGCTCTAGGGAGTCCCTGAGAACATGGGGCATGAAATAATCACCGAGATCTGCGGCTCCTGGCACTGCGGCTCCTGGCACTGAGACTCCTGGCACTGCGGCACCTGGCACTACGGCTCCTGACACTGAGACTCCTGGCACTGCGGCACCTGGCACTGCGGCACCTGGCACTGAGACTCCTGGCACTGCGGCTCCTGGCACTGCGGCTCCTGGCACTGTGGCACCTGGCACTGAGGCTCCTGGCACTGCGGCTCTTGGCACTGAGACTCCTGGCACTGCGGCACCTGGCACTGAGACTCCTGGCACTGCGGCACCTGGCACTGCGGCTCCTGGCACTGAGACTCCTGGCACTGCGGCACCTGGCACTGCGGCACCTGGCACTACGGCTCCTGACACTGAGACTCCTGGCACTGCGGCACCTGGCACTGAGACTCCTGGCACTGCGGCTCCTGGCACTGCGGCACCTGGCACTGCGGCTCCTGGCACTGCGGCTCTTGGCACTGTGGCACCTGGCACTGAGGCTCCTGGCACTGAGGCTCCTGGCACTGCGGCACCTGGCACTGCGGCTCCTGGCACTGAGGCTCTTGGCACTGCGGCACCTGGCACTGCGGCAGCTGGCACTGCGGCTCCTGGCAATGAGGCTCCTGGCACTGCAGCTCCTGGCACTGCGGCTCTTGGCACTGCAGCACCTGGCACTACGGCTCCTGGCACTGCGGCACCTGGCACTGCGGCTCCTGGCACTGAGGCTCCTGGCACTGCGGCATCTGCCACTGCGGCTCCTGGCACTACGGCTCCTGGCACTGCGTCTCCTGGCACTGCGGCACCTGGCACTGCGGCTCCTGGCACTGCGGCACCTGGCACTGCGGCACCTGGCACTGCGGCTCCTGGCACTGAGGCTCCTGGCACTGCGGCACCTGGCACTGCGGCTCCTGGCACTGCGGCTCCTGGCACTGAGGCTCTTGGCACTACGGCACCTGGCACTGCGGCACCTGGCACTGCGGCTCCTGGCAATGAGGCTCCTGGCACTGCAGCTCCTGGCACTGCGGCTCTTGGCACTGCAGCACCTGGCACTACGGCACCTTGCACTGCGGCACCTGGCACTGCGGCTCCTGGCACTGTGGCACCTGGCACTGCGTCTCCTGGCACTGAGTCTCCTGGCACTACGGCTCCTGGCACTGCGGCACCTTGCACTGCGGCACCTGGCACTGCGGCTCTTGGCACTGAGGCTCCTGGCACTGTGGCACCTGGCACTGCGTCTCCTGGCACTGCGGAACCTGGCACTGCGTCTCCTGGCACTGCGGCACCTGGCACTACGTCTCCTGGCACTGCGTCTCCTGGCACTGCGGCACCTGGCACTACGGCTCTTGGCACTGTGGCACCTGGCACTGAGGCTCCTGGCACTGCGGCACCTGGCACTGCGGCTCCTGGCACTGAGGCTCCTGGCACTGCGGCACCTGGCACTGAGGCTCCTGGCACTGCGGCTCCTGGCACTGCGGCTCCTGGCACTGCGGCACCTGGCACTGGAGGAGGCGGAGTTGACCATCACCACCATCTGCACATAGATCCAGAGGTGAGAAGAAACGACACGGAGGAGACAGACGCCGGGGTTACAGTCACTTTATTTTAAGTAGAAGATGAACAGATGGGGTCATGGACCTTACACAGAAGGAAACGTGTGATGTCACCCTACAGAGCCTTGTATGAGGGGCGGAGCCTGTGATGTCACCCTACAGAGCCTTGTATGAGGGGCGGAGCCTGTGATGTCACCCTACAGAGCCTTGTATGAGGGGCGGAGCCTGTGATGTCACCCTACAGAGCCTTGTATGAGGGGCGGAGCCTGTGATGTCACCCTACAGAGCCTTGTATGAGGGGTGGAGCCTGTGATGTCACCCTACAGAGCCTTGTATGAGGGGCGGAGCCTGTGATGTCACCCTACAGAGCTTTATGCAAGGTCTCCTAGAAGCAGGCTGTAGGGAAGTGTTCTCGGTCTTGGGGCAGGGGTGTAGGTTCTAGAAGTGAGAATTGCCTTTGGTTCTGGATCTTCTTCATGGACCAGCTCTTCACCTTGTGCTCTGTCTTCTCCGGAGGCGGCCATCTTGTAAGCTGGTTGGGTTTCCTTCTTGTTGGGGTCCTCCTGGGGGGGGCTAGTACTTTGGTTCCTGATAATAACTTGGGGTTTGCACAGTTTGCACCAGGGGGACAGGAGTCATGTGGGCGGTGACGAAGCTGACTGGCTGTTTCCGCTTCTTGATCTCTCGCGCCATCTGGCACCAGGTGCAGCAGTAACAGCAGCAGACAGTGCAGCAGTCGTTACAGATGGAGCCCTGAGGGGGAGAGGAGAAGTCAGTGACACCCACCACACCCTGCAATGTTACAGACAAGGGTCACATGACCTAACGCTCCCTCCCCGATCCTCCGACCACCAGAGGTCGCTGCAGGTACGTACCGGGATCTTGTAGCGCTCTCTGAGGGCCGCCCGCATGGCTAGAGATACACTGGGGACGTTCAGGTTATAGCCGATCCAGCTGCACTCCAGCAGGGGGAGACACAGGCACTCCCCAAAGTCACTGGTGGTGGCGCACTGGAAGCACTGGAAACACCAGAAACCAAAGCAGCCTGGGAAGAGAGGACGGAGATATAGCACTCAGATCTACTATAGACAAGGGGGCGGGGACTGTGACTACCTCTATACACAGGATATACAGGGGGCGGGGCTGTGACTACCTCTATACACAGGATATACAGGGGGCGGGGCTGTGACTACCTCTATACACAGGATATACAGGGGGCTGGGCTGTGTCTACCTCTATACACAGGATATACAGGGGGTGGGGCTGTGACTACCTCTCTATACACAGGATATACAGGGGGCTGGCTGTGACTACCTCTCTATACACAGGATATACAGGGGTGGGGCTGTGACTACCTCTCTATACACAGGATATACAGGGGGCGGGGCTGTGACTACCTCTATACACAGGATATACAGGGGGCTGGCTGTGACTACCTCTCTATACACAGGATATACAGGGGGCGGGGCTGTGACTACCTCTATACACAGGATATCCAGGGGGAGGGGCTGTGACTACCTCTATACACAGGATATACAGGGGGCGGGGCTGTGACTACCTCTCTATACACAGGATATCCAGGGGGAGGGGCTGTGACTACCTCTATACACAGGATATCCAGGGGGAGGGGCTGTGACTACCTCTCTATACACAGGATATCCAGGGGGAGGGGCTGTGACTACCTCTATACACAGGATATACAGGGGGCGGGGCTGTGACTACCTCTCTATACACAGGATATACAGGGGGCGGGGCTGTGACTACCTCTATACACAGGATATCCAGGGGGAGGGGCTGTGACTACCTCTATACACAGGATATCCAGGGGGAGGGGCTGTGACTACCTCTCTATTTACAGGGGACGGGGCTGTAACTACCTCTATACACAGGATATACAGGGGGCGGGGCTGTGACTACCTCTCTATACACAGGATATACAGGGGGCGGGGCTGTGACTACCTCTCTATACACAGGATATACAGGGGACGGGGCTGTAACTACCTCTATACACAGGATATACAGGGGGCGGGGCTGTGACTACCTCTCTATACACAGGATATACAGGGGGCGGGGCTGTGACTACCTCTCTATACACAGGATATACAGGGGGCGGGGCTGTGACTACCTCTCTATACACAGGATATACAGGGGGCAGGGCTGTGACTACTCAGTGATGTCATCAATGGAGTTCCCCTTACATGTTCCCATGTCATCGCAGCAGTCGCACACTCCTGAGCTCCAGTCATTAGGTGACAGCTGAGTCACGGTTGTCACCGTCTGGGATAGCGCCACCGGCTGAATGGACACGGCCTGCATGATCTGTAATAGCAAAATGTAGACGTGAGGATGGGTGCTCAGTGCTGCCCCCTGTGCCCAGACCTGGAGAGTGGTCAGTGATGTCACTGCTGTTATTCAGCCCCGCCCCGTTAGTAATGTCACTGCTGTTACTCAGCCCCACCCCCTGTTAGTGATGTCACTGCTGTTATTAAGCCCCGCCCCCTGTTGGTGATGTTACTGATATTATTCAGCCCCACCCCCTGTTAATGATGGCATTGCTGTTATTCAGCCCTGCCCCCTGTTGGTGATGTTACTGCTGTTATTCAGCCCCACCTCCTTTTAGTGATGCCACTGCTGTTATTAAGCCCCGCCCCCTGTTGGTGATGTTACTGCTGTTTTTCAGCCCCACCCCATTTGTGATGTCACTGCTGTTATTTAACCATGCCCCGTTAGTGATGTCACTGCTGTTATTCAGCCCCGCCCCCTGTTGGTGATGTCACTGCTATTATTCAGCCACGCCCCCGTTGGTGATGTCACTGCTGTTATTCAGCCCCGCCCCCGTTAGTGATGTCACTGCTATTATTCAGCCCCGCCCCCTGTTGGTGATGTCACTGCTATTATTCAGCCCCGCCCCCGTTGGTGATGTCACTGCTGTTATTCAGCCCCCCCCCCCCCGTTGGTGATGTCACTGCTGTTATTCAGCCCCGCCCCCTGTTGGTGATGTCACTGCTGCTATTCAGCCCCGCCCCCTGTTGGTGATGTCACTGCTGTTTTTCAGCCCCGGCCCCCTGTTAGTGATGTCACTCCCCCAGGACCTCAGCTGTTTGCCAGTAGTACACACATAGGACCCCCCTTCTCTTACTGCACTGGACGATCACAGCACATACCCCACTGTGCCGGGAGATAATTTACACAGTACAACACTATAGATGGGGGGGACTGGTGTACAGGGTCAGCAAGGAAAGGGTTACACCCAGCACTGACCCGGCTGCACTGAGCTGCTTATTTACACCGTACAACACTATAATAGAGGAGACTCAGCAATGACTGGTCTCCAGGTATATTGTATACTAGAGAGCAGGTGATGGTATATGGCAGTGACATCACCACTCTCCATGTTACTAACGACATCAGGTATAAGGTATATTATACACAATGTGACATCCCTCTACAGGTACAATGCAGGGACATCCCTCTACAGGTACAATGCAGGGACATCCCTCTACAGGTACAATGCAGGGACATCCCTCTACAGGTACAGTGCAGGGACATCCCTCTACAGGTACAGTGCAGGGAAATCCCTCTACAGGTACAGTGCAGGGACATCCCTCTACAGGTACAGTGCAGGGAAATCCCTCTACAGGTACAGTGCAGGGACATCCCTCTACAGGTACAGTGCAGGGACATCCCTCTACAGGTACAGTGCAGGGACATCCTTCTACAGGTACAGTGCAGGGACATCCCTCTACAGGTACAGTGCAGGGACATCCCTCTACAGGTACAGTGCAGGGACATCCCTCTACAGGTACAGTGCAGGGACATCCTTCTACAGGTACAGTGCAGGGACATCCCTCTACAGGTACAATGCAGGGACATCCCTCTACAGGTACAGTGCAGGGACATCCCTCTACAGGTACAGTGCAGGGACATCCCTCTACAGGTACAATGCAGGGACATCCCTCTACAGGTACAGTGCAGGGACATCCCTCTACAGGTACAGTGCAGGGACATCCCTCTACAGGTACAGTGCAGGGACATCCTTCTACAGGTACAGTGCAGGGACATCCCTCTACAGGTACAGTGCAGGGACATCCTTCTACAGGTACAGTGCAGGGACATGTAAAGAATACAATGATCCAGCACTTAGCGAAGAACGTTGCCTTTTATTTTTCCATTGCAGATAAAAACATGTGATACACCATAGTGCAGGGACCCCACAGGAATCAGACGCGTTTCGAGCGCATGCGCACTCTTGTTCACTGATGATCCCACCCCACTACATTCCTTACTTAAATACCCTACAACCAGGGGAATTAAATGACCGTGGGGGTGAATAAATGAACAGATGATGTGCTGTTGGTATTACCACCACTCTCAACACATACATTTACAAAATATATATACACAAAAGTAAACAATAAAAACATTTAAAGATGAACAGACAGAGAAATAAGAGATGGACACAATAATGATAAATAATAAATTTACACCTTATGAGAACACCCATAGATGAATACATGGAAAAAATGGATGTCAGAAACATCCATGCAGCTTGAATAGTAGCAACATCTATTTTAATATGTATACGTACAAGCTGTATAACCATGTATTCATCCTGCACAACTCCACAAACACACCTGTTATATACAAATAATTAAATGTTATGATCAGATGTGTGTGGACAGTGGAAAATGCAACAACTGATTATAAAGTCACCATTCCTAAATCGCTGTTCATTGCGTACTGTGTGAACAAGGGGCATATTCATGGACGTAACGTAGTTGAGATTACACATAGGGAAATAGAAATAATATATATATGTGTATGATGGAAACTAAAAGGGCAGCAAATGATATAAATAAAATTAATAATGAAATAATAACTCCCGACGCACATTCATGCCCTCAGGGGCACGTGTGCCCAACATAAATTGCCAAAAAGCTTCCCGGTCTCGTAATCGTTTGTGTATATCACCCCCTCTTGCCAAAGGTACAATTTTTTCAATGCCATAAATTACAAAAGATTTACAATTAGAATGGTGACAGTTGATGAAATGTAATGATGCACCTGATTTGTTTCTTATTGGATTCCCGGTAATGTCATTGAGATGTTCCAGTGCACAAACTTTTCATTTTCTGCTGGTACAACCAACATATTTGATTTTGCACAATGTACACTCAATGACATATACCACATGTGTAGAATTACAATCTATATGTTGTTTAATAGGAAAATGTCTGGTGTTGGAATTATTACAAAATGTACTGCAAACTTTAGCAAACGTACAGGTGCGGCACGGATAAGTGCCAGACTTAAAGAAGCCAAGCCGTTGTGACCATGTCGGGGACCTTTTGTCTGATAGGACCAAACTGGGAGACAGTATGTCCCCAAGGGTTTTGGCCCTCTTGGGGACGACTGCACAACCCTGAGCCAGTAATTCCGCCAACTTATCATCCTCCTGCAGAATGTGGATGTGTTTCTTAATGATGTATTTTATACTATCAAAAAACGGAGTGTATGTAAGTGACAGTACCGGTTTCAAGAATTACGCAAGATAGTGGCGCATGGGGTAAATTTGGGCATACTTAGTAACAAAGAATCAGATTACCTTATAGTGGAAAATCCCATCACCCCTATTATGTATGCACTACCGAAAACACATAAGGGGGTTTTACCGCCTCCCATGCGCCCTATAGTGTCCAGTACAGGGTCATTGTTGGAGAGACTCTCTGCTTGGCTAGATGGCTTATTGCAGCCATTGGTCAGGCGGGTTCCTGGTTACCTGCAAGACTCTAGGGATGTTCTTACATCACTTAGTGAGACCACATGGCAGCCAGAGTGGCACTGGCTGTCATGTGATGTCACGTCATTGTACACATCCATCCCGTGGTTGGTGGCTCTGCATGCCCTTCAATTTCATTTACAAAAATATGGACAGTACACCAACGAACTTAATGAATTCATCATAGAGGTGACCTCTTTTTTGTTGAGCCATAATTTTTTCATGTTTGATCGCAAATTTTTTCTTCAATGTAGTGGGGTTTCGATGGGGGCTAGACACTCCCCCTCATTAGCTAACCTCACCATGTCTTTTTGGGAAGAACAATACATCTTTTCTGTGTCCAATCCTTTTTCTTCGTGTTTACAATGGTACGGAAGATTCATTGATGATGTCATCATCATTTGGAACAGAGATGAATCTTCCGTACCATTATTTTTGTCCTATTTAAATTCCAACAATTATAATTTGAGATTTACACATAATTTTCAGAAACATTGTATAGAATTTTTGGATTTACTGTTACAGGGATCACCCAACAATAAAATAGAATTTTCTACTTACCGCAAACCCATCTCAGGTAACACATTACTTAGAGCGGACAGCAATCATCCACCTCATACCATACGGGCCATTCCCGTGGGGGAAATGACCCGTATTAAGAGGAACTGTACCAATAGTGACATATTTGAGCAGGAGGTCTGCAATTTGGAAGATAGACTCAAAGCTCGAGGATATTCTAATTTCCATTGCAGTAGGGCACGGAATAAAGTCATCAGGAAAGATCGTTCTACATTAATCCAATCTAAACACAAGCCACCAGCAAACAAACAACAACAAAAAAATTGCTCTAAACCGGTGCTGTCACTTACATACACTCCGTTTTTTGATAGTATAAAATACATCATTAAGAAACACATCCACATTCTGCAGGAGGATGATAAGTTGGCGGAATTACTGGCTCAGGGTTGTGCAGTCGTCCCCAAGAGGGCCAAAACCCTTGGGGACATACTGTCTCCCAGTTTGGTCTTATCAGACAAAAGGTCCCCGACATGGTTACAACGGCTTGGCTTCTTTAAGTCTGGCACTTATCCGTGCCGCACCTGTACGTTTGCTAAAGTTTGCAGTACATTTTGTAATAATTCCAACACCAGACATTTTCCTATTAAACAACATATAGATTGTAATTCTACACATGTGGTATATGTCATTGAGTGTACATTGTGCAAAATCAAATATGTTGGTTGTACCAGCAGAAAATGAAAAGTTTGTGCACTGGAACATCTCAATGACATTACCGGGAATCCAATAAGAAACAAATCAGGTGCATCATTACATTTCATCAACTGTCACCATTCTAATTGTAAATCTTTTGTAATTTATGGCATTGAAAAAATTGTACCTTTGGCAAGAGGGGGTGATATACACAAACGATTACGAGACCGGGAAGCTTTTTGGCAATTTATGTTGGGCACACGTGCCCCTGAGGGCATGAATGTGCGTCGGGAGTTATTATTTCATTATTAATTTTATTTATATCATTTGCTGCCCTTTTAGTTTCCATCATACACATACACATATATATATTATTTCTATTTCCCTATGTGTAATCTCAACTACGTTACGTCCATGAATATGCCCCTTGTTCACACAGTACGCAATGAACAGCGATTTAGGAATGGTGACTTTATAATCAGTTGTTGCATTTTCCACTGTCCACACACATCTGATCATAACATTTAATTATTTGTATATAACAGGTGTGTTTGTGGAGTTGTGCAGGATGAATACATGGTTATACAGCTTGTACGTATACATATTAAAATAGATGTTGCTACTATTCAAGCTGCATGGATGTTTCTGACATCCATTTTTTCCATGTATTCATCTATGGGTGTTCTCATAAGGTGTAAATTTATTATTTATCATTATTGTGTCCATCTCTTATTTCTCTGTCTGTTCATCTTTAAATGTTTTTATTGTTTACTTTTGTGTATATATATTTTGTAAATGTATGTGTTGAGAGTGGTGGTAATACCAACAGCACATCATCTGTTCATTTATTCACCCCCACGGTCATTTAATTCACCTGGTTGTAGGGTATTTAAGGAAGGAATGTAGTGGGGTGGGATCATCAGTGAACAAGAGTGCGCATGCGCTCGAAACGTGTCTGATTCCTGTGGGGTCCCTGCACTATGGTGTATCACATGTTTTTATCTGCAATGGAAAAATAAAAGGCAACGTTCTTCGCTAAGTGCTGGATCATTGTTTTCTTTACATACGTTGGCACACACCAGCCAGGTGTGGATCCGGAGCACCGAGTGCCAACAACCGGTGAGCTGATTATTTTTCTTTCACAGTGCAGGGACATCCCTCTACAGTTACTGTCTGTTATAGTGTTATGCAGGGACATCACTCTACAAGTACAATGCAGGGGCATCCTCCTACAGGTACAGTGCAGGGACATCCCTCTACAGGTACTATCTGTTATAGTGTTATGCAGGGACATCCCTCTACAGGTACTGTCTGTTATAGTGTTATGCAGGGACATCACTTCCCTCAAGATATGTTATATTATACAGTAGGTGACATCATCGTTTTCTACATATTATATGTTATAGAGCAGTGACATCACCTGTGTAGAGTGATGATGTAATATAATGCAGTGACATTACCACTCTCTTATAAGGAAGGTGAGCCGCCCAACTTCAGAGCTCCCTGTATCCCGAGCCGCCCAACTTCAGAGCTCCCTGAATCCTGAGCCGCCCGACTTCAGAGCTCCCTGTATCCCGAGCCGCCCGACTTCAGAGCTCCCTGAATCCTGAGCCGCCCAACTTCAGAGCTCCCTGTATCCCGAGCCGCCCGACTTCAGAGCTCCGTGAATCATGAGCCGCCCGACTTCAGAGCTCCCTGTATCCCGAGCCACCCGACTTCAGAGCTCCCTGTATCCCGAGCCGCCCGACTTCAGAGCTCCGTGAATCATGAGCCGCCCAACTTCAGAGCTCCCTGTATCCCGAGCCGCCCGACTTCAGAGCTCCCTGTATCCCGAGCCGCCCGACTTCAGAGCTCCCTGTATCCTGAGCCGCCCGACTTCAGAGCTCCCTGTATCCCGAGCCGCCCGACTTCAGAGCTCCCTGTATCCCAAGCCGCCCGACTTCAGAGCTCCCTGTATCCCGAGCCGCCCGACTTCAGAGCTCCCTGTATCCTGAGCCGCCCGACTTCAGAGCTCCCTGTATCCTGAGCCGCCCGACTTCAGAGCTCACGATGCCACAGATCGGAGGCTGCTATCACTTAAATGTGCCCCGACCGGTTCAGCTGTCACTGGAGAATTTGAAATGAAACTATGTGGACTATGTGACTAGTTTTCATAGAATTGTTGTTATTTTCTCACTGGTGGAAACTTCACATTTGTCGACTCCCCAAACCCGGTCTCTCCCAGTATGTGTGCGGTGATGGCATAGAGGGACTGGTGAGCCGATCTGGGGGTGACGGAGATGACTGGGGGAGAATGGGAGAGATGGGGGACATGGGTGTAATCTTCAGTGTGTGTATATATATTTATATACACACACACATATACAGTGCACAGTACCACCACTCCTGTCCTGTATGCTGGGTGTAATCCTCAGTGTATATATATATACAGTGCACAGTACCACTTCTCCTGTCCTGTATGCTGGGTGTAATCCTCAGTATATATATATACAGTGCACAGTACCACTTCTCCTGTCCTGTATGCTGGGTGTAATCCTCAGTGTATATATATATACAGTGCACAGTACCACTTCCCATGTCCTGTATGCTGGGTGTAATCCTCAGTATATATATATATATATATATATACAGTGCACAGTACCACTTCTCCTGTCCTGTATGCTGGGTGTAATCCTCAGTATATATATATACAGTGCACAGTACCACTTCTCCTGTCCTGTATGCTGGGTGTAATCCTCAGTATATATATATATATACAGTGCACAGTACCACTTCTCCTGTCCTGTATGCTGGGTGTAATCCTCAGTATATATACATACAGTGCACAGTACCACTTCTCCTGTCCTGTATGCTGGGTGTAATCCTCAGTATATACATACAGTGCACAGTACCACTTCTCCTGTCCTGTATGCTAGGTGTAATCCTCAGTATATATATATACAGTGCACAGTACCACTTCTCCTGTCCTGTATGCTGGGTGTAATCCTCAGTATATATATATACAGTGCACAGTACCACTTCTCCTGTCCTGTATGCTGGGTGTAATCCTCAGTATATATATATACAGTGCACAGTACCACTTCTCCTGTCCTGTATGCTGGGTGTAATCCTCAGTATATATATATATATATATATATACAGTGCACAGTACCACTTCTCCTGTCCTGTATGCTGGGTGTAATCCTCAGTATATATATATATATATATATATATATATACAGTGCACAGTACCACTTCTCCTGTCCTGTATGCTGGGTGTAATCCTCAGTGTGTATATATATATACAGTGCACAGTACCACTTCTCCTGTCCTGTATGCTGGGTGTAATCCTCAGTATATATATATATATATATATATATATATATATATATATATATATATATATACAGTGCACAGTATCACTTCTCCCGTCCTGTATGCTGGGTGTAATCCTCAGTGTGTATATATATATACAGTGCACAGTACCACTTCTCCTGTCCTGTATGCTGGGTGTAATCCTCAGTATATATATATACAGTGCACAGTACCACTTCTCCTGTCCTGTATGCTGGGTGTAATCCTCAGTATATATATATATATATATATATATATATATATATACACACAGTGCACAGTACCACTTCTCCTGTCCTGTATGCTGGGTGTAATCCTCAGTATATATTAGAAAATGTACCCGGCGCTGCCCGGGTATAAAGTGTCAGTGTTTTAATTAGATTTGTTCTAAGGTGCCCAGGAGGCCAAGCTAAAGGTATTGTTTCATCTGAGTTAATCAGTGGAATTAGTGTATACCTGTAGTGCATAGTTGGAGGGGTTCTGTATACCCACAATGTATAGTTTTTAGGGGTCTCGCATATCTGTAGTGCATAGTTGGGGGGGGCTGTATACCTATAGTGTATAGTTGAGGGAGGTCCTGTATACCTGCAGTGTACAGTTGGTGAAGGTCCTGTATACCTGTACTGTATAGTTCGGGGGTCCTGTATACCTGTAGTATATAGTTGGTGCTGTATACCTGTAATGTATAGTTGGTGGAGGTCTTGTATACCTGCAGTTTATAGTTTGAGGGTCCTGGATACCTGTAGTGTATAATTGGTGGAGGTCTTGTATACCTGTAGTATATAGTTCGGGGGTCCTGTATAACTATAGTATAGAGTTGGTGGAGATCCTGTATACCTGTAGTGTATAGTTTGGGGTCCTATATACCTGAAGTATATAGCTGGTGGAGTTCCTGTATACCTGTAGTATATTTGGGGTCCTGTATACTTGTAGTATAGAGTTGGTGAAGGTGCTGTATACCTGTATTATAGAGTTGGTGTAGGTCCTGTATACCTGTAGTGTATGGTTTTGAGGTCCTGTATACCTGTAGTGTATAGTTTGGGGTCCTATATACCTGTAGTATATAGTTGGTGGAGTTCCTGTATACCTGTAGTGTATAGTTTTGGGGTCCTGTATACCTGTAGTATACAGTTGGTGGAGGTCCTGTATACCTGAAGTATATAGTTGCTGGAGGTCCTGTATACCTGTAGTATATAGTTTTGGGGTCCTGTATACCTGTAGTGTAAAGTTTGGGGTCCTGTTTACCTGTAGTATATAGTTTTGTGGAGGTCCCGTGTACTTGTAGTGTATAGTTTTGGGGTCCTGTATGCCTGTAGTGTCCTGTATACCTGCAGGGTTGTATTTACCCGTATGGCAGTGTTATTCAGTCACAGTGTGTCGGTATTGGTCATGTCTGGTATGGGGGTGTTATCCAGTCACAGTATGGCAGTATCGGTCAGGTCTGATATGATGGTGTTATCCAGTCACAGTATGGTGGTATTGGTCAGGACTGGTGTGGCGGTGTTACCCAGTCAGAATTTGCCGGTATTGGTCAGGTCTGGTATGGCAGTGTTATCCAGTCACAGTATAGCGGTATTGGTCAGGTCTGGTATGACAGTGTTATCCAGCACAGTATGGCGGTATTGGTCAGGTCTGGTATGGCAGTGTTATCCAGTCACAGTATGGCGGTATTGGTCAGGTCTGGTATTGAAAGTGTTATCCAGTCACAGTATGGCGGTATTGGTCAGGTCTGGTGTGGCAGTGTTATCCAGTCACAGTATGGCGGTATTGGTCAGGTCTGGTGTGGCAGTGTTATCCAGTCACAGTATGACGGTATTGGTCAGGTCTGGTGTGGCAGTGTTATCCAGTCACAGTATGGCGGTATTGGTCAGGTCTGGCTGTGTTATCCAGTCACAGTATGGCGGTATTGATCAGGTCTGGTGTAGCAGTGTTACCCAGTCACAGTTTGGTATATTTGTTGTGCCCTGTATATACATGTACTGTATGGATGGAGTAGGGGGTCCTGTATATACATGTACTGTATAGATGGAGTAGGGGGTCCTGTATATACATGTTCTGTATAGATGGAGTAGGGGGCCCTGTATATACATGTACTGTATAGATGGAGTAGGGGGCCCTGTATATACATGTACTGTATAGATGGAGTAGGAGGTCCTGTATATACATGTCCTGTATAGATGGAGTAGGAGGTCCTGTATATACATGTCCTGTATAGATGGAGTAGGGGGTCCTGTATATACATGTACTGTATAGATGGAGTAGGGGGTCCTGTATATACATGTACTGTATAGATGGAGTAGGGGGTCCTGTATATACATGTACTGTATAGATGGAGTAGGAGGTCCTGTATATACATGTACTGTATAGTTGGAGTAGGGGGCCCTGTATATACATGTACTGTATAGATGGAGTAGGGGGTCCTGTATACATGTACTGTATAGATGGAGTAGGGGGTCCTGTATATACATGTACTGTATAGATGGAGTAGGGGGTCCTGTATATACATGTACTGTATAGATGGAGTAGGGGGTCCTGTATATACATGTACTGTATAGATGAAGTAGGGGGTCCTGTATATACATGTACTGTATAGATGGAGTAGGGGGCCCTGTATACATGTATAGATGGAGTAGGGGGTCCTGTATACATGTACTGTATAAATGGAGTAGGGGGTCCTGTATATACATGTACTGTATAGATGGAGTAGGGGGCCCTGTATATACATGTACTGTATAGATGGAGTAGGAGGTCCTGTATATACATGTACTGTATAGATGGAGTAGGGGGTCCTGTATATACATGTACTGTATAGATGGAGTAGGGGGTCCTGTATATACATGTACTGTATAGATGGAGTAGGAGGTCCTGTATATACATGTACTGTATAGATGGAGTAGGGGGCCCTGTATACATGTACTGTATAGATGGAGTAGGGGGTCCTGTATACATGTACTGTATAGATGGAGTAGGGGGTCCTGTATATACATGTACTGTATAGATGGAGTAGGGGGTCCTGTATATACATGTACTGTATAGATGGAGTAGGGGGCCCTGTATATACATGTACTGTATAGATGGAGTAGGGGGTCCTGTATACATGTACTGTATATATGGAGTAGGGGGTCCTGTATATACATGTACTGTATAGATGGAGTAGGAGGTCCTGTATATACATGTACTGTATAGATGGAGTAGGGGGTCCTGTATACATGTACTGTATAGTTGGAGTAGGGGGCCCTGTATATACATGTACTGTATAGATGGAGTAGGGGGTCCTGTATACATGTATAGATGGAGTAGGGGGTCCTGTATATACATGTACTGTATAGATGGAGTAGGAGGTCCTCTATATACATGTACTGTATAGATGGAGTAGGGGGTCCTGTATATACATGTACTGTATAGATGGAGTAGGGGGTCCTGTATATACATGTACTGTATAGATGGAGTAGGAGGTCCTCTATATACATGTACTGTATAGATGGAGTAGGGGGTCCTGTATATACATGTACTGTATAGATGGAGTAGGGGGTCCTGTATATACATGTACTGTATAGATGGAGTAGGGGGTCCTGTATATACATGTACTGTATAGATGGAGTAAGAGGTCCTGTATATACATGTACTGTATAGATGGAGTAGGGGGCCCTGTATACATGTACTGTATAGATGGAGTAGGGGGTCCTGTATACATGTACTGTATAGATGGAGTAGGGGGTCCTGTATACATGTACTGTATAGTTGGAGTAGGGGGCCCTGTATATACATGTACTGTATAGATGGAGTAGGGGGCCCTGTATATACATGTACTGTATAGATGGAGTAGGGGGCCCTGTATACATGTACTGTATAGATGGAGTAGGGGGTCCTGTATACATGTACTGTATAGATGGAGTAGGGGGCCCTGTATATGTACTGTATAGATGGAGTAGGGGGTCCTGTATACATGTATAGATGGAGTAGGGGGTCCTGTATATACATGTACTGTATAGATGAAGTAGGAGGTCCTGTATATACATGTACTGTATAGATGGAGTAGGGGGTCCTGTATATACATGTACTGTATAGATGGAGTAGGGGGTCCTGTATATACATGTACTGTATAGATGGAGTAGGAGGTCCTGTATATACATGTACTGTATAGATGGAGTAGGAGGTCCTGTATATACATGTACTGTATAGTTGGAGTAGGGGGTCCTGTATATACATGTACTGTATAGATGGAGTAGGGGGTCCTGTATATACATGTACTGTATAGATGGAGTTGGGGGTCCTGTATACATGTACTGTATAGATGGAGTAGGGGGTCCTGTATATACATGTACTGTATAGATGGAGTAGGGGGTCCTGTATATACATGTACTGTATAGATGGAGTAGGGGGTCCTGTATATACATGTATACAGGGCCCCCTACTCCATCTATACAGTACATGTATATACAGGACCCCCTACTCCATCTATACAGTACATGTATATACAGGACCCCCTACTCCATCTATACAGTACATGTATATACAGGACCCCCTACTCCATCTATACAGTACATGTATACAGGACCCCCTACTCCATCTATACAGTACATGTATATACAGGGCCCCCTACTCCAACTATACAGTACATGTATATACAGGACCTTCTACTCCATCTATACAGTACATGTATATACAGGACCCCCTACTCCATCTATACAGTACATGTATATACAGGGCCCCCTACTCCAACTATGCAGGACATGTATATACAGGACCCCCTACTCCAACTATACAGTACATGTATATACAGGACCTCCTACTCCATCTATACAGTACATGTATATACAGGACCTCCTACTCCATCTATACAGTACATGTATATACAGGACCCCCTACTCCATCTATACAGTACATGTATATACAGGACCTCCTACTCCATCTATACAGTACATGTATATACAGGACCCCCTACTCCATCTATACATGTATACAGGACCCCCTACTCCATCTATACAGTACATGTATATACAGGGCCCCCTACTCCAACTATACAGTACATGTATACAGGACCCCCTACTCCATTTATACAGTACATGTATACAGGACCCCCTACTCCATCTATACAGTACATGTATATACAGGACCCCCTACTCCATCTATACAGTACATGTATATACAGGACCCCCTACTCCATCTATACAGTACATGTATATACAGGACCTCCTACTCCATCTATACAGTACATGTATATACAGGACCCCCTACTCCATCTATACAGTACATGTATATACAGGACCCCCTACTCCATCTATACAGTACATGTATATACAGGACCCCCTACTCCATCTATACATGTATACAGGGCCCCCTACTCCATCTATACAGTACATGTATAGATGGAGTAGGGGGTCCTGTATACATGTACTGTATAAATGGAGTAGGGGGTCCTGTATATACATGTACTGTATAGATGGAGGAGGGGGCCCTGTATATACATGTACTGTATAGATGGAGGAGGAGGTCCTGTATATACATGTACTGTATAGATGGAGTAGGGGGTCCTGTATATACATGTACTGTATAGATGGAGTAGGGGGTCCTGTATATACATGTACTGTATAGATGGAGTAGGGGGTCCTGTATACATGTACTGTATAGATGGAGTAGGGGGTCCTGTATATACATGTACTGTATAGATGGAGTAGGGGGTCCTGTATATACATGTACTGTATGGATGGAGTAGGGGGGCCTGTATATACATGTACTGTATAGATGGAGTAGGGGGTCCTGTATATACATGTACTGTATAGATGGAGTAGGGGGTTCTGTATATACATGTACTGTATAGATGGAGTAGGGGGTTCTGTATATACATGTACTGTATAGATGGAGTAGGGGGCCTGTATACATGTACTGTATAGATGGAGTAGGGGGTTCTGTATATACATGTACTGTATAGATGGAGTAGGGGGTCCTGTATACATGTACTGTATAGATGGAGTAGGGGGTCCTGTATATACATGTACTGTATAGATGGAGTAGGGGGTCCTGTATATACATGTACTGTATAGATGGAGTAGGGGGCCCTGTATACATGTACTGTATAGATGGAGTAGGGGGTCCTGTATACATGTACTGTATAGATGGAGTAGGGGGTCCTGTATATACATGTACTGTATAGATGGAGTAGGGGGCCCTGTATATACATGTACTGTATAGATGGAGTAGGGGGTCCTGTATACATGTACTGTATAGATGGAGTAGGGGGTCCTGTATACATGTACTGTATAGATGGAGTAGGGGGTCCAGTACCACTTCTCCTGTCCTGTATGCTGGGTGTAATCATCAGTATATATATATATATATATATATATATATATACAGTGCACAGTACCACTTCTGTCCTGTATGCTGGGTGTAATCCTCAGTATATATATATATACAGTGCACAGTACCACTTCTCCTGTCCTGTATGCTGGGTGTAATCCTCAGTATATATATATATATATATATATATATCTATATTATAAAAATGATATGTCTGTCTGTCTGTCTGTCCTCTATAGACTTCCAAACGCCTGAACCGTTTGACCCCAAATTCGGCACACAGATACATTGGGTGCCCGGAAAGGTTACAGCGACGGTCCCGTCCCCGCCAGATGTACAGGAGGGGAGGGGGAGGGGAAAGAGTGCTCCATAGAGATGAATGGGAAAATCTCCTCACTGCAAACACATGTATATACAGGGCCCCCTACTCCATCTATACAGTACATGTATATACAGGGCACTACAGGTATACAGGGGCCCATACTCCATCTATACAGTACATGTATATACAGGGCCCCCTACTCCATCTATACAGTACATGTATACAGGACCCCTACTCCATCTATACAGTACATGTATACAGGCCCCCCTACTCCATCTATACAGTACATGTATAAACAGGGCACTACAGGTATACAGGGGCCACTACTCCATCTATACAGTACATGTATATACAGGGCCCCCTACTCCATCTATACAGTACATGTATATACAGGACCCCCTACTCCATCTTTACAGTACATGTATATACAGGACCCCCTACTCCAACTATACAGTACATGTATACAGGGCCCCCTACTCCATCTATACAGTACATGTATATACAGGCCCCCCTACTCCATCTATACAGTACATGTATATACAGGACCCCCTACTCCATCTATACAGTACATGTATATACAGGGCACTACAGGTATACAGGGGCCCATACTCCATCTATACAGTACATGTATATACAGGGCCCCCTACTCCATCTATACAGTACATGTATACAGGACCCCTACTCCATCTATACAGTACATGTATATACAGGACCCCCTACTCCATCTATACAGTACATGTATATACAGGACCCCCTACTCCATCTATACAGTACATGTATATACAGGACCCCCTACTCCATCTATACAGTACATGTATATACAGGACCCCCTACTCCATCTATACAGTACATGTATATACAGGGCCCCCTACTCCATCTATACAGTACATGTATATACAGGGCCCCCTACTCCATCTATACAGTACATGTATATACAGGACCCCCTACTCCATCTATACAGTACATGTATATACAGGCCCCCCTACTCCATCTATACAGTACATGTATATACAGGACCCCCTACTCCATCTATACAGTACATGTATATACAGGGCACTACAGGTATACAGGGGCCCATACTCCATCTATACAGTACATGTATATACAGGGCCCCCTACTCCATCTATACAGTACATGTATACAGGACCCCTACTCCATCTATACAGTACATGTATATACAGGACCCCCTACTCCATCTATACAGTACATGTATATACAGGACCCCCTACTCCATCTATACAGTACATGTATATACAGGACCCCCTACTCCATCTATACAGTACATGTATATACAGGACCCCCTACTCCATCTATACAGTACATGTATATACAGGACCCCCTACTCCATCTATACAGTACATGTATATACAGGACCCCCTACTCCATCTATACAGTACATGTATATACAGGACCCCCTACTCCATCTATACAGTACATGTATATACAGGACCCCCTACTCCATCTATACAGTACATGTATATACAGGACCCCCTACTCCATCTATACAGTACATGTATATACAGGACCCCCTACTCCATCTATACAGTACATGTATATACAGGACCCCCTACTCCATCTATACAGTACATGTATATACAGGACCCCCTACTCCATCTATACAGTACATGTATACAGGACCCCCTACTCCATCTATACAGTACATGTATACAGGACCCCCTACTCCATCTATACAGTACATGTATACAGGACCCCCTACTCCATCTATACAGTACATGTATACAGGACCCCCTACTCCATCTATACAGTACATGTATACAGGACCCCCTACTCCATCTATACAGTCCATGTATACAGGGGCCCCCTACTCCATCTATACAGTACATATATATACAGGACCCCCTACTCCATCTATACAGTACATGTATACAGGACCCCCTACTCCATCTATACAGTACATGTATACAGGACCCCCTACTCCATCTATACAGTACATGTATACAGGACCCCCCACTCCATCTATACAGTACATGTATATACAGGGCACTACAGATATACCAAACTGTGACTGGGTAACACTGCCACACCAGACCTGACCAATACCGCCACACTGTGACTGGATAACACTGCCATACCAGACCTGACCAATACTGCCATACTGTGACTGGATAACACTGCCACACCAGACCTGACCAATACCGCCTTACTGTAACTGGATAACACCACTATACCAGACCTGACCAATACCGCCAAACTGTGACTAGATGACACAACCATTCCACACCTGACCAATACCGCCATACTGTGACTGAATAACACCACCATACCACACCTGACCAATACCGCCATACTGTGCTGGATAACACTGCCAGACCTGACCAATACCACCATACTATGACTGGATAACACTGCCATACCAGACCTGACCAATACCGCCATACTGTGCTGGATAACACTGCCAGACCTGACCAATACCACCATACTATGACTGGATAACACTGCCATACCACACCTGACCAATACCACCATACTATGACTGGATAACACTGCCATACCAGACCTGACCAATACCGCCATACTGTGCTGGATTACACTGTCATACCAGACCTTTTCAATACCGCCATACTGTGACTGGATAACACTGCCAGACCTGACCAATACCACCATACTATGACTGGATAACACCGCCATACCAGAACTGACCAATACCGCCAAACTGTGACTGGATAACACTGCCAGACCTGACCAATACCACCATACTATGACTGGATAACACTGCCAGACCTGACCAATACCACCATACTATGACTGGATAACACCGCCATACCAGACCTGACCAATACCACCATACTGTGACTGGATAACACTGCCAGACCTGACCAATACCACCATACTATGACTGGATAACACTGTCATACCAGACCTGACCAATACC
This sequence comes from Dendropsophus ebraccatus, assembly GCA_027789725.1. Taxonomy (NCBI): domain Eukaryota; kingdom Metazoa; phylum Chordata; class Amphibia; order Anura; family Hylidae; genus Dendropsophus; species Dendropsophus ebraccatus. The sequence goes on along the minus strand of JAQFWZ010000073.1, from coordinate 1,625,963 downwards.
GCCAAACTGTGACTGGATAACACTGTCATACCAGACCTGACCAATACCGCCAAACTGTGACTGGGTAACACTGTCATAACACACCTGACCAATACCACCATATTATGATTGGATAACACCGCCATACCAGACCTGACCAATACCGCCATACTGTGACTGGATAACACTGCCAGACCTGACCAATACCACCATACTATGACTGGATAACACCGCCACACCAGACCTGACCAATACCGCCAAACTGTGACTGGATAACACTGTCATACCAGACCTGACCAATACCGCCAAACTGTGACTGGGTAACACTGTCATAACACACCTGACCAATACCACCATACTGTGACTGGAAAAAACTGCTATACCAGACCTGACCAATACCGCCATACTGTGACTGGATAACACCACTATACCAGACCTGACCAGTGCCACCACACTGTGACTGGAGAACACCGCCACACCAGACCTGACCAATACCGCCATACTGTGACTGGATAACACCCACCATACCAGACCTGACCAATACCGACACAGTGACTGAATAACACTGCCATACCAGACCTGACCAATACTGCCATACTGTGACTGGATAACACCGCTATACCAGACCTGACCAATACTGCCATACCCCCCTCGAAAAGACACCAATTTTTCTGGCAAGTCTGAATGGGAGGGTACTGCCCCTCTGCAAGGTGCAACCCTATGCACCAGACCATGGGTGCCTAATGGTTAATACGACCCTGCAGGTATACAGGACACTACAGGTATACAGGACCCCAAAACTATACACTACAGGTGCACGGGACCTCCACCAACTATATACTACAGGTATACAGGACCCCAAACTTTACACTACAGGTATACAGGACCTCCACCAACTCTATACTACAGGTATACAGGACCCCAAAGCTATACACTAGGTATACAGGAACCCCACCAACTATATACTACAGTTATATAGAACCCCAAACTATACACTAGAGGTATACAGGACCTCCACCAACTCTATACTAGACTTATACAGTACCCTCAAACTATGCACTACAGGTATATCGGACCCCTGAACTATATACTACAGGTATACAAGACCTCCACCAATTATACACTACAGGTATCCAGGACCCTCAAACTATAAACTACAGGTATACAAGACCTCCACCAACTATACATTACAGGTATACAGCACCAACTATATACTACAGGTATACAGGACCCCCAAACTATACACTATAGGTATACAGCCCCCCCAACTATGCGCTACAGATATGCGAGACCCCTAAAAACTATACATTGTGGGCATACAGAACCCCTCCAACTATGCACTACAGGTATACACTAATTCCACTGATTAACTCAGATGAAACAATACCTTTAGCTTGGCCTCCTGGGCACCTTAGAACAAATATAATTAACACAGTTAATGGGGCCATTGACATTGAGGAGTCCGTCCAGTTAGTAAGGGATACGGGGAGGGGTGCACTGGGGGCAAAGGTGGATATAAAGTCAGCATTGAGATTGCTCCCTCTGCATCTTAGTAGTTTACCCCCTTGCCTCTGCAGCCTGTAACCCCCCCCCCTCGCCTCCACAGCCTGTTATCCTCCCCTCGCCTCCGCAGCCTGTTTCCCCCCACCTCGCCTCCGCAGCCTGTTATCCCCCCCCCTCACCTCCGCAGCTTGTTATCCACCCCTCACCTCCGCAGCCTGTTATCCCCCCTCGCCTCCGCATCCTGTTATCCCCCCCTCACCTCCGCAGCCTGTTATCCCCCCTCGCCTCCGCAGCCTGTTATCCCCCTCTCACCTCCGCAGCCTGTTATCCCCCCCCTCCCTCGCCTCCTCAGCCTGTTATCCGCCCCTCGCCTCTGCAGCCTGTTATCCCCCCCTCGCCTCCGCAGCCTGTTCCCCCCTTGCCTCTGCCGCTTGTCCCCCCCCTTGCCTCCGCAGCCTGTTCCCCCCCCTCGCCTCCGCAGCCTGTTCCCCCCATGCCTCCGCCGCTTGTCCCCCCCTCGCCTCAGCAGCCTGTTCCCCCCCCTCACCTCCGCAGCCTGTTATCCCCCTCCACGCCTCCACAGCCTGTTATCCCCCCCCGCCTCCGCAGCCTGTTATCCCCCCCCTCACCTCCGCAGCCTGTTATCCCCCCCCTCACCTCCGCAGCCTGTTATCCCCCCCCTCGCCTCCGCAGCCTGTTCTCCCCCTTAACAAAAACCTATATTATGTCCACTGACAAATTATCAATTTATGAGCGTTCAACTCACATATACACTAACAACAAAAAAAACCTTCAACTATTTAACTAATTTTACCATAACCAAATTTGTAAGCCACGAAAATTAATTCTTTATTAATTCATAAATCCCAAAATAATCCCAATAAAAACAACAAGAACACAATGGACAATTAAAAACAACGGGTGCAGGGGATCATAACATACTATTCCAATCCAAATATATTATGCACGAGCAGGGGGAGACAACAAATAATAAAGTACATGGGGTTTCAAAAAGGTTCAATTCATATATCATAAAGTGCAACGTGCCTGTCTGTAAACAAATGGTCTTGAGGCTAGGTGCCAAAGGTAAATCAGGTGGCTAAATTGCCAAGGAAAATTCCTGCACTCAGACCATTTCACCGATAAGAAACACCATCCCCCATACTGCATCCCCTGCACCTCCCCCTCCAACGCGTTTCGTAGACCTTTCTCAAGGAGTGGTGAGATGTGTGGGGCTGGGCGAGTTTAAATACCTAGTGTAAGTATCCTTGACCAATAACATACCGTGATTTTGATTACCGGGTGCTCCGACGCCATGCCGCCCCCAACATCCGGGATCGCGCCAGTCGTCAGTCCACATCACTGAGGGCGCCGGAAGTGCGCCATCAGGGATACGGACGTCAGACCGGAGGCGACCACAAATGCAGGGGCGCATGCGCATCGGAGCGCTCAATCCCGGTGGTCATCTTGGATAAGGGAATACGCTAGATATGGCCCAAAGAATCCAAACAGAGAGCCAGGAATTAGTCGTATATTAATGGTGGATAAGTAACACTGCAACTGATAAATAATAAACCATATGTTATACCTATATGGATAAACAATTGATGATAAATAGCTTTTACTATATAAATAATCAATGAAAATTCATTAGTGAATAAATATGAATATAAAACATGATAAGCTAAATAAAGTGTATATGTGCATATTAATAAATGATGACTTTTTTTGTACGAAAGATATTGGATAAAAACAGAAAAAGACACGACAGACTAACACCAAAATAAGGTATACTGGTGGAAACAACAGAAAACATTGTCCAGATCCAATTCTGTGTTATCCATACAGAGTACTGCTTCTACTAAGTCACAAGTGAGTGGGGCCAGTGGCCAAGAAGAGATAGGAAGAGGACCAATATGAAGAGAAAGGAGAGATGGGAGGAGGACCAATATGAAGCGAAAGAAGAGATAGGAGGACGACCAATGTGAAGCGAAAGGAGAGATAGGAGGAGGACCAATATGAAGCGAAAGGAGAGATAGGAGGAGGACCAATATGAAGCGAAAGGAGAGATAGGAGGAGGACCAATATGAAGAGAAAGGAGAGATAGGAGGAGGACCAATATGAAGCGAAAGGAGAGATAGGAGGAGGACCAATATGAAGAGAAAGGAGAGATAGGAGGAGGACCAATATGAAGCGAAAGGAGAGATAGGAGGAGGACCAATATGAAGCGAAAGGAGAGATAGGAGGAGGACCAATATGAAGCGAAAGGAGAGATAGGAGGAGGACCAATATGAAGCGAAAGGAGAGATAGGAGGAGGACCAATATGAAGCGAAAGGAGAGATAGGAGGAGGACCAATATGAAGCCAAAGGAGAGATGGGAGGAGGACCAATATGAAGCGAAAGGAGAGATAGGAGGACCAATATGAAGCGAAAGGAGAGATAGGAGGAGGACCAATATGAAGCGAAAGGAGAGATAGGAGGAGGACCAATATGAAGCGAAAGGAGAGATAGGAGGAGGACCAATATGAAGCGAAAGGAGAGATAGGAGGAGGAACAATATGAAGAGAAAGGAGGAGGACCAATATGAAGCGAAAGGAGGAGGACCAATATGAAGAGAAAGAAGAGATAGGAGGAGGACCAATATGAAGCGAAAGGAGAGATAGGAGGAGGACCAATATGAAGCGAAAGGAGAGATAGGAGGAGGACCAATATGAAGCGAAAGGAGAGATAGGAGGAGGACCAATATGAAGCGAAAGGAGAGATAGGAGGAGGACCAATATGAAGAGAAAGGAGGAGGACCAATATGAAGCGAAAGGAGAGATAGGAGGAGGACCAATATGAAGCGAAAATAGAGATAGGAGGAGGACCAATATGAAGCGAAAGGAGAGATAGGAGGAGGACCAATATGAAGCGAAAGGAGAGATGGGAGGAGGACCAATATGAAGCGAAAGGAGAGAATATCAGGGGACGACGAACACAGAACAGATAACAAAGTGAAGAACAGGAGGAATTGGAGGTACTCCGCAGATTAGAAGAACTTCTTTTGGAGCAGCAAAATACGGATGGGGGGATAGATAGTTTTTGCAAACGAGGGGCGCGGCCATGGGCGCGACCTGCGCACCATCGTATGCAAATTTCTGTTAATTCCTGGGCCACTGGGAAAAAGAAAACGTACTGACCTATGACACCTCATTGTATGGCCAGATAATGGGGGCCTACTTCACACAAAAATTCATCGGAAAAGTACCAGCAGCAACTCTCTTCTTCATGCAAATTCATCACATCCTAGACATGTTGTGAACCAACAGGCCAGTTTTTGCGGGCGCGCAGGATCTGTGACCTGGATGAGGAATTTGAAAAAGAATCCAGGGAGATGGAGCGAAGATTCCAACAAAGAGGATGTAAATCCAGGGATATTGATGCTGGAATTGTGAGAGCCAGAGCGGCACAGCGCTGCGAACTGTTGGCGCCACATCACAAACGGAGGAATAATGAGCAGATTCGATTGATCACGAGATACCATACTAGATGGGCAGAGATGACTCAGGCACGCGGCCCAATCATTTCCGTGTGGCAGATGTTCCGTCTGCCACATATTGTTAGAACGGATCGATTCTGGGACTCCAATAAGGGACGTGAATTCTGCATCGTACATCACATTGATTGGCGGACTACTGGCGTTATATATTATGCTACATGTCCCTGCGACTTGATTTATATTGGACTTACATCCAGAGACCTGAGAGTCAGAACACAGGAACATATACGGGACATTAAGGCGGCTATGAATATCCCCCTGGAGGACAGTTGCGCCATCCGACAATTAAAACCACTGGCTCGACATTTTCGGAGTAAACATGGTGGAAAATGGAAAGAACTGAAAGTACGAGGAATCGATCATATACGACTTGGATCCAGAGGGGGAGACACAGCCAAAATGTTGGCGCAACGTGAATGCAAATGGATCACCAAACTAAAAACAACCGCACCAGATGGTCTGAATGAACAATGGACATTTTCAAGTTTTTTGTGACGCCAACACTTGTGAATTTCAGGTTACATACAAAATAGATCTCAGGGTCATACGGAATAGTATTTATTTTATGGGTTCGATTTAACTAGTTTTGTGGTTGATTTAGGCTGGGGGACGAAGATTCTTTATGGGATTATCTTCTATCATGTGTGATCAATGAGTGTAGAATACCTTAGAGTGGGGCCCTTGCTCCAATAATCCCCTGCAACTATATATATTTTTTATGATGTTTCATCTAATATTGCTCACGTTTTCACACTTTAGAATTTTTGCTTTTGTTCACCTTTTTTACTTTTCACTTAGACATTATTTTTGTCCTTAATCACATCTAGACATTGTATCCCAGCACACTGCTGTTCATGTCACGCCATACGGATGGGCTTTTAGTGGCTCCATCATTAGGATTCAGCTTATTTTTTTGTTTACACAATTCTCACATTCTATGGATTACACATCATTTTCATCAATTTTTGTTTCCAATCTCACTTTATTCACATATCTCATTATTTTTATTTATACGGCACTTTTTCTGTTTTTATCCAATATCTTTTGTACAAAAAAATTTTTTGTTTGTTTTTTTTCTTTTGGTTTTATTGGTACATATATACGAATGTAGTCATCATTTATTAATATGCACATATGCACTTTATTTAGCTTATCATGTTTTATATTCATATTTATTCACTAATTAATTTTCATTGATTATTTATATAGTAAAAGCTATTTATCATCAATTGTTTATCCATATAGGTATAACATATGGTTTATTATTTATCAGTTGCAGTGTTACTTATCCACCATTACCAGGGAACTAGACCAAAACCTCGGTCTACCTAATAAGACTAATTCCTGGCTCTCTGTTTGGATTCTTTGGGCCATATCTAGCGTATTCCCAAGATGACCGCCGGGATTGAGCGCTCCGATGCGCATGCGCCCCTGCATTTGTGGTCGCCTCCGGTCTGACGTCCGTATCCCTGATGGCGCACTTCCGGCGCCCTCAGTGATGTGGACTGACGACTGGCGCGATCCCGAATGTTGTAGGGGCGGCATGGCGTCGGAGCACCCGGTAATCAAAATCACGGTATGTTATTGGTCAAGGATACTTACACTAGGTATTTAAACTCGCCCAGCCCCACACATCTCACCACTCCTTGAGAAAGGTCTACGAAACGCGTTGGAGGGGGAGGTGCAGGGGATGCAGTATGGGGGATGGTGTTTCTTATCGGTGAAATGGTCTGAGTGCAGGAATTTTCCTTGGCAATTTAGCCACCTGATTTACCTTTGGCACCTAGCCTCAAGACCATTTGTTTACAGACAGGCACGTTGCACTTTATGGTATATGAATTGAACCTTTTTGAAACCCCATGTACTTTATTATTTGTTGTCTCCCCCTGCTCATGCATAATATATTTGGATTGGAATAGTATGTTGTTATGATCCCCTGCACCCGTTGTTTTTAATTGTCCATTGTGTTCTTGTTGTTTTTATTGGGATTATTTTGGGATTTATGAATTAATAAAGAATTAATTTTCGTGGCTTACAAATTTGGTTATGGTAAAATTTCTTTGAGTTAGATAGTTGAAGGGTTTTTTCGTTGGTAGTGTCCCCCCCCCTCGCCTCCGCAGCCTGTTCCCCCCCCCTCGCCTCCGCAGCCTGTTCCCCCCCCCTCGCCTCCGCAGCCTGTTCCCCCCCCCTCGCCTCCGCAGCCTGTTCCCCCCCTCAGCCTGTTCCCCCCCTCACCTCCGCAGCCTGTTCCCCCCCCTCACCTCCGCAGCCTGTTCCCCCCCCCTCACCTCCGCAGCCTGTTCCCCCCCCCTCACCTCCGCAGCCTGTTCCCCCCCCCCTCACCTCCGCAGCCTGTTCCCCCCCCTCACCTCCGCAGCCTGTTACCCCCCCTCACCTCCGCAGCCTGTTCCCCCCTCGCCTCCGCAGCCTGTTATCCCCCCCCTCGCCTCCGCAGCCTGTTATCCCCCCCCTCGCCTCCGCAGCCTGTTATCCCCCCCCTCGCCTCCGCAGCCTGTTATCCCCCCCATCACCTCCGCAGCCTGTCCCCCCCCTCCTCTGCAGCCTGTTATCCCCCCCCCTCCCTCGCCTCCGCAGCCTGTTACCCCCCCTCACCTCCGCAGCCTGTTCCCCCCCCCTCGCCTCCGCAGCCTGTTCCCCCCCCTCGCCTCCGCAGCCTGTTCCCCCCCCCTCGCCTCCGCAGCCTGTTCCCCCCCCCCTCGCCTCCGCAGCCTGTTCCCCCCCCCTCGCCTCCGCAGCCTGTTCCCCCCCCCCTCGCCTCCGCAGCCTGTTCCCCCCCTCAGCCTGTTCCCCCCCTCACCTCCGCAGCCTGTTCCCCCCCCTCACCTCCGCAGCCTGTTCCCCCCCCCCTCACCTCCGCAGCCTGTTCCCCCCCCCTCACCTCCGCAGCCTGTTCCCCCCCCTCACCTCCGCAGCCTGTTACCCCCCCTCACCTCCGCAGCCTGTTCCCCCCTCGCCTCCGCAGCCTGTTATCCCCCCCTCGCCTCCGCAGCCTGTTATCCCCCCCCTCGCCTCCGCAGCCTGTTATCCCCCCCCTCGCCTCCGCAGCCTGTTATCCCCCCCCTCGCCTCCGCAGCCTGTTATCCCCCCTCACCTCCGCAGCCTGTTATCCCCCCATCACCTCCGCAGCCTGTCCCCCCCCTCCTCTGCAGCCTGTTATCCCCCCCCCCTCCCTCGCCTCCGCAGCCTGTTATCCCCCCCCTCACCTCCGCAGCCTGTTATCCCCCCCCTCGCCTCCGCAGCCTGTTATCCCCCCATCACCTCCGCAGCCTGTCCCCCCCCTCCTCTGCAGCCTGTTATCCCCCCCCCTCACCTCCGCAGCCTGTCCCCCCCTCCTCTGCAGCCTGTTATCCCCCCCCCTCACCTCCGCAGCCTGTCCCCCCCTCCCCTGCACTGTAAAAACTGCACCCCTCAAATATTCAAAGTGACATTTCATAAGTTCATTAACCCTTTGGGTGTTTCGCAGAAATTAAAGCAAGTTGGAGGGGAAATGTAAAATTTTCATTTTTTGGGCAGATATTCTATTTTTATCCATTTTTCCTCTAACAGAAATAACACTCACTATTTATTCCCCTTATTCCAATGTTTCTAGAAATCCCCCATATGCGGCCGCAGTGCGTCACCTGACATGACAGAGACCTGGAGGATTTTGGGGTCTTGTTTTTTTTAGCCATTATATCATGTCACAGAGGCCTTGCGGTGACAACATATTTGTGTAAGACAAGCTGACGTTTCCATCGGCACCAGGTGACACCCTAATCAATATTTATTGAATTTTTTAGGAGGTGGTACGAATAAAAAACACAATTTAGCAGAAGTTTTTCACCATTTTTTTTGTATGCCATTTACTATACATCACATATGACATATACGATTACAACGATATCCATGTTATATAGCGGTTACTATACGCTACGTATGACATGTTATATAGCGGTTACTATATGTTACATATGACATGTTATATAGCGGTTACTATACGTTACATATGACATGTTATATAGCGGTTACTATACGTTATGTATGACATGTTATATAGCGGTTACTATACATTACAGATGACATGTTATATAGCGGTTACTATACATTACATATGACATGTTATATAGCGATACTATACCTTACATATGACATGTTATATAGCGGTTACTATACGTCACATGACATGTTATATAGCGGTTACTATACGTTACATGACATGTTATCATTATCCGTCAGGTCGGTACGATTACAGTGATATCCACGTTCTATGGCTTTTGTTATAGTTTATGGCATTTATACTATATATACTCTTTGTATCTTGCATATTGTAAGAGCTGTAATACTTTAATTTTTTCGCCAATGGCGTTATGTGAGGGCTTTTTTTTTCCGGCATAAGCGGACGTTTTTAGCGGTACACCTTTTGGGTACATGTGACGTTTTGATAGCTTTTATCTATATTTTTTAGGTGGCGGGATTAACAAAAAATTGTCATTTCGGTTATTTTTTTTTTTTTGAATAGCGTTAATCTGGCGGTATAATTAATGTAACGTGTTAATAGACGGGGTCATTACGGACGCGACGATACCAAATATGTGTATCTAATTTATAGGGGATCATTTATAAAGGGGGCATGGGGAATGTGTATATTTATTTTACTTATTTATTTATGTATTTATTTAATTATTTAATTTATTTGTTTTAATTTTTTTATTTTTTTATTTATGTATTTGTGTGTGTGTGTGTTTTACTTTTGCAGATACATATATAATGCATTACAGCACATAGGCTGCGCTGTAATGTATTATAGAGTGAATGAGCTCATTCAAATGATCAGTGCAGGGACCTGATCGTTCAGAACGGGGGGAGCCGAATCCGGGGGGGACAAGGGGAGAGGGACCGGATTGGAGCACAGGGGGGAGGCACGAGCACAGGGGAACACAAGCAGGGGGGGCACGGGGGAACACAAGCAGGGGGGGGCACGGGGGAACACAAGCAGGGGGGGGCACGGGGGAACACAAGCAGGGGGGGGCACGGGGGAACACAAGCAGGGGGGGCACGGGGGGGGGCATAAGAACAAGGGGGAGCACAAGCACGGGGAGGGAGCCGAATCCGGACTGGAAGGGGACAAGGGGAGGGAGAGGAGAACGGGGGAGCTGGAGCGGGGGGGGGGGGGCTGTATCGGGGCTGCGGGAGCCCGGACATTACAGGGGGAAATAAGGGGGGCCTGGGGGGAGGATTACAGCAGTGGCGACAGGAGGAGGCAATGTGCTACAGCCTCCTCCTGCCGCCCAATCAACCCGCTGCACAGAATCTCCCCGTAAACGCTGCAGTCGCACTGACCGCGGTGTTTATGGGGTTACCTGTTCAGGGGGGAGCGCGGCTCCCCTCCGGGCAGTGGCAGCAGGGGGAGGCTCACTATTTAGATGACTTTCGCTTCTTTGGGCCACAGAGGTCAGAGACTTGCAGAGGGGTTATGAGGGACTTTGCTGGGCTCCTAGAAGGGTTTGGGGTTCCAGTGGCAGATGAGGAAATGGTTCAGTGTACAAGAGAGTGTGGACCTGCGGATGAAGAGAGAGTCGGAGGCTGGGGTTGGTAGACCCCGGAGGAGAAAGGGGGTGACCCTTGGGGCATTAATACTGAAGGTGCACGGGAGGAAAAAGTGACACTTAGGGAAACGCAGTCTTTGCTGGTTCCCTAAATTTTGCTTGACTGGTGATTCCTATGGGAAGGATATTTAGTAGACGTCTGGAGAGGAGCACGGTGGGGGTCAGAAGGATATTTAGTAGACGTCTGGAGAAGGGCACGGTGGGGGTCAGAAGGGCATTTAGTAGACGTCTGGGGAGGAGCACGGTGGGGGTCAGAAGGACATTTAGTAGACGTCTGGAGAAGGGCACGGTGGGGGTCAGAAGGACATTTAGTAGACGTCTGGAGAGGAGCACGGTGGGGGTCAGAAGGACATTTAGTAGACGTCTGGGGAGGAGCACGGTGGGGGTCAGAAGGACATTTAGTAGACGTCTGGAGAAGAGCACGGTGGGGGTCAGAAGGATATTTAGTAGACGTCTGGAGAGGAGCACGGTGGGGGTCAGAAGGACATTTAGTAGACGTCTGGGGAGGAGCACGGTGGGGGTCAGAAGGACATTTAGTAGACGTCTGGAGAAGAGCACGGTGGGGGTCAGAAGGATATTTAGTAGACGTCTGGAGAGGAGCACGGTGGGGGTCAGAAGGACATTTAGTAGACGTCTGGAGAAGAGCACGGTGGGGGTCAGAAGGACATTTAGTAGACGTCTGGAGAGGAGCACGGTGGGGGTCAGAAGGATATTTAGTAGACGTCTGGAGAAGGGCACGGTGGGGGTCAGAAGGACATTTAGTAGACGTCTGGGGAGGAGCACGGTGGGGGTCAGAAGGACATTTAGTAGACGTCTGGAGAAGGGCACGGTGGGGGTCAGAAGGACATTTAGTAGACGTCTGGAGAGGAGCACGGTGGGGGTCAGAAGGACATTTAGTAGACGTCTGGGGAGGAGCACGGTGGGGGTCAGAAGGACATTTAGTAGACGTCTGGAGAAGAGCACGGTGGGGGTCAGAAGGATATTTAGTAGACGTCTGGAGAGGAGCACGGTGGGGGTCAGAAGGACATTTAGTAGACGTCTGGAGAAGAGCACGGTGGGGGTCAGAAGGACATTTAGTAGACGTCTGGAGAGGAGCACGGTGGGGGTCAGAAGGATATTTAGTAGACGTCTGGAGAAGGGCACGGTGGGGGTCAGAAGGATATTTAGTAGACGTCTGGAGAAGGGCACGGTGGGGGTCAGAAGGATATTTAGTAGACGTCTGGAGAGGAGCACGGTGGGGGTCAGAAGGACATTTAGTAGACGTCTGGAGAAGGGCACGGTGGGGGTCAGAAGGATATTTAGTAGACGTCTGGAGAGGAGCACGGTGGGGGTCAGAAGGACATTTAGTAGACGTCTGGAGAAGAGCACGGTGGGGGTCAGAAGGATATTTAGTAGACGTCTGGAGAGGAGCACGGTGGGGGTCAGAAGGATATTTAGTAGACGTCTGGAGAGGAGCACGGTGGGGGTCAGAAGGATATTTAGTAGACGTCTGGAGAGGAGCACGGTGGGGGTCAGAAGGATATTTAGTAGACGTCTGGAGAGGAGCACGGTGGGGGTCAGAAGGATATTTAGTAGACGTCTGGAGAAGAGCACGGTGGGGGTCAGAAGGATATTTAGTAGACGTCTGGAGAGGAGCACGGTGGGGGTCAGAAGGACATTTAGTAGACGTCTGGAGAGGAGCACGGTGGGGGTCAGAAGGATATTTAGTAGACATCTGGAGAAGGGCACGGTGGGGGTCAGAAGGATATTTAGTAGACGTCTGGAGAGGAGCACGGTGGGGGTCAGAAAATCGTACCACAAGATCCGAATTATAAGGGAGTTGAGAGTGGATCTTGCTGTGTGGGTCACATTTTTATGGGGTTTTAATGGAGTTGCGTTTGGGTTAGGGAACCAGCATCCAATCAGAAATTGAGAAATTGTTCACTGATACAGCTGGGTCTTATGGTTTTGGGGGTAAGTGGTGTGCGGGTAAATGGCCGGTTAGTTGGGAAACCTGGGGATTGTTAAAGAATTTGACGTTGTCGGAGTTGTTCCCTATAGTGGTGGCAGTGGAGCTCTGGGGGCAGGAGCTGAGAGATAAAGGGGGACTCTTTTGGTCAGATAATATAAGTGTTGTTAATGGCATCAATAGGATGGAGGCCCTGGCAGATCTTTTGCAATAAGCAGGGTGCTTAAGGGGTGGGCTAGGGTAGAAGGGGCTAGGAAGGACAGGAGGGAGCCCATTGCCTTTGGTCGACTTTCCAGGATCTTGGCAGTATTGGGGAAGTGTGCAGGGATGGTTATGAAGAGGTGATTTGGGAAGCAGCGTTTATATTGGCTTTTTTCGGGGGCATTCAGGGTGGGAGAATTGGGGCAGTCCGGGCCTTAGGGCGACGTTAAGGTGTCAGGGGATAATGTGATGTGTTTCATTGCCCGTTCTAAAACCCATCAGAAGGGTAGGGGAGCATAGGTGTCACTACAGAAGATTGGGGATCAGTTGTGCCCCTTACGGACGGTGGGCAGATATATGGAGATAAGGGGTAAAAGGGGTTTGGGGCCCCCTTTGGTGCATAAAGATGGGAGTGCACTGTCCCGGGTCTGGTTTTGGGCAGTATTGAAGAAATGCTTTAGTGCGGCGGCCTCAATCCTGCAAATTACGGGTCTCATTCTTTTCGGATTGGGGCAGCTTCGGACGCGGCTGCAAAAGGTTTGGGGGATGATCGGATAAAAAAGATGGAAGTCTAAAGCATTCAGAACGTATGTGCGTAAGGTTTCACAGTAATGTTGTGGTGTGCCGTCACTGTTTCTGTTTCATTTTCTTAGGAAAAAAGGTGGTGTGGATGGTTGGGCACTCGTATGTGCATCGGGCGGCAGGACGGGCTGGAAGGCGTCCATACGGTCTACAGCTTGGTTTGCCGACTGAGAAAGTTGCGGTCAAGTAGTTTGGCTGGAAAGGCCTGCATGTGAGTGGCCTGCACCAGCTCATAAGTGATGTCTCCTGGAGGCATGGGGGGCTGGTGCGGGGGGGGGGGGGCCCTACTTTTGGGGGCGGAAATCATGATCCTTTCAGCCCAGGTTTGCTCTTTGTTTAGGGCCCATTGGCAGGGACAGTTCTCCTATACAGGAGCGCTGCTGCCAATGGGGGAGGACAGGTCTGGTCTGGGCTACCCTCAGTAAATGGTCGCTCTTAGTTTCCTGGCTGAAAGGTCGTGATTTATGTCGGGCATCCCCCTTTATGTTTATAATGTTAAATAAAGTGCAGTGTATGCTGCAATTTCCGCCAAAGATGTGTTTGTTGTGTTTTTGGGGGGGGGTATGGGGAGTGGGAGTGGGGTTAGCAGGTTCCCCCCTTATTGTAATCCTCAGTATCTTCTCTTATTCGTTATGTATGGACAGTGCACAGTACTACTTCTTGAGTTGTTTTCTGCATTATAATACAGGCTGTGATTCTCCCTCTTACCAGCAGGGGTCCTCGCAGTAACATGATTGAACCTGGGATCAGTCTTGTCCATGAAGTATGCTGAGGAGCTGTATTAACCTACTGCTGGTGTGATGATGTGAGGAGTGCACACTGCCCCCTGCTGGTGTGATGATGTGAGGAGTGCACACTGCCCCCTGCTGGTGTGATGATGTGAGCAGTGCACACTGCCCCCTGCTGGTGTGATGATGTGAGGAGTGCACACTGCCCCCTGCTGGTGTGATGATGTGAGGAGTGCACACTGCCCCCTGCTGGTGTGATGATGTGAGGAGTGCACACTGCCCCCTGCTGGTGTGATGATGTGAGGAGTGCACACTGCCCCCTGCTGGTGTGATGATGTGAGTGCACACTGCCCCCTGCTGGTGTGATGATGTGAGTGCACACTGCCCCCTGCTGGTGTGATGATGTGAGTGCACACTGCCCCCTGCTGGTGTGATTATGTGAGTGCACACTGCCCCCTGCTGGTGTGATTATGTGAGGAGTGCACACTGCCCCCTGCTGGTGTGATTATGTGGGGAGGAGACACTGTCTGGTGCCCTGCCAAACCCTGTAATATCCCTAGTTAGATTGTACTGAATCTGGCTAACCAGGGAGTGTGTGTTTGTGGTGTCTGCTTGTGTTAGTGTGTGTCTGTTTCAGTGTGTATGTGTGTCAGAGGAGGGTGTGTCTGTGTCAGTGGAGTGTGTGTCAGTGGATGGTTTGTTTGTGTGTGTCAGTAGAGTGTGCCTGTGGTGTGTGTGTCTGTGGAGTGTCTGTATCAGTGGAGTGTGTTTGTGTTTCTGTGTCGGTGGAGTATGTGTGTCAGTGCAGTATGTGTGTCTCTGTCATTGGTTTGTCTGTGGAGTGTGTGTGTTTCTGTGGAGTGTGTGAGTCAGTGGAGTATGTGTGTCAGCGCAATGTGTGTGTGTGTGTGTGTGTGTGTGTGGAGTATGTGTGTCAGTGCAGTGTGTGTGTGTGGAGTATGTGTGTCAGTGCAGTGTGTGTGTGTGTGTGTGTGTGTAAGTAAGTGTGTATGTGGTGTGTGTCTGTGGAGTGTCTATGTCAGTGGAGTGTGTGTGTGTGTGTGTCTGGAGTGTGTGTGTGTCTGTGGAGTGTGTGTGTGTGTCAGTGGAGTGCGTGTGTGTCAGTGGACTGTGTGTCAGTGGAGTGCGTGTGTGTGTCAATGGAGTGCGTGTGTGTGTCAATGGAATGCGTGTGTGTCAGTGGAGTGCGTGTGTGTCAGTGGACTGTGTGTCAGTGGAGTGCGTGTGTGTGTCAATGGAGTGCGTGTGTGTGTCAATGGAATGCGTGTGTGTCAGTGGAGTGCGTGTGTGTCAGTGGAGTGTGTGTCAGTGGAGTGCGTGTGTGTGTCAATGGAGTGCGTGTGTGTGTCAGTGGAGTGCGTGTGTGTGTCAATGGAGTGTGTGTGTGTCAGTGGAGTGTGTGTGTGTGTGTCTGTGGTGTGTGTGTGTCTGTGGAGTGTGTTGTGTCTGTGGAGTGTGTTGTGTCTGTGGAGTGTGTTGTGTCTGTGGAGTGTGTTGTGTCTGTGGAGTGTGTTGTGTCTGTGGAGTGTGTTGTGTCTGTGGAGTGTGTGTCTGTGGTGTGTGTGTCTGTGGAGTGTGTTGTGTCTGTGGAGTGTGTTGTGTCTGTGGTGTGTGTGTCTGTGGAGTGTGTTGTGTCTGTGGAGTGTGTGTTTGTGTTTTGATGCCACAATCCTCTAGCACACTATCTCTGTACTAGGAGATGTCCTCCCTCTATCCCGTCCTCTCTCCTTCTGCCACATGAAATCCACTTGTAAAGATGTTCTGCAGCAGCTGCTATTAATGCTGCTAATCTTCAAATACAGAATGTATATAACTGTAAGTCCCAGGTGTGACCAGTGTACCGTGCAAACCAGTACACAGACAGATGGACGACCACTCAGACTGGGATAGATACCAGTAGAATATACACCAGTATAATACATAATATAGACCAGTATAATATATAATATAGACCAGTATAATACATAATATAGACCAGTATAATATATAATATAGACCAGTATAATACATAATATAGACCAGTATAATATATAATATAGACCAGTATAATATATAATATACACCAGTATAATATATAATATAGACCAGTATACTATATAATATAGACCAGTATACTATATAATAAAGACCAGTATAATACATAATATAGACCAGTATAATACATAATATAGACCAGTATACTATATAATAAAGACCAGTATAATACATAATATAGACCAGTATAATACATAATATAGACCAGTATAATATATAATATAGACCAGTATACTATATAATAAAGACCAGTATAATACATAATATAGACCAGTATAATACATAATATAGACCAGTATAATACATAATATACACCAGTATAATACATAATATAGACCAGTATAATACAAAATATAGACCAGTATACTATATAATAAAGACCAGTATAATACATAATATACACCAGTATAATATATAATATAGACCAGTATAATATATAATATACACCAGTATACTATATAATATAGACCAGTATAATACATAATATAGACCAGTATAATACATAATATAGACCAGTATAATACATAATATAGACCAGTATAATACATAATATAGACCAGTATACTATATAATATAGACCAGTATAATACATAATATAGACCAGTATAATACATAATATAGACCAGTATACTATATAATAAAGACCAGTATAATACATAATATAGACCAGTATAATACATAATATACACCAGTATAATACATAATATACACCAGTATAATACATAATATAGACCAGTATAATACAAAATATAGACCAGTATACTATATAATATAGACCAGTATAATATATAATATACACCAGTATACTATATAATATAGACCAGTATAATATATAATATAGACCAGTATACTATATAATATAGACCAGTATAATACATAATATAGACCAGTATAATACATAATATAGACCAGTATAATACATAATATAGACCAGTATAATACATAATATAGACCAGTATAATACATAATATAGACCAGTATAATATATAATATAGACCAGTATAATACATAATATAGACCAGTATAATACATAATATAGACCAGTATAATACATAATATAGACCAGTATAATACATAATATAGACCAGTATACTATATAATATAGACCAGTATAATACATAATATAGACCAGTATAATACATAATATAGACCAGTATAATATATAATATAGACCAGTATAATACATAATATAGACCAGTATAATACATAATATAGACCAGTATAATACATAATATAGACCAGTATACTATATAATATAGACCAGTATAATACATAATATAGACCAGTATAATACATAATATAGACCAGTATAATATATAATATAGACCAGTATAATACATAATATAGACCAGTATACTATATAATATAGACCAGTATAATACATAATATAGACCAGTATAATACATAATATAGACCAGTATAATATATAATATAGACCAGTATAATACATAATATAGACCAGTATAATACATAATATAGACCAGTATAATATATAATATAGACCAGTATAATATATAATATAGACCATTATAATACATAATATAGACCAGTATAATACATAATATAGACCAGTATAATATATAATATAGACCAGTATAATATATAATATAGACCAGTATAATACATAATATAGACCAGTATAATACATAATATAGACCAGTATACTATATAATATAGACCAGTATACTATATAATAAAGACCAGTATACTATATAATAAAGACCAGTATAATACATAATATAGACCAGTATAATATATAATATAGACCAGTATAATACATAATATAGACCAGTATAATATATAATATAGACCAGTATAATACATAATATAGACCAGTATAATATATAATATAGACCAGTATAATATATAATATAGACCAGTATAATATATAATAAAGACCAGTATAATATATAATATAGACCAGTATACTATATAATATAGACCATTATAATACATAATATAGACCAGTATAATATATAATATAGACCAGTATAATATATAATATACACCAGTATACTATATAATATAGACCAGTATACTATATAATATAGACCAGTATACTATATAATATAGACCAGTATAATACATAATATAGACCAGTATAATATATAATATAGACCAGTATACTATATAATATAGACCAGTATAATACATAATAAAGACCAGTATAATACATAATATACACCAGTATAATATATAATATACACCAGTATAATACATAATATACACCAGTATAATATATAATATACACCAGTATAATACATAATATAGACCAGTATACTATATAATATAGACCAGTATAATACATAATATAGACCAGTATAATACATAATATAGACCAGTATACTATATAATATAGACCAGTATAATACATAATATAGACCAGTATAATACATAATATAGACCAGTATACTATATAATATAGACCAGTATAATACATAATATAGACCAGTATAATACATAATATACACCAGTATAATATTCACTACTATAATAAAGACCAGTGTAATCATAAAAATGAAAGTCTGTCTGTCTGTCCCGTATAGACTTCCTAACGCCTGAACCGTTTGACCCCAAATATGGAGAAGGGGGAGGGGGAAGAGCAGCGCCCCATAGAGATGAATGGGAAAATCACCACACTACACACACAGGCGATATAATTAGCTGCAGCTTACCAGAGAAAACGGCAGTTGGAGCCTTAGCAACCAATAGGATTACTGCTGGTTGCTAGGGAAGCTGCCTCACAACATCCACAGAAATAACTGGTAGACCCCCTACTCCATCTATACAGTACAGGTATACAGGGCCCCCTACTCCATCTATACAGTACAGGTATACAGGGCCCCCTACTCCATCTATACAGTACATGTATATACAGGACCCCCTACTCCATCTATACAGTACAGGTATACAGGGCCCCCTACTCCATCTATACAGTACAGGTATACAGGGCCCCCTACTCCATCTATACAGTACATGTATACAGGACCCCTACTCCATCTATACAGTACATGTATACAGGACCCCCTACTCCATCTATACAGTACATGTATATACAGGACCCCCTACTCCATCTATACAGTACATGTATACAGGGCCCCCTACTCCATCTATACAGTACAGGTATACAGGGCCCCCTACTCCATCTATACAGTACATGTATATACAGGACCCCCTACTCCATCTATACAGTACAGGTATACAGGGCCCCCTACTCCATCTATACAGTACAGGTATACAGGGTCCCCTACTCCATCTATACAGTACAGGTATACAGGGCCCCCTACTCCATCTATACAGTACATGTATACAGGACCCCCTACTCCATCTATACAGTTTATGTATATACAGGACCCCCTACTCCATTTATACTGTACATATATACACAGGGCCCCCTACTCCATCTATACAGTACATGTATATACAGGACCCCCTACTCCATCTATACAGTACATGTATATACAGGACCTCCAACTCCATCTATACAGTACATGTATATACAGGACCTCCAACTCCATCTATACAGTACATGTATACAGGACCCCCTACTCCATCTATACAGTACAGGTATACAGGACCCCCTACTCCATCTATACAGTACATGTATACAGGACCCCCTACTCCATCTATACAGTACATGTATACAGGGCCCCCTACTCCATCTATACAGTACATGTATACAGCACCCCCTACTCCATCTATACAGTACATGTATACAGGGCCCCCTACTCCATCTATACAGTACATGTATACAGCACCCCCTACTCCATCTATACAGTACATGTATACAGGGCCCCCTACTCCATCTATACAGTACATGTATACAGGACCCCCTACTCCATCTATACAGTACAGGTATACAGGCCCCCCTACTCCATCTATACAGTACATGTATACAGGACCCTCTACTCCATCTATACAGTACATGTATACAGGACCCCCTACTCCATCTATACAGTACATGTATACAGGACCCCCTACTCCATCTATACAGTACATGTATACAGGACCCCCTACTCCATCTATACAGTACATGTATACAGGACCCCCTACTCCATCTATACAGTACATGTATACAGGACCCTTTACTCCATCTATACAGTACATGTATACAGGACCCCCTACTCCATCTATACAGTACATGTATACAGGACCCCCTACTCCATCTATACTGTACATGTATACAGAACTTCCTACTCCATCTATACAGTACATGTATACAGGACCCCCTACTCCATCTATACAGTACATGTATACAGAACTTCCTACTCCATCTATACAGTACATGTATATAGGACCCTCTACTCCATCTATACAGTACATGTATACAGGACCCCCTACTCCATCTATACAGTACATGTATCCAGGGCCGTATTACCAGCTGCTGCTGCTGCCCTAAGCACTAAACCTGAAGACGCCCCATCCTCACTCACCAATTAGCATCAGGATAGATTGGTGGATAATAGCTCCAGCCGTCACATTTAACACTGCCACACCAGACCTGACCAATACTGACATACTGTGACTGGATAACATCATGTTTCATCCTCCAGAGCTACACTCACTATTCTGCTGTTACATTATGTCTCATCCTCCAGAGCTGCACTCACTATTCTACTGTTACATCATGTCTTATCCTCCAGAGCTGCACTCACTATTCTGCTGTTACATCATGTCTCATCCTCCAGAGCTGCACTCACTATTCTGCTGTTACATCATGTCTCATCCTCCAGAGCTGCACTCACTATTCTGCTGTTACATCCTGTCTCATCCTCCAGAGCTGCACTCACTATTCTGCTGTTACATCATGTCTCATCCTCCAGAGCTGCACTCGCTATTCTGCTGTTACATCCTGTCTCATCCTCCAGAGTTGCACTCGCTATTCTGCTGTTACATCATGTCTCATCCTCCAGAGCTGCACTCGCTATTCTGCTGTTACATCATGTCTCCTCCTCCAGAGCTGCACTCACTATTCTGCTGTTACTTCCTGTCTCCTCCTCCAGAGCTGCACTCACTATTCTGCTCTTACATCCTGTCTCATCCTCCAAAGCTGCACTCACTATTCTGCTGTTACATCATGTCTCATCCTCCAGAGCTGCACTCACTATTCTGCTGTTACATCATGTCTCCTCCTCCAGAGCTGCACTCACTATTCTGCTGTTACATTATGTCTTATAGACCAGTCACCAGGCAGCTCTACACACACAGGAGCAGCAGCAGGGGCGGGGCTCAGGTGTGCACAGGTGAGGGGCGGGGCTCAGGTGTGCACAGGTGAGGGGCGGTGCTCAGGTGTGCACAGGTGAGGGGGCAGCGGCTGTCATACACCCAGGAAGTGATTCTGCCGATGTACGAGGAGAGCACTCAGGTAAGAGACTGCTGTAGATTGTCAGCTCTGGGGCTCGGTGACCTCTGACCTCTAGGTGCAGCCGCATTTATCTTCCTGAATGTGAACTGTGGGGGAACTGATACATTGTAACGACCATCCAGCTCTGTGTCATGTGATCCAATGTAACATCTGCCCTACAGAGTCTTTACATCCTGCAGATTATTGCACCCCTGACCCATCTACAGCACATGGCTCTGCCCCCTCTCCTCCTGCAGACTATTACACCCCTGACCCATCTACAGCACATGGCTCTGCCCCCTCTCCTCCTGCAGACTATTATACCCCTGACCCATCTACAGCACATGGCTCTGCCCCCTCTCCTCCTGCAGACTATTATACCCCTGACCCATCTACAGCACATGGCTCTGCCCCCTCTCCTCCTGCAGACTATTATACCCCTGACCCATCTACAGCACATGGCTCTGCCCCCTCTCCTCCTGCAGACTATTACACCCCTGACCCATCTACAGAACATTGCTCTGCCCCCTCTCCTCCTGCAGACTATTACACCCCTGACCCATCTACAGAACATTGCTCTGCCCCCTCTCCTCCTGCAGACTATTATACCCCTGACCCATCTACAGCACATGGCTCTGCCCCCTCTCCTCCTGCAGACTATTACAACCCTGACCTCTCTACAGATCTGCAGCACATCGCTCTGCCCCCTCTCCTCCTGCAGACTATTATACCCCTGACCCATCTACAGCACATGGCTCTGCCCCCTCTCCTCCTGCAGACTATTACAACCCTGACCCATCTACAGCACATCGCTCTGCCCCCTCTCCTCCTGCAGACTATTACACCCCTGACCCATCTACAGCACATGGCTCTGCCCCCTCTCCTCCTGCAGACTATTACAACCCTGACCTCTCTACAGATCTGCAGCACATCGCTCAGCCCCCTCTCCTCCTGCAGACTATTATACCCCTGACCCATCTACAGAACATTGCTCTGCCCCCTCTACCTCCTGCAGACTATTACACCCCTGACCCATCTACAGCACATGGCTCTGCCCCCTCTCCTCCTGCAGACTATTACACCCCTGACCCATCTACAGAACATTGCTCTGCCCCCTCTCCTCCTGCAGACTATTATACCCCTGACCCATCTACAGAACATTGCTCTGCCCCCTCTACCTCCTGCAGACTATTACACCCCTGACCTCTCTACAGATCTGCAGCACATCACTATGTCCTCTCTACCTGACAGATACATAGTTAGCCCAGGGGTGTAATAATCTGCAGGAAATAAGTAGGAATAGTCAGTATCTCATCCGCTACACAGAAGAGAGAGACAGAATCTATAGAACATTCCGGATAATCACATTGTAGGATTTCTAGATAATTATTCTGTGTTATAAGGATGTGATACAGCAGGAGAAGAGACGTTCCTATTTGGTGCAGAAACCTTTGTTTGCAGTTCCAGAGGTCGGACGTTTCCTGGGGGTCTTCACTAGGTTTGCAGACCCTGCAGCAGGGATTGTGCCCCCTCCTCCATACACATCTTCTCCACAGCTTTCAGGGCCGGAGGGGTCAGGGGTGGAGACTGGCGGCTGCTCCAGGTCCATGAAATGCTTCTTACCGAGCCGCTCCTTAGTTGTCCCGGCTGTGTGTCTCCTCCTTAGTTGTCCCGGCTGTGTGTTTCCTCCTTATTTGTCTCGGCTGTGGGTTTCCTCCTTAGTTGTCCCGGCTGTGGGTCTCCTCCTTAGTTGTCCCGGCTGGGGGTTTCCTCCTTAGTTGTCCCGGCTGTGTGTTTCCTCCTTAGTTGTCCCGGCTGGGGGTTTCCTCCTTAGTTGTCCCGGCTGTGCGTTTCCTCCTTAGTTGTCCCGGCTGTGCGTTTCCTCCTTAGTTGTCCCGGCTGTGTGTTTCCTTCTTAGTTGTCCCGGCTGTG
This sequence comes from Dendropsophus ebraccatus, assembly GCA_027789725.1. Lineage (NCBI taxonomy): Eukaryota > Metazoa > Chordata > Amphibia > Anura > Hylidae > Dendropsophus > Dendropsophus ebraccatus. Next base: position 1,602,546 of record JAQFWZ010000073.1, on the reverse strand, counting down.
GGTCTCCTCCTTAGTTGTCCCGGCTGGGGGTCTCCTCCTTAGTTGTCCCGGCTGGGGGTCTCCTCCTTAGTTGTCCCGGCTGGGGGTCTCCTCCTTAGTTGTCCCGGCTGGGGGTCTCCTCCTTAGTTGTCCCGGCTGGGGGTCTCCTCCTTAGTTGTCCCGGCTGGGGGTCTCCTCCTTAGTTGTCCCGGCTGGGGGTCTCCTCCTTAGTTGTCCCGGCTGGGGGTCTCCTCCTTAGTTGTCCCGGCTGGGGGTCTCCTCCTTAGTTGTCCCGGCTGGGGGTCTCCTCCTTAGTTGTCCCGGCTGGGGGTCTCCTCCTTAGTTGTCCCGGCTGGGGGTCTCCTCCTTAGTTGTCCCGGCTGGGGGTCTCCTCCTTAGTTGTCCCGGCTGGGGGTCTCCTCCTTAGTTGTCCCGGCTGTGTGTTTCCTCCTTAGTTGTCCCGGCTGTGTGTTTCCTCCTTAGTTGTCCCGGCTGGGGGTCTCCTCCTTAGTTGTCCCGGCTGGGGGTTTCCTCCTTAGTTGTCCCGGCTGTGTGTTTCCTCCTTAGTTGTCCCGGCTGGGGGTTTCCTCCTTAGTTGTCCCGGCTGTGTGTCTCCTCCTTAGTTGTCCCGGCTGGGGGTCTCCTCCTTAGTTGTCCCGGCTGTGTCTCCTCCTTAGTTGTCCCGGCTGTGTGTCTCCTCCTTGGTTGTCCCGGCTGTGTGTTTCCTCCTTAGTTGTCCCGGCTGTGTGTTTCCTTCTTAGTTGTCCCGGCTGTGGGTCTCCTCCTTAGTTGTCCCGGCTGGGGGTCTCCTCCTTAGTTGTCCCGGCTGGGGGTCTCCTCCTTAGTTGTCCCGGCTGGGGGTCTCCTCCTTAGTTGTCCCGGCTGGGGGTCTCCTCCTTAGTTGTCCCGGCTGGGGGTCTCCTCCTTAGTTGTCCCGGCTGGGGGTCTCCTCCTTAGTTGTCCCGGCTGGGGGTCTCCTCCTTAGTTGTCCCGGCTGGGGGTCTCCTCCTTAGTTGTCCCGGCTGGGGGTCTCCTCCTTAGTTGTCCCGGCTGGGGGTTTCCTCCTTAGTTGTCCCGGCTGGGGGTCTCCTCCTTAGTTGTCCCGGCTGTTACTGAGGGAAGGAGGCTGTTGGTGATACATGGTGTCCGGGACCCGCGGGCCAACCTGCACCAGCCTGACCGTCCCGTGACAAGGGGGAGGAGAAGCTTAACCCAAAACAAGGGGAAAGGACCTAAACAAGGATCAAATGGGGGAAAGGACACAAGACAAGGAGATCAGAGGAATATGGGGGCTCTGGACAGGGGGGCCCGGACATGTGCCGTGGTGTGAGCAGGGGGGCCTGGACATGTGCCGGGGGGAGCAGGGGGGCCCGGACATGTGCCGTGGTGTGAGCAGGGGGGCCCGGACATGTGCCGCGGTGTGAGCAGGGGGGCCCGGTCATGTGCCGCGGTGTGAGCAGGGGGGCCCGGACATGTGCCGCGGTGTGAGCAGGGGGCCCCGGACATGTGCCGCGGTGTGAGCAGGGGGGCCCGGACATGTGTCGGTGGGAGCAGGGGGGCCCGGACATGTGTCGGTGGGAGCAGGGGGGCCCGGACATGTGCCGGGGGGAGCAGGGGGGCCCGGACATGTGTCGGTGGGAGCAGGGGGGCCCGGACATGTGCCGGGGGGTGCAGGGGGGCCCGGACATGTGCCGTGGTGTGAGCAGGGGGGCCCGGACATGTGTCGGTGGGAGCAGGGGGGCCCGGACATGTGCCGTGGTGTGAGCAGGGGGGCCCGGACATGTGCCGTGGTGTGAGCAAGGGGGCCCGGACATGTGCCGCGGTGTGAGCAGGGGGGCCCGGTCATGTGCCGCGGTGTGAGCAGGGGGGCCCGGACATGTGTCGGTGGGAGCAGGGGGGCCCGGACATGTGCCGGGGGGAGCAGGGGGGCCCGGACATGTGCCGGTGGGAGCAGGGGGGCCCGGACATGTGCCGGGGGGACCAGGGGGGCCTTGTGTCTCCTGCAGGATTATAATCCATGACGGTGCATTGTTAGGGCCCGATCGCACCAACAGATTATCTGACAGATTCTTTCAGCCAAAGCCAGGACGGGCTATGAACAGAGAAGAGGTGATAAAAGAAAGACTGAGATTTCTCCTCTTTTTAAATCCATTCCTGGCTTTGGCTGAAAAAATGTGTCAGATGTCTCTAGGTGTAATAGGGCCCTTAGTAACAGTAACCTATGAGACTGCGGGCCGGCTCTCTTCGGGTCAGTGACCAGCTCCTCCCGTGTAGATCTGGACTGATTCCTGACCTTCCAGAATCCTCCTTACCCCACAGGGTGAGATCCTTCATGGAGCTCCAGACTGAAGAAGACTGCGGTCATGTAGCCCATCCCAGCCTTGTGCAGGTCTGCAGTGTTGTCCCTGTTGTCCTTAGACAGCTCTTTGGTCTTGGCCATGGTGGAGAGGGTGGGGTGTGATGAGGACAGCTGATTGTTATACAGGTAACGAGATGTCATGTAATAAAACAGTGATGAATTCCTTATAAATCCTACAATGTGATTATCCGGAAGGTTCTACAGATTCTGTCTCACACAGGTGACGTATTACATTATTACACCCCTGACCTCTGCAGCACATCGCTCTGTCCATTCCTCCTGCAGATTATTACACCCTGACCTCTCTGCAGAACATCGTTCTGTCCTCTACTCCTGCAGATTATTACACCCCTGACCTCTGCAGCACATCGCTCTGTCCTCTCCTCCTGCAGATTATTACACCCCTGACCTCTCTGCAGAACATCGCTCTGTCCTCTCCTCCTGCCAGATACACAGTGAGAGATGGTGCAGATTACCGCACCTCTGCAGAACATTGCTCTGCTCCTAACGTCTGCCGCCCTCTTCAGGTTGATGGTCACATGACACTGGCCGCAGGATGGCGTCTCCCGCACGACCTCTGACTGATCTGGATTTCTGCTCCGGGTCTCGCATTGAGGAGCTGAATAAACTTCTGGAGGAGCTGGAGCGGAGGGGGAGCATCGCTCTGCAGGGGAAGGAGGTCGTCCAGGCCTGTGCACAAGCCAAGGACCTCGTCTTCTCCCTCGTAGGTAGGTACCAGAAGAATCCGTCCTCTGAGGAGGGAGGAGATCCAGGGGCGGCCGCAGGGGGAGGGAGGAGATCCAGGGGCGGCCGCAGGGGGAGGGAGGAGATTCAAGGGCAGCCGCAGGGGGAGGGAGGAGATCCAGGGGCGGCCGCAGGGGGAGGGAGGAGACCCAAGGGCGGCCGCAGGGGGTGGGAGGAGATCCAAGGGCGGCCGCAGGGGGTGGGAGGAGATCCAAGGGCGGCCGCAGGGGGAGGGAGGAGATCCAAGGGCGGCCGCAGGGGGAGGGAGGAGACCCAAGGGCGGCCGCAGGGGGTGGGAGGAGACCCAAGGGCGGCCGCAGGGGGTGGGAGGAGACCCAAGGGCGGCCGCAGGGGGTGGGAGGAGACCCAAGGGCGGCCGCAGGGGGAGGGAGGAGATCCAGGGGCGGCCGCAGGGGGAGGGAGGAGATCCAAGGGCGGCCGCAGGGGGAGGGAGGAGATCCAGGGGCGGCCGCAGGGGGAGGGAGGAGATCCAGGGGCGGCCGCAGGGGGAGGGAGGAGATCCAGGGGCGGCCGCAGGGGGAGGGAGGAGATCCAGGGGGCGGCCGCAGGGGGAGGGAGGAGATCCAGGGGCGGCCGCAGGGGGAGGGAGGAGATCCAGGGGCGGCCGCAGGGGGAGGGAGGAGATCCAGGGGCGGCCGCAGGGGGAGGGAGGAGATCCAGGGGCGGCCGCAGGGGGAGGGAGGAGATCCAGGGGCGGCCGCAGGGGGAGGGAGGAGATCCAGGGGCGGCCGCAGGGGGAGGGAGGAGATCCAGGGGCGGCCGCAGGGGGAGGGAGGAGATCCAGGGGCGGCCGCAGGGGGAGGGAGGAGATCCAGGGGCGGCCGCAGGGGGAGGGAGGAGATCCAAAGGCGGCCGCAGGGGGAGGGAGGAGATCCAGGGGCGGCCGCAGGGGGAGGGAGGAGATCCAGGGGCGGCCGCAGGGGGAGGGAGGAGATCCAGGGGCGGCCGCAGGGGGAGGGAGGAGATCCAGGGGCGGCCGCAGGGGGAGGGAGGAGATCCAAAGGCGGCCGCAGGGGGAGGGAGGAGATCCAGGGGCGGCCGCAGGGGGAGGGAGGAGATTCAAGGGCGGCCGCAGGGGGAGGGAGGAGACCCAGGGGCGGCCGCAGGGGGAGGGAGGAGACCCAGGGGCGGCCGCAGGGGGAGGGAGGAGACCCAGGGGCGGCCGCAGGGGGAGGGAGGAGACCCAGGGGAGCATAGTCAGGGGGAGGAGAGGAGTTCCAGCGGCGGGGGAGGGGAGATCCAGTGGCAGTGGATGATGGGCAGTAGTAGGGAGGGGTCTGTGTAACATGATTTGGGGGTCTTATCCCTCATTCTCTCTCTCTTCCAGCTCAGGTCCATCCTCTGCCGTCTCCCAACGTGTTTCTCCTCCTGTCTGGTGGTCTGTGTTCCGGTTCCCTGGACGTCTCCCCCACGGACTTGGGGTCCAGCACCCCCTTTGTGTGTCCCTCCATATCTTACACCTTGTTAGTGCCCATCATGCGTCTTCCATCTGCCGAGCTCCTATGCCAGTGCGGCCCTTGCCAGTACCTGGTGCCCGCCTCAGCCTGGGAGCCTGCCCCCCTGCAGCCGCCCGGCCCTCACCTCTCCTCCCATCAGGCATCCCTGTGGTTTGGCACTGCCCTCCTGTCGGTGGTGCTGAACCTCTCGGAGTCTTCTCTGCCCCTGACCTTGGAGCGGGCCGAGCCCTGGGGTCACAGCGTCTCCATCCTGCTCTCAACCCCGACTCTCTTCATCCGCTTTGACCTTGTTCCTGTGGTGGAGGTCCAGGGTTGGCCCCCAGGGGTCCAGTACCTGGATGAGTGGGTAGCGGAGGACGGGCTTCCTCCTAGGGTCTTCCACCTCTTCCCCTGGGGTCCTGGTGGGCAGTGGCGTGTGGGCTTCCCGGGTGTGGAGCTGTACATGAGGAGGTCCCTTCATCCGGCCCTCTCGCGGGTGCTCCGAGCCTCCACCGCTGTCCTGGAAGAGATCCTGCAGAAGGAGGGGGCCCCGGGGCCCTACATTGTGTGGGTGACCCTCCTGCAGGCCTGTCAGAGGTTGCCCCGGGGTTACCTGAGTCAGGGTCACAATGCAGCGCTGTGCTTCTTGGGGCTCTTGGAGGAGCTGTCCCGCTTGTTCCTCAGGGGGGTCTGTCCTAACCCCTTCCTGCCCGGCTGCGACCTCCTCCTGGGCAGCACCCATGGGCCCTGCCTGGCACGACACATCTCCGAGGTGAGAGCCCACCCGGGCCGGTACCTGCGGGCCGTCATCAGGCAGGCCAAGGAGGTGGTGAGAGGAGGCGACAAGGGGGAGAAAGAGGAGACTGAGGAGAAGGAGGAGAGGGGCTCAGGGTGTTACCCCAGCTAGCTGCAGCCTCCATGTTCTTACAGTGATGTAGCAGAGCTGAGCGGGTGCGGTTGTATCCATCCTCCATGTTATTACACTGATGTAGCAGAGCTGAGCGGGTGCGGTTGTATCCATCCTCCATGTTATTACACTGATGTAGCAGAGCTGAGCGGGTGCGGTTGTATCCATCCTCCATGTTATTACAGTGATGTAGCAGAGCTGAGCGGGTGCGGTTGCGGTTGTATCCATCCTCCATGTTATTACAGTGATGTAGCAGAGCTGAGCGGGTGCGGTTGTATCCATCCTCCATGTTATTACACTGATGTAGCAGAGCTGAGCGGGTGCCCTTGCATCCATCCTCCATGTTATTACAGTGATGTAGCAGAGCTGAGCGGGTGCCCTTGTATCCATCCTCCATGTTATTACAGTGATGTAGCAGAGCCGAGCGGGTGCCCTTGTATCCATCCTCCATGTTATTACAGTGATGTAGCAGAGCCGAGCGGGTGCCCTTGTATCCATCCTCCATGTTATTACAGTGATGTAGCAGAGCTGAGCGGGTGCGGTTGTATCCATCCTCCATGTTATTACAGTGATGTAGCAGAGCTGAGCGGGTGCGGTTGTATCCATCCTCCATGTTATTACAGTGATGTAGCAGAGCTGAGCGGGTGCGGTTGTATCCATCCTCCATGTTATTACACTGATGTAGCAGAGCTGAGCGGGTGCGGTTGTATCCATCCTCCATGTTATTACACTGATGTAGCAGAGCTGAGCGGGTGCGGTTGTATCCATCCTCCATGTTATTACAGTGATGTAGCAGAGCTGAGCGGGTGCGGTTGTATCCATCCTCCATGTTATTACACTGATGTAGCAGAGCTGAGCGGGTGCCCTTGCATCCATCCTCCATGTTATTACAGTGATGTAGCAGAGCTGAGCGGGTGCGGTTGTATCCATCCTCCATGTTATTACAGTGATGTAGCAGAGCTGAGCGGGTGCGGTTGTATCCATCCTCCATGTTATTACACTGATGTAGCAGAGCTGAGCGGGTGCCCTTGCATCCATCCTCCATGTTATTACAGTGATGTAGCAGAGCTGAGCGGGTGCCCTTGCATCCATCCTCCATGTTATTACAGTGATGTAGCAGAGCTGAGCGGGTGCGGTTGTATCCATCCTCCATGTTATTACAGTGATGTAGCAGAGCTGAGCGGGTGCCCTTGTATCCATCCTCCATGTTATTACACTGATGTAGCAGAGCTGAGCGGGTGCGGTTGTATCCATCCTCAATGTTATTACGGTGATGTAGCAGAGCTGAGCGGGTGTGGTTGTATCCATGCTCCATGTATGCAGTGACACACACTCAGCTCTGCTGTTCCTCCTGCAGTGGACCCCTCCTTTATGTCTGCAGAGGATGCGTGGCTTGTTTACCGGATTCTTGTCTGCCGGCGGCTGCAGAGCATTGCACCATTAACCCCCGTGGTGCCGGAGACCTGCAGAGCGGCTGTACATGAAGGATTCTCCTCACGTCACGCCGCCCCTCCCTTAATTCTGATCAATTTTGTGATTAGCTCAGTGGCTGGCAGCGGCGGGGGGTATATATTATATCTGGCAGGACACAGAGAGCCTGCAGCCAGCCTATATATCTATAGTGGATGAAGCCGCACCATCCGCAGATCCCTTCACATAGACTGCTCACAGCCAGGAGGACAGTGCGGTCATCTCTCCCCCCCCCCCCCCAAATGTCAGTCACCTGCCAGCACCGGCCCAAGGACACCAAAGCGGCATCAGCAGGATGCTGACACTGCCCTTCTTACAGCAGGACAGAGATGGCATGGCTTCTATAGATCCTGAGTCTGCCTATGGATCCCCTGCCTATAGACCCCCAGCCTATAGATCCCCTGCCTATAGACCCCCAGCCTATAGATCCCCAGCCTATAGATCCCCTGCCTATAGATCCCCAGCCTATAGATCCCCTGCCTATAGACCCCCTGCCTATAGACCCCCTGCCTATAGATCCCCTGCCTATAGACCCCCTGCCTATAGATCCCCTGCCTATAGATCCCCTGCCTATAGATCCCCTGCCTATAGATCCCCTGCCTATAGATCCCCTGCCTATAGATCCCCTGCCTATAGACTCCCAGCCTATAGACTCCCAGCCTATAGACTCCCAGCCTATAGATCCCCAGCCTATAGACCCCCAGCCTATAGATCCCCTGCCTATAGACCCCCAGCCTATAGATCCCCAGCCTATAGATCCCCAGCCTATAGATCCCCAGCCTATAGACCCCCAGCCTATAGATCCCCAGCCTATAGATCCCCAGCCTATAGATCCCCTGCCTATAGATCCCCTGCCTATAGATCCCCAGCCTATAGATCCCCTGCCTATAGACCCCCTGCCTATAGACCCCCTGCCTATAGATCCCCTGCCTATAGATCCCCTGCCTATAGATCCCCTGCCTATAGATCCCCTGCCTATAGATCCCCTGCCTATAGATCCCCTGCCTATAGACCCCCTGCCTATAGACTCCCAGCCTATAGACTCCCAGCCTATAGACTCCCAGCCTATAGACTCCCAGCCTATAGACTCCCAGCCTATAGATCCCCTGCCTATAGATCCCCTGCCTATAGACCCCCAGCCTATAGACCCCCAGCCTATAGACCCCCAGCCTATAGATACCCAGCCTATAGATACCCAGCCTATAGATACCCAGCCTATAGATCCCCTGCCTATAGACCCCCTGCCTATAGATCCTAAGTCTGCCTATAGACCCCCTGCCTATAGACCCCCTGCCTATAGATCTTGAGTCTGCCTATAGATCCCCAGCCTATAGATCCCCAGCCTATAGATCCCCAGCCTATAGATCCCCTGCCTATAGATCCCCTGCCTATAGACCCCCAGCCTATAGACCCCCAGCCTATAGATCTTGAGTCTGCCTATAGATCCCCAGCCTATAGATCCCCAGCCTATAGATCCCCAGCCTATAGATCCCCTGCCTATAGATCCCCTGCCTATAGATCCCCTGCCTATAGATCCCCAGCCTATAGATCCCCATAGTGTACGGGGCCCCAGCCTATATCTATCCTGGATCGGCAGGGACATTACACAGTAGTCGTCTGGGCCCCCGATCATCGTTCCTGTTACCGTGTGCAGTAAAAGATGAGATGATCCTCAGATGGCAAAAACTTAAACGTAACCCCTTTACTTGAGGCGTCCTCCCTTCTCTGTGAGGGTCCAGGGGCGTCCTCTCTGCTCTGTGAGGGTCCGGGGGCGTCCTCTCTGCTCTGTGAGGGTCCGGGGGCGTCCTCTCTGCTCTGTGAGGGTTCGGGGGCGTCCTCTGTGCTCTGTGAGGGTCCGGGGGCGTCCTCCCTTCTCTGTGAGGGTCCGGGGGCGTCCTCTGTGCTCTGTGAGGGTCCGGGGGCGTCCTCCCTTCTCTGTGAGGGTCCGGAGGCGTCCTCTGTGCTCTGTGAGGGTCCGGGGGCGTCCTCTGTGCTCTGTGAGGGTCCGGGGGCCTCCTCTCTGCTCTGTGAGGGTCCGGGGGCCTCCTCTGTGCTCTGTGAGGGTCCGGGGGCGTCCTCTCTGCTCTGTGAGGGTCCGGGGGCGTCCTCTCTGCTCTGTGAGGGTCCGGGGGCCTCCTCTCTGCTCTGTGAGGGTCCGGGGGCGTCCTCTCTGCTCTGTGAGGGTCCGGGGGCGTCCTCTCTGCTCTGTGAGGGTCCGGGGGCGTCCTCTCTGCTCTGTGAGGGTCCGGGGGCCTCCTCTCTGCTCTGTGAGGGTCCGGGGGCCTCCTCTGTTCTCTGTGAGGGTCCGGGGGCCTCCTCTGTTCTCTGTGAGGGTCCGGGGGCGTCCTCTCTGCTCTGTGAGGGTCCGGGGGCCTCCTCTGTTCTCTGTGAGGGTCCGGGGGCGTCCTCTCTGCTCTGTGAGGGTCCGGGGGCCTCCTCTCTGCTCTGTGAGGGTCCGGGGGCCTCCTCTCTGCTCTGTGAGGGTCCGGGGGCGTCCTCTCTGCTCTGTGAGGGTCCGGGGGCCTCCTCTCTGCTCTGTGAAGCATCCATACCTCTGCCTACCTGTAAAATGTTCCTGACACAGCCTGAAGGCCTGACTGATCCCGCCGCCATGTTACTTGTTGCTGATCGTGGAGAGATGTTTTTGTAAATTTCTTCCTTGTGGAGATGATCTGCTGATCTCTACAGGGATTGGGGGCCCAGACTATTACAGATCCCTGTGGATCCTGATCCTGTACTTACTAAGTCCTGGAGGTGTATGGGCAGATCAGAGATATGGAGGATAGCAGACGATCAGTCACTGACCAATCCGTACCCACTATAGATCTGCAGTCGGGAAACAGATCCTATTGCTATAGATTCCCTATAGATCCCAGGCCGGCCTGAGGGTCACCTCTCTATATGCTAAACATAAAGGTCTGCTGTCAGAAAGTTATATAGTTCTGTCATTTACTTCTAATAAAACATCTCCAGTCTTCTAGTACTTATCAGCTGCTGTATGTCTTGCAGGAAGTGGTGTATTCTCTCCAGTCTGACACAGTGCTCTCTGCTGCCACCTCTGTCCATGTCAGGAACTGTCCAGAGCAGGAGATGTTTTCTATGGGGATTTGCTGCTGCTCTGGACAGTTCCTGACATGGACAGAGGTGGCAGCAGAGAGCACTGTGTCAGACTGGAGAGAATACACCACTTCCTGCAGGACATACAGCAGCTGATAAGTACTGGAAGATTGGAGATTTTTTATTACAATAAAATTACAAATCTGTATAACTTTCTGGTTCTAGTTGTTTGCACCAGACTATGCTGTTAAATGGATTTTGCTGCTATTCCTGTGCCATGTAATAAAGGCCACCAGAGCTCCTGTGCCCATCAGTGCAGTCAGAGGATCCTAAACGTGTTAGCTGTGTATTCTGCCTACAGCTCTGGGATCTATAAGGTCTCCTCCTGTGTATAGTGGATCACCTGCCTGGGGTTCCCTTTTATACAGAATCTCTGCCAGATGGACAGCCTCCTACTGCGGTAACCCCCTTGTGTCCCATGGGTGACGGCCAAAAAGAAGTGTACCCCCAGGACTAATATGAGACATCAAGATGTCACCGCGTCCCCCACCTCCTCCTCCTCCTCACCCCCAGACAACACGACACAAAGAAGAAGCTGGAACATCCCCAGACCGACCCTCCCCGCTGTCCTTGTGTGCGGCACAGCTCTGCCAAACTGGCCCCCGGCCCATCCCAGAATATACACCAATAATAAATGTGTCCAACTGAAAACGGTGCAGTGTGGTGACAGATGTAGCAGAGGGGAGCGCAGAGCAAGTGTGCTGAGAGGAGTCTGTAAGAAGAGCTGATACATACAGGACAGGATGGAGGTGTCAGGAGGATACAGGATGGAGGTGTCAGGAGGATACAGGATGGAGGTGGGGTGTGAGGAGGATACAGGATGGAGGTGGGGTGTGAGGAGGATACAGGATGGAGGTGGGGTGTGAGGAGGATACAGGATGGAGGTGGGGTGTGAGGAGGATACAGGATGGAGGTGTAGTGTAGAGGGGTGTGAGGAGGATACAGGACAGGATGGAGGTGTAGTGTAGAGGGGTGTGAGGAGGATACAGGATGGAGGTGTAGTGTAGGGGGTGTGAGGAGGATACAGGATGGAGGTGTAGTGTAGAGAGGTGTGAGGAGGATACAGGATGGAGGTGTAGTGTAGGGGTGTGAGGAGGATACAGGACAGGATGGAGGTGTAGTGTAGGGGCGTGTGAGGAGGATACAGGATGGAGGTGTAGTGTAGGGGGTGTGAGGAGGATACAGGATGAAGGTGTAGTGTAGGGAGGTGTGAGGAGGATACAGGATGGAGGTGTAGTGTAGGGGTGTGAGGAGGATACAGGATGGAGGTGTAGTGTAGAGGGTGTGAGGAGGATACAGGATGGAGGTGTAGTGTAGGGGGTGTGAGGAGTATACAGGATGGAGGTGTAGTGTAGAGGGGTGTGAGGAGGATACAGGATGGAGGTGTAGTGTAGAGGGGTGTGAGGAGGATACAGGATGGAGGTGTAGTGTAGGGGTGTGAGGAGGATACAGGATGGAGGTGTAGTGTAGGGGTGTGAGGAGGATACAGGATGGAGGTGTAGTGTAGGGGCGTGTGAGGAGGATACAGGACAGGATGGAGGTGTAGTGTAGAGAGGTGTGAGGAGGATACAGGACAGGATGGAGGTGTAGTGTAGAGGGGTGTGAGGAGGATACAGGATGGAGGTGTAGTGTAGGGGGTGTGAGGAGGATACAGGATGGAGGTGTAGTGTAGGGGTGTGTGAGGAGGATACAGGATGGAGGTGTAGTGTAGGGGTGTGTGAGGAGGATACAGGACAGGATGGAGGTGTAGTGTAGGGGTGTGAGGAGGATACAGGATGGAGGTGTAGTGTAGGGGGTGTGAGGAGGATACAGGATGGAGGTGTAGTGTAGGGGGTGTGAGGAGGATACAGGATGGAGGTGTAGTGTAGGGGGTGTGAGGAGGATACAGGATGGAGGTGTAGTGTAGGGGTGTGAGGAGGATACAGGATGGAGGTGTAGTGTAGGGGTGTGAGGAGGATACAGGATGGAGGTGTAGTGTAGGGGCGTGTGAGGAGGATACAGGACAGGATGGAGGTGTAGTGTAGAGAGGTGTGAGGAGGATACAGGACAGGATGGAGGTGTAGTGTAGAGGGGTGTGAGGAGGATACAGGATGGAGGTGTAGTGTAGGGGGTGTGAGGAGGATACAGGATGGAGGTGTAGTGTAGGGGTGTGAGGAGGATACAGGATGGAGGTGAAGTGTAGGGGGTGTGAGGAGGATACAGGATGGAGGTGTAGTGTAGGGGTGTGTGAGGAGGATACAGGACAGGATGGAGGTGTAGTGTAGGGGTGTGAGGAGGATACAGGATGGAGGTGTAGTGTAGGGGGTGTGAGGAGGATACAGGATGGAGGTGTAGTGTAGGGGGTGTGAGGAGGATACAGGATGGAGGTGTAGTGTAGGGGGTGTGAGGAGGATACAGGATGGAGGTGTAGTGTAGGGGGTGTGAGGAGGATACAGGATGGAGGTGTGAGGAGGATACAGGATGGAGCTGTAGTGTAGAGGGGTGTGAGGAGGATACAGGACAGGATGGAGGTGTAGTGTAGAGGTGTGTGAGGAGGATACAGGATGGAGGTGTAGTGTAGGGGCGTGTGAGGAGGATACAGGATGGAGGTGTAGTGTAGGGGTGTGTGAGGAGGATACAGGATGGAGGTGTAGTGTAGGGGTGTGTGAGGAGGATACAGGATGGAGGTGTAGTGTAGGGGCGTGTGAGGAGGATACAGGATGGAGGTGTAGTGTAGAGGGGTGTGAGGAGGATACAGGATGGAGGTGTAGTGTAGAAGGGTGTGAGGAGGATACAGGATGGAGGTGTAGGGGGTGTGAGGAAGATACAGGACAGGATGGAGGTGTAGTGTAGGGGTGTGTGAGGAGTATACAGGATGGAGGTGCAGTGTAGAGGGGTGTTAGGAGGATACAGGACAGGATGGAGGTGTAGTGTAGGAGTGTGAGGAGGATACAGGATGGCGGTGTAGTGTAGGGGTGTGTGAGGAGGATATAGGATGGCGGTGTAGTGTAGGGGGGTGTGAGGAGGATACAGGATGGAGGTGTAGTGTAGAGGGGTGTGAGGAGGATACAGGATGGAGGTGTAGTGTAGGGGGGTGTGAGGAGGATACAGGATGGAGGTGTAGTGTAGGGGTGTGAGGAGGATACAGGATGGAGGTGTAGTGTAGGGGTGTGAGGAGGATACAGGATGGAGGTGTAGTGTAGGGGTGTGAAAAGGATACAGGATGGAGGTGTAGTGTAGGGGGTGTGAGGAGGATACAGGATGGAGGTGTAGTGTAGGGGGGTGTGAGGAGGATACAGGATGGAGGTGTAGTGTAGGAGTGTGAGGAGGATACAGGACAGGATAGAGGTGTAGTGTAGAGGGGTATGAGGAGGATACAGGATGGAGGTGTAGTGTAGAGGGGTGTGAGGAGGATACAGGATGGAGGTGTAGTGTAGGGGTGTGAGGAGGAGACAGGATGGAGGTGTAGTGTAGGGGGGTGTGAGGAGGATACAGGATGGAGGTGTAGTGTAGAGGGGTGTGAGGAGGATACAGGATGGAGGTGTAGTGTAGGGGTGTGTGAGGAGGATACAGGATGGAGGTGTAGTGTAGGGGTGTGAGGAGGATACAGGATGGAGGTGTAGTGTAGGGGGGTGTGAGGAGGATACAGGATGGAGGTGTAGTGTAGAGAGGTGTGAGGAGGATACAGGATGGAGGTGTAGTGTAGGGGTGTGAGGAGGATACAGGATGGAGGTGTAGTGTAGGGGGTGTGAGGAGGATACAGGATGGAGGTGTAGTGTAGAGGGGTGTGAGGAGGATACAGGATGGAGGTGTAGTGTAGAGGGGTGTGAGGAGGAGACAGGATGGAGGTGTAGTGTAGAGGGGTGTGAGGAGGATATAGGATGGAGGCGTAGTGTAGGGGGGTGTGAGGAGGATACAGGATGGAGGTGTAGTGTAGAGGGGTGTGAGGAGGATACAGGATGGAGGTGTAGTGTAGAGAGGTGTGAGGAGGAGACAGGATGGAAGTGTAGTGTAGAGGGGTGTGAGGAGGATATAGGATGGAGGCGTAGTGTAGAGAGGTGTGAGGAGGATACAGGACAGGATGGAGGTGTAGTGTAGAGAGGTGTGAGGAGGAGACAGGATGGAGGTGTAGTGTAGGGGGTGTGAGGAGGATACAGGATGGAGGTGTAGTGTAGGGGCGTGTGAGGAGGATACAGGATGGAGGTGTGAGGAGGATACAGGACAGGATGGAGGTGTAGTGTAGAGAGGTGTGAGGAGGAGACAGGATGGAGGTGTAGTGTAGGGGGTGTGAGGAGGATACAGGATGGAGGTGTAGTGTAGGGGCGTGTGAGGAGGATACAGGATGGAGGTGTAGTGTAGGGGGTGTGAGGAGGATACAGGATGGAGGTGTAGTGTAGGGGGTGTGAGGAGGATACAGGATGGAGGTGTAGTGTAGAGGGGTGTGAGGAGGATACAGGACAGGATGGAGGTGTGGTGTAGGGGGGTGTGAGGAGGATACAGGATGGAGGTGTAGTGTAGAGGGGTGTGAGGAGGATAGAGGACAGGATGGAGGTGTAGTGTAGGGAGGTGTGAGGAGGATACAGGATGGAGGTGTAGTGTAGGGGGTGTGAGGAGGATACAGGATGGAGGTGTAGTGTAGGGGTGTGAGGAGGATACAGGATGGAGGTGTAGTGTAGGGGTGTGAGGAGGATACAGGATGGAGGTGTAGTGTAGGGGTGTGAGGAGGATACAGGATGGAGGTGTAGTGTAGGGGTGTGAGGAGGATACAGGATGGAGGTGTAGTGTAGAGGGGTGTGAGGAGGATGGAGGTGTAGTGTAGAAGGGTGTGAGGAGGATACAGGATGGAGGTGTAGTGTAGAAGGGTGTGAGGAGGATACAGGATGGAGGTGTAGTGTAGGGGTGTGAGGAGGATACAGGATGGAGGTGTAGTGTAGAAGGGTGTGAGGAGGATACAGGATGGAGGTGTAGTGTAGAAGGGTGTGAGGAGGATACAGGATGGGGGTGTAGTGTAGAAGGGTGTGAGGAGGATGGAGGTGTAGTGTAGAAGGGTGTGAGGAGGATACAGGATGGAGGTGTAGTGTAAAGAGGTGTGAGGAGGATACAGGATGGAGGTGTAGTGTAGAGGGTGTGAGGAGGATACAGGATGGAGGTGTAGTGTAGGGGGGTGTGAGGAGGATACAGGATGGAGGTGTAGTGTAGGGGTGTGAGGAGGATACAGGATGGAGGTGTAGTGTAGGGGTGTGAGGAGGATACAGGATGGAGGTGTAGTGTAGGGGTGTGAGGAGGATACAGGATGGAGGTGTAGTGTAGAGGGGTATGAGGAGGATACAGGATGGAGGTGTAGTGTAGAGGGGTGTGAGGAGGATACAGGACAGGATGGAGGTGTAGTGTAGGGGTGTGAGGAGGATACAGGATGGAGGTGTAGTGTAGAGGGGTGTGAGGAGGATACAGGACAGGATGGAGGTGTAGTGTAGGGGTGTGAGGAGGATACAGGATAGAGGTGTATTGTAGGGGTGTGAGGAGGATACAGGATGGAGGTGTAGTGTAGGGGGTGTGAGGAGGATACAGGATAGAGGTGTGAGGAGGATACAGGATGGAGGTGTGAGGAGGATACAGGACAGGATGGAGGTGTAGTGTAGAGAGGTGTGAGGAGGAGACAGGATGGAGGTGTAGTGTAGGGGGTGTGAGGAGGATACAGGACAGGATGGAGGTGTAGTGTAGAGAGGTGTGAGGAGGAGACAGGATGGAGGCGTAGTGTAGGGGGTGTGAGGAGGATACAGTATGGAGGTGTAGTGTAGAGGGGTGTGAGGAGGATACAGGACAGGATGGAGGTGTAGTGTAGGGAGGTGTGAGGAGGATACAGGATGGAGGTGTAGTGTAGGGGTGTGAGGAGGATATAGGATGGAGGTGTAGTGTAGGGGGTGTGAGGAGGATACAGGATGGAGGTGTAGTGTAGAGGGGTGTGAGGAGGATACAGGACAGGATGGAGGTGTAGTGTAGGGAGGTGTGAGGAGGATACAGGATGGAGGTGTAGTGTAGGGGGTGTGAGGAGGATACAGGATGGAGGTGTAGTGTAGGGGGTGTGAGGAGGATACAGGATGGAGGTGTAGTGTAGAGAGGTGTGAGGAGGATACAGGATGGAGGTGTAGTGTAGGGGGTGTGAGGAGGATACAGGATGGAGGTGTAGTGTAGGGGTGTGAGGAGGATACAGGATGGAGGTGTAGTGTAGGGGTGTGAGGAGGATACAGGATGGAGGTGTAGTGTAGAAGGGTGTAAGGAGGATACAGGATGGAGGTGTAGTGTAGGGGTGTGAGGAGGATACAGGATGGAGGTGTAGTGTAGAAGGGTGTGAGGAGGATACAGGATGGAGGTGTAGTGTAGGAGGGTGTGAGGAGGATGGAGGTGTAGTGTAGAAGGGTGTGAGGAGGATACAGGATGGAGGTGTAGTGTAGGGGTGTGAGGAGGATACAGGATGGAGGTGTAGTGTAGAGGGGTGTGAGGAGGATACAGGATGGAGGTGTAGTGTAGAGGGGTGTGAGGAGGATACAGGATGGAGGTGTAGTGTAGAGGTTTGTGAGGAGGATACAGGATGGAGGTGTAGTGTAGAGGGGTGTGAGGAGGATACAGGATGGAGGTGTAGTGTAGGGGTGTGAGGAGGATACAGGATGGAGGTGTAGTGTAGAGGGGTGTGAGGAGGATACAGGATGGAGGTGTAGTGTAGAGGGTGTGAGGAGGATACAGGATGGAGGTGTAGTGTAGAGGGGTGTGAGGAGGATACAGGATGGAGGTGTAGTGTAGAGGGGTGTGAGGAGGATACAGGATGGAGGTGTAGTGTAGGGGTGTGAGGCGGATACAGGACAGGATGTAGGTGTAGTGTAGGGGGGGTGTGAGGAGGATACAGGATGGAGGTGTAGTGTAGGGGTGTGAGGAGGATACAGGATGGAGGTGTAGTGTAGGGGGTGTGAGGAGGATACAGGATGGAGGTGTAGTGTAGAGGGGTGTGAGGAGGATACAGGATGGAGGTGTAGTGTAGAGGAGTGTGAGGAGGATACAGGATGGAGGTGTAGTGTAGAGGGGTGTGAGGAGGATACAGGATGGAGGTGTAGTGTAGAGGTATGTGAGGAGGATACAGGATGGAGGTGTAGTGTAGGGGTGTGAGGAGGATACAGGATGGCGGTGTAGTGTAGAGGGGTGTGAGGAGGATACAGGATGGAGGTGTAGTGTAGGGGGTGTGAGGAGGATACAGGACAGGATGGAGGTGTAGTGTAGGGGTGTGAGAAGGATACAGGATGGAGGTGTAGTGTAGGGGTGTGAGGAGGATACAGGATGGAGGTGTGAGGAGGATACAGGACAGGATGTAGGTGTAGTGTAGAGGGGTGTGAGGAGGATACAGGATGGAGGTGTAGTGTAGGGGTGTGAGGAGGATACAGGATGGAGGTGTAGTGTAGGGGTGTGAGGAGGATACAGGATGGAGGTGTAGTGTAGGGGTGTGAGGAGGGAGACAGGATGGAGGTGTAGTGTAGAGGGGTATGAGGAAGATACAGGATGGAGGTGTAGTGTAGAGGGGTGTGAGGAGGATACAGGATGGAGGTGTAGGGGGGTGTGAGGAAGATACAGGACAGGATGGAGGTGTAGTGTAGGGGTGTGTGAGGAGGATACAGGATGGAGGTGTAGTGTAGAGTTGTGAGGAGGATACAGGATGGAGGTGTAGTGTAGAGGGGTGTGAGGAGGATACAGGACAGGATGGAGGTGTAGTGTAGGGGGTGTGAGGAGGATACAGGATGGAGGTGTAGTGTAGGGGTGTGAGGAGGATACAGGAATAGCAGAGTTAAGTCTGTGGATGTAATGTCACTGTCTGCCTCACACTCTCTGATGCATGTAGCAGAGGAGGAGGGGACACGAGGAGGAGACGGTGATTGTGTCAGACACTGATGTACTTGGAGTTTGTGTCGGTGAAATGAGGAGCCAGCAGGACACCAGGAGATGAATAGCAATGAGACTGTAGGATTATAAGGATCATTGTTTGAGGTGAAGGCACATGGGTGTCACAACGGGGAAAGCAGGAGTGTTTGGGGGACATGGCTGCGCTCGCCAGTTCCCTAATTCGACAAAAGCGAGAAGTTAAAGAGACTGGAGGAACCAGACCTGCCCCCCCACAGAGGAAGGTCTGTCCCCGGGGAACTAAGTCCCTGTGCCAAAAGCAGCTGCTATTCCTGGTGTCAAAGGTCCGACTGTTGGGAAGTCAACGGAGATCCATAAACAAGGACCCAGGTAACGCACCAATACCAATACCTATACACAACACCTCCATCCTGTCCTGCATCTCTACTATTTCTGTATCCTCCTCACACCCCTCTACACTACACCTCCATCCTGTATCCTCCTCACACCCCTACACTACACCTCCATCCTGTATCCTCCTCACACCCCTCAACACTACACCTCCATCCTGTCCTGTATCCTCCTCACACCCCTCTACACTACACCTCCATCCTGTATCCTCCTCACACCCCCTACACTACACCTCCATACTGTATCCTCCTCACACACCTCTACACTACACCTCCATCCTGTCCTGTATCCTCCTCACACCCCTCTACACTACAGCTCCATCCTGTCCTGTATCCTTCTCACACCCCTCTACACTACACCTCCATCCTGTATCCTCCTCACACCCCTCTACACTACACCTCCATCCTGTATCCTCCTCACACCCCTCTACACTACACCTCCATCCTGTATCCTCCTCACACCCCCCTACACTACACCTCCATCCTGTATCCTCCTCACACCCCCTACACTACACCTCCATACTGTATCCTCCTCACACACCTCTACACTACACCTCCATCCTGTCCTGTATCCTCCTCACACCCCTCTACACTACACCTCCATCCTGTATCCTCCTCACACCCCTCTACACTACACCTCCATCCTGTATCCTCCTCACACCCCTCTACATTACACCTCCATCCTGTATCCTCCTCACACCCCTCTACACTACACCTCCATCCTGTATCCTCCTCACACCCCTCTACACCACACCTCCATCCTGTCCTGTATCCTCCTCACACCCCTCTACACTACACCTCCATCCTGTCCTGTATCCTCCTCACACTCCTACACTACACCTCCATCCTGTATCCTCCTCACACCCCTCTACACTACACCTTCATCCTGTATCCTCCTCACACCCCTACACTACACCTCCATCCTGTCCTGTATCCTCCTCACACCCCTCCACACTACACCTCCATCCTGTATCCTCCTCACACCCCTACACTACACCTCCATCCTGTATCCTCCTCACACCCCTCTACACAACACCTTTATCCTGTATCCTCCTCACACCCCTACACTACACCTCCATCCTGTATCCTTCTCACACCTCTCTACACTACACCTCCATCCTGTATCCTCCTCACACCTCTCTACGCTACACCTCCATCCTGTATCCTCCTCACACCCCTACACTACACCTCCATCCTGTATCCTCCTCACACCCCTCTACACTACACCTCCATCCTGTATCCTCCTCACACCCCTCTACACCTCCATCCTGTCCTGTATCCTCCTCACACCCCTAGCTACACCTCCATCCTGTATCCTCCTCACACCCCTACACTACACCTCCATCCTGTATCCTCCTCACACCCCTCTACACTACACCTCCATCCTGTATCCTCCTCACACCCCTCTACACCTCCATCCTGTCCTGTATCCTGCTCACACCCCCTACACTACACCTCCATCCTGTATCCTCCTCATACACCCTACACTACACCTCCATCCTGTATCCTCCTCACACCCCCCTACACTACACCTCCATCCTGTATCCTCCTCACACCCCTCTACACCTCCATCCTGTATCCTCCTCACACCCCCCTACACTACACCTCCATCCTGTATCCTCCTCACACCCCCCTACACTACACCTCCATCCTGTATCCTCCTCACCCCCCTACACTACACCTCCATCCTGTATCCTCCTCACACCCCCTACACTACACCTCCATCCTGTATCCTCCTCACACCCCTCTACACTACACCTCCATCCTGTATCCTCCTCACACCCCTCTACACTACACCTCCATCCTGTATCCTCCTCACACCCCTCTACACTACTCCTCCATCCTGTATCCTCCTCACACCCCTCTACACTACAACTTCATCCTGTATCCTCCTCACACCCCTACACTACACCTCCATCCTGTATCCTCCTCACACACCTCTACACTACACCTCCATCCTGTATCCTCCTCACACACCTCTACACTACACCTCCATCCTGTATCCTCCTCACACCCCTCTACACTACACCTCCATCCTGTATCCTCCTCACACCCCTACACTACACCTTCATCCTGTATCCTCCTCACACGCTTACACTACACCTTCATCCTGTCCTGTATCCTACTCACACACCCCTACACTACAACTCCATCCTGTATCCTCCTCACACCCCTACACTACACCTCCATCCTGTCCTGTATCCTCCTCACACCCCTACACTACACCTTCATCCTGTATCCTCCTTACACCCCTACACTACACCTCCATCCTGTATCCTCCTCACACCCCTACACTACACCTTCATCCTGTATCCTCCTCACACCCCCTACACTACACCTCCATCCTGTATCCTCCTCACACCCCTACACTACACCTTCATCCTGTATCCTCCTTACACCCCTACACTACTCCTCCATCCTGTATCCTCCTCACACCCCTACACTACACCTCCATCCTATATCCTCCTCACACCCCCTACATTACACCTCCATACTGTATCCTCCTCACACCCCTCTACACTACACCTCCATCCTGTATCCTCCTCACACCCCTCTACACTACACCTCCATCCTGTATCCTCCTCACACCCCTCTACACTACACCTCCATCCTGTATCCTCCTCACACCCCTCTACACTACACCTCCATCCTGTCCTGTATCCTCCTCACACCCCTCTACACTACACCTCCATCCTGTATCCTCCTCACACCCCTCTACACTACACCTCCATCCTATATCCTCCTCACACCCCCTACATTACACCTCCATCCTGTATCCTCCTCACACCCCCTACACTACACCTCCATCCTGTATCCTCCTCACACCCCTCTACACTACACCTCCATCCTATATCCTCCTCACACCCCCTACATTACACCTCCATCCTGTATACTCCTCACACCCCTCTACACTACACCTCCATCCTGTATCCTCCTCACACCCCTCTACACTACACCTCCATCCTGTATCCTCCTCACACCCCTCTACACTACACCTCCATCCTGTACTTTATCCTCCTCACACCCCTACACTACACCTCCATCCTGTATCCTCCTCACACCCCTCTACACTACACCTCCATCCTGTATCCTCCTCACACCCCTACACTACACCGCCATCCTGTATCCTCCTCACACCCCTACACTACACCTCCATCCTGTATCCTCCTCACACCCCTCTACACTACACCTCCATCCTGTATCCTCCTCACACCCCCCTACACTACACCTCCATCCTGTCCTGTATCCTCCTCACACCCCTACGCTACACCTCCATTCTGTCCTGTATCCTCCTCACACCCCTACGCTACACCTCCATCCTGTGTCCTCCTCACACCCCTTACGCTACACCTCCATCCTGTGTCCTCCTCACACCCCTCTACACTACACCTCCATCCTGTATCCTCCTCACACCCCTACACTACACCTCCATCCTGAATCCTCCTCACACCCCCTACACTACACCTCCATCCTGTATCCTCCTCACACCCCTACACTACACCTCCATCCTGTATCCTCCTCACACCCCTCTACACTACACCTCCATCCTGTATCCTCCTCACACCCCTCTACACTACACCTCCATCCTGTATCCTCCTCACACCCCTCTACAATACAGCTCCATCCTGTCCTGTATCCTCCTCACACCCCCCTACACTACACCTTCATCCTGTATCCGCCTCACACCCCTACACTACACCTCCATCCTGTAATCTCCTCACACCCCTCTACAATACACCTCCATCCTGTCCTGTATCCTCCTCACACACCCCTACACTACACCTCCATCCTGTATCCTCCTCACACCCCCCTACACTACACCTCCATCCTGTATCCTCCTCACACCTCCCTACACTACACCTCCATCCTGTATCCTCCTCACACCCCTCTACACTACACCTCCATCCTGTATCCTCCTCACACCCCTCTACACTACACCTCCATCCTGTATCCTCCTCACACCCTCTACACTACACCTCCATCCTGTATCCTCCTCACACCCCTCTACACTACACCTCCATCCTGTCCTGTATCCTCCTCACACCCCTCTACACCTCCATCCTGTATCCTCCTCACACCCCTCTACACTACAGCTCCATCCTGTCCTCTATCCTCCTCATACCCCTACACTACACCTCCATCCTGTATCCTCCTCACACCCCTACACTACACCTCCATCCTGTATCCTCCTCACACCTCTCTACACTAAACCTCCATCCTGTATCCTCCTCACACCCCCCTACACTACACCTCCATCCTGTATCCTCCTCACACCCCTGTACACTACACCTCCATCCTGTATCCTCCTTACACCCCCTACACTACACCTCCATCCTGTATCCTCCTCACACCCCTCTACACTACAGCTCTATCCTGTCCTGTATCTTCCTCACACCCCTCTACACTACACCTCCATCCTGTCCTGTATCCTCCTCACACCCCCCTACACTACACCTCCATCCTGTATCCTCCTCACACCCCCCTACACTACACCTTCATCCTGTATCCTCCTCAAACCCCTCTACACTACACCTCCATCCTGTATCCTCCTCACACACCTCTACACTACACCTCCATCCTGTATCCTCCCCACACCCCCCTACACTACACCTCCATCCTGTATCCTCCCCACACCCCCCTACACTACACCTCCATCCTGTATCCTCCTCACACCCCTACACTACAACTCCATCCTGTATCCTCCTCACACCCCCTACACTACACCTCCATCCTGTCCTGTATCCTCCTCACACCCCTCTACACTACACCTCCATCCTGTATCCTCCTCACACCCCCTACACTACACCTCCATCCTGTCCTGTATCCTCCTCACACCCCTCTACACTACACCTCCATGCTGTATCCTCCTCACACCCCTCTACACTACACCTCCATCCTGTATCCTCCTCACACCCCTACACTACACCTCCATCCTGTCCTGTATCCTCCTCACACCCCTCTACACTACACCTCCATCCTGTATCCTCCTCACACACCCCTACACTACACCTCCATACTGTATCCTCCTCACACCCCCCTACACTACACCTCCATCCTGTCCTGTATCCTCCTCACACCCTTCTACACTACACCTCCATCCTGTATCCTCCTCACACCCCTCTACACTACACCTCCATCCTGTCCTGTATCCTCCTCACACCCCTCTACACTACACCTCCATCCTGTATCCTCCTCACACCCCCTACACTACACCTACATCCTGTATCCTCCTCACACCCCCTACACTACACCTCCATCCTGTATCCTCCTCACACACCTCTACACTACACCTCCATCTTGTATCCTCCTCACACACCTATACTACACCTCCATCCTGTATCCTCCTCACACCCCTAGACTACACCTCCATCCTGTATCCTCCTCACACCCCTCTACACTACACCTCCATCCTGTATCCTCCTCACACCCCTCTACACTACACCTTCATCCTGTATCCTCCTCACACCCCCTACACTACACCTCCATCCTGTATCCTCCTCACACCCTTACACTACACCTCCATCCTGTATCCTCCTCACACCCCTCTACACTACACCTCCATCCTGTATCCTCCTTACACCCCCCTACACTACACCTCCATCCTGTATCCTCCTCACACCCCTCTACACTACACCTCCATTTTGTATCCTCCTCACACCCCTCTACACTACACCTCCATCCTGTATCCTCCTCACACCCCCTACACTACACCTCCATCCTGTCCTGTATCCTCCTCACACCCCTACACTACAGCTCCATCCTGTCCTGTATCCTCCTCACACCCCTCTACACTACAGCTCCATCCTGTCCTGTATCCTTCTCACACCCCTACACTACACCTCCATCCTGTATCCTCCTCACACCCCTACACTACACATCCATCCTGTCCTGTATCCTCCTCACACCCCTACGCTACACCTCCATTCTGTATCCTCCTCACACCCCTCTACACTACACCTCCATCCTGTATCCTCCTCACACCCCCCTACACTACAACTCCATCCTGTATCCTCCTCACACCTCCATCCTGTATCCTCCTCACACCCTTCTACACTACACCTCCATCCTGTATCCTCCTCACACCCCCTACACTACACCTCCATCCTGTATCCTCCTCACACCCCTCTACTCTACACCTCCATCCTGTCCTGTATCCTCCTCACACCCCTACACTACACCTCCATCCTGTATCCTCCTCACACCCCTACACTACACCTCCATCCTGTATCCTCCTCACACCCCCTACACTACACCTCCATCCTGTATCCTCCTCACACCCCTCTACTCTACACCTCCATCCTGTCCTGTATCCTCCTCACACCCCTACACTACACCTCCATCCTGTATCCTCTTCACACCCCTCTACACTACACCTCCATCCTGTATCCTCCTTACACCCCCCTACACTACACCTCCATCCTGTATCCTCCTCACACCCCTCTACACTACACCGCCATCCTGTCCTGTATCCTCCTCACACCCCCTACACTACACCTCCATCCTGTATCCTCCTCACACCCCCCTACACTACACCTCCATCCTGTATCCTCCTCACACCCCCTACACTACACCTCCATCCTGTCCTGTATCCTCCTCACACCTCCTACACTACACCTCCATCCTGTATCCTCCTCACACCCCTCTACACTACACCTCCATCCTGTCCTGTATCCTCCTCACACACCCCTACACTACACCTCCATCCTGTATCCTCCTCACACCTCTCTACACTACACCTCCATCCTGTATCCTCCTCACACCCCCCTACACTACACCTCCATCCTGTCCTGTATCCTCCTCACACACCCCTACACTACACCTCTATCCTGTCCTGTATCCTCCTCACACACCCCTACACTACACCTCCATCCTGTATCCTCCTCACACACCCCTACACTACACCTCCATCCTGTATCCTCCTCACACCCCCTACACTACACCTCCATCCTGTATCCTCCTCACACGCCCCTACACTACACCTCCATCCTGTATCCTCCTCACACCCCTCTACACTACACCTCCATATTGTATCCTCCTCACACCCCTACACTACACCTCCATCCTGTATCCTCCTCACACCCCTACACTACACCTCCATCCTGTATCCTCCTCACACCCCCTACACTACACCTCCATCCTGTATCCTCCTCACACCCCCTACACTACACCTCCATCCTGTATCCTCCTCACACCCCCTACACTACACCTCCATCCTGTCCTGTATCTCTACTATTCTTGTGTACACACACACAGACACACACACACACGGAGCTCTGCTATTTCTGTGCTGTCATTAGTCTCTCACTTTCTCGGGTCCTTGGCTGTCAGGATAATGGATGAGTTCTTGCTCCCGGAGGATGCAGGAATGAGGTCAGGGACAGTTCGAGGAGAGAAGTGTAGAGTATTTTTCTGGGATAGATAGAGGGGGGGGGGTTATTCTCGGAGAAGTGTTACATTCTGTGAATTTCTTAGGAAATTATATTCATGTTGTCTTCTTCAGAACCGCAGTTGAAGGGTATAGTGACGCGCTTGCTCAGCAGGATGGGTTTCTACCTCCAGTTTCTTCCAGATGGGACGATATCAGGATCCAAGGAAGAGCTTAGCCCTTACAGTGAGTATCGAGACCACAGATCGTATATATTACTGGTGGAGACCATGGAACAGTCTTGGTATTAATCTTCTTGATTTCTCCGTCTTGGCTGCTGCTGGAGCTTTGGCTACTTGTTTGGTGCATGGGCGGAGGAGCAATACCTCAGAGGTCTGGGCCTTCCCCTGGTCATTCCTGTAAAAAGTCCCTGTCCTCCTCATATCCTCATTGTTCTCCCTTTCCTACAGTATATGATCTGGGAGATTTCTGCCACATCATTGAGGACTCTTCCTTTAATAGAAATATCTGGAAGATGACATGGTTGTCGCAACTCTCAAACTTGGTGCCTCTTTAAAGGTGTGGAGTAGGTGACAGATGTCCCTGATGAGCTGCCTGAGCCGATATACATTGACACGGGGGGAAGTGATGACATGTCTCTGGCAGTGAGCGCTGCTCCAGACATCCATGGTGACGTACTTGGACACAGGCTGAAGTATAATAGCACTGTGTAATTGCGATGCCCTGGCCCCTGGGGGCCACTTCCGCAGTGCTGGTGTTATGAGCGGGCAATGACCGGGGCAGCTGCAGGGGTTATACTTGTCACGGTATAGGCCTGAGGGCGGCACAGCTGTAGGGCCGGTCTGTGGAATCTGCGGGTGATGATGGGCATGCGATTCTTCGCTGCACCTAGTCAGGGCACCAGTTAGTGGACACCAATGCCAGGGTTCAGTAACAGCGGTTTTATTATAGATGAGGTAACTAGTAGCAACAGTCTCTCCGGATGCAACCGGGTATATAGCAGGCTCTGACAAATAAAGCAGGAGTGGTGCTGCATAGGCTGTGAGAATAGGTGCCGGATGATGGGAGTAGGAGTATGAGAGAAATAGCGTTGCTGGGTGGATTAGCTTGAGAGTAATACTTGCTGTGAATCCTTGTAGCGATGAGGAGAGATAACGGAATGACACCCAGATGAGAGAGAAGACTCCGGACACTTGAGCAGGCAGATACAGCCGAAGACTTGAATACAGCAGCAGACTCAGTCACTCTTCTGAGGGAGAGGACAGAACAACACAAACTCCTTGCTTGGAAGCAGGGGGAAGACTAACTTGTTAGGAGGAAGTGGGAGGTCACATGGTTGTTCCTGGCCAGAGCTAGTCGGCCATTGGAGGAACCATGGTTACAGGTCACGTGATCAACAGCCTTGCATACCACTGTACAATGCAATAATACACAGGAATACATGAGAATACACATGAGAATGCACATTACCAGAGAATACTAGGGGAAAACCAGCAACAGTTGCAGTGCAAACACTTACCAGAACAGGCATTGACACAGCAATAGAAATGGCCATAATAGGAGTAGTAGTCTGCATGTTCTGGGACACTGCATACCTCCCTAGCAAATTTGAGCTGACCTCGGCGAATCTAGAAGGCAGCAAACATGAATAGACTGGACAATCAAACAACAGGAATGAATGATGAGAGTGAGTGTGATGAGGTGTGTGTTTCCCACGCCCAAGGCACAGGTGAAAAGAGAGAGAGAATGAGAAACCCTAGTGGCAGGACTTCACCTAGGGGTGCCTAACGTACTCTGGCGACCAGGTAGCTAGTGCGTGAACCATCTGACGTGTAAGCCAGGACAACTTAACTGCTGGCGGGTGACCATCAATATTCCAGCCAGTTAGACAGTAGGTCTTCTGTTAAATGTGTTACCCTACTGGAGGAGAACGTGAAGACCTGTGTACTATCTTGGCGTGTTTGTGAAATGTCTTGGATACCTGAAAGAGAATAGAACAAAATAATAAAAGCAAGCATACATCTGGGCGCCCATGCATACGGGTCAATCATACACCACAATTACTCAATAGGCCAAACACACGAAAGGGTATCCAAGGTGCAATATGTATGGACAAGTGTGAATGTTAAGTAAGACTATGTGTGATAACTACTGTGTTGGGACAAGACAGAGGTGAACAAATACTGGAAACAAAAGGAAAGGAAACACAAGGGACAACAAATACTGCGAGGTCTTGAGGAGAACTGGCTCACATGAATCTGAATGAAACCTGAGAAAAATCTGCATACAAACTGGCTCAACTAAATCTTTCCAGCTATAGAGATAATATAGACAATAATGAGACTGGATGAGAAAATACACTCCTACATAAACTGGACTTTCTCTGAGGTATATGTAAACTGACTTCTCTTACTCAGAGGAGGAGCTATCTGACTTAGACACTGGAAAATATACTGTTTTACAAAAGAGGCGCTCTACTCTGAGGCAATCTATGTAACCTTGTGCTTACTCAGAGGAGGAAATACAAAGACTTTGATAACACTGGAATACAATAGTACAATAAGTGCAATAATGAAATAAGTGCAATAATACCCTGTGTGGAACACACAATCACAGGAAAGTGCATTAGGAAGGAATGGGTTAAGTGTCTGTTAGGTAGAGTCTCTTTTAGTCAATTAGACATCGTCCATGTAAAAGGCTCTGGGACAGGCACTAGAGAACCTTTTGTTATGGTAAGTGTCCATCAGCTCATGGCTGGTTAGTACAGGGAACTTGGTCAGGAGGACCAGGCACGAACCTTGAACGTTGCATAGCAGGAACCTGAAACAATTAAACAGTTAGACCACAGAAACAGTTAAGGACTCATCTCTGGAGCGGAGTGGAGGAATTCCTCTGGTAGAGCGCTCAGACCGTCTCAGCGGAGGATCCTCTTCAACAGTGATTGGTGCAGGTACAGGTGGAAGATCACCCCCAGTGTCTGGTTGTAGAGATGGAGTTGTTGGAGGCACAATTGGAAGTGGAGGGGCCACTGGAATGTGCACAGGGACCGCTGGATAGTCTATGGCCATGAGGAACGGTTCAACTTGGAACATTTCTTCCAGAGAGAGAGGTTTAGCTGGAGCTGCTGGGGGAGCCGGAGGTGTGGATGCAGGTACCGGACACGGTGCTGTAAGGCCCTGTAGGTCCTCCTTAGTGCAACGTTTTATCCTATTCCGGTGCACCGTCTGTGGGGCTAGCCCTGGCTTTTTTACTTCATACACATCAGTCTCTGGGTAAGGGATAGAAGAGATGACATAGGGCTCAGGCTCCCAAAGGCTTTCAAGTTTGTGAGAGCGATGATATTTCTTTAGCCAAACTTTATCTCCCACTTGTAGTGGTGTGGCATTCACCCTTTGGTTGTAGGCATCCTCTTGGCGCTGCTGAGCTTCCCCCATCCTCCGGTCAACAATTTCCCGGGCATCCTGGATTCTCCTCTGATGCTCCCAAACCCAGTCAGTTTCAGGTAGGGGGTTGAAGGTGTCAGGAGCTTGGACTCCAAGAGCACGGTCCTGAGGAAGTTGGCCTTGGCGGCCGAACATCAGGTAGAACGGGGAGTAGCCAGTGGAACAATGAGTGGTATTGTTATAGATCTCCACTAGTTCATCCAACAAGTGGGGCCACTCTACTCTCTTCGTCACTGAAGCCGTTCGGAGCATGTTGATAAAGACCTGGTTAACTTTTTCACACAGACCATTCCCTTGAGGGTGATAGGCCGTGGTACGGAGTTTCTTACATTCATGGTAGGCACACAGCTCCTGGAAAAGTTGCGACTCGAAGGCCGGACCCCGGTCCGTCAGCAGAGACTCTGGGCACCCATAGTGCTTTACATACTCCTTGTAAAAAGTAAGGGCGGTGGTCTTGGCGGTCAAGTCCCTGACAGGTACCACGACTACCCACTTGGAGTAATGGTCGACCATGGTGAGGGCGTAAGTATACCCGCATCTTGTAGGGGCCAGCTTCACATGGTCCAGGGCGACTAGCTGATTCGGCCGGTGGGAGGTGATTGGATGCAAAGGGGCCCTGACTTCTCTTCCCCCAGCTTTGGAGATATTACAGGCAGGGCACTCGGCACACCAGTTCTCGATGTCAGCCCTCATCCCGATCCAGTAGAACCGCTGTCGGATAGTGGCCTCCGTCTTGTGTACCCCGAAATGACCGGACCGGTCATGGTAGGCATCCAGCACCATCTTAGTGTCTCGTCGGGGAATGAGGATCTGGTGGCACCTCTCCCCGGAGACCGGGTCAAGAGAGTTTCGCAGGATCAGTCCCTTCTGTAGGAAGAGCCTCTTTCTTTGCCTCCAGAGTCGCCTTAGCTCGACATCAGGATAGGGCCTCTTTATCCGCATGGGGACCCGACCAGTAGAGAGGTAGTCATAGATCTCCCCCAGGACGCGGGACTCTTCCTGGATGGTCTGCCACCTGGCCAAGTCTTGCGGGGCCCTAGGTGGAGGCGAAGGCGTTTCAGGCCTAGCTGCATCAATAGCACTCTGGGTAGCGAACCTTTGGTAGAAGGGAGGCATTTCTACATCTTCCCAATCGCTGTCCTCTGGGGCCTCTTCGCCCTTGGGTAGTCGGGACAGGAGGTCTGCATTGACGTTAGCCTTGCCACTGCGGTACTTAATTTCAAACTGGAAATTGGCCAGTCGAGAAGCCCACCGCTGTTCCAGGGCGCCCAGCCGAGCAGTGTTGAGATGCGCCAACGGGTTGTTATCCGTATAGATGGTAACAGGGGTGGCAGCCAGGTAGTCCTTGAACTTTTCGGTGACTGCCCACACTAGGGCTAGTAACTCCAACTTGAAGGAGCTATAATTGTTGTCGTTCTTTTCAGCGCCCCGAAGACTCCGGCTGGCATAAGCTACAACTCTCTCTTGGCCATCTTGAACCTGGGACAGCACAGCTCCCAGGCCTTGGAAGCTGGCGTCCGTGTAGAGCCGGAAAGGAAGGTTATAGTCCGGGTAGGCCAGGATAGGAGGCGTAGTCAACAGGCGTTTCAGGGTTTGAAAGGCAACCTCCTGCCGTTCGGACCACTCGACGGGGAGCCGTCGGTTGTAGCTTTCTCGAGGGCAACCCCGGAGTAACTCATTGAGGGGCTCGGCCACTTGGGCAAAGTGGGGAATAAAGCGGCGGTAATAGCCGGCAAATCCCAGGAAACTTCTCACCTCCTTGACGGTCTTAGGGGTATCCCAGTGTTCCACAGCCGAGATCTTCTCTGGATCGGGTTGTATCCCCTCAGCACTCACAACATGCCCCAGATAGTTCACTTGGGGTTTGAGAAGGTGGCACTTGGAAGGCTTGATTTTCAGGCCGTGATCGATTAGGACCTGGAACACTTCAGCCAGATGATGGACGTGATCTTCGTAGGTACGTGAATAGACAATCACATCATCTAGGTAGAGCAGGACACTCTGAAAGTTGAGATGGCCGAGACACCTTTCCATCAACCGCTGGAAGGTAGCGGGGGCGTTGCACAGACCGAAGGGCATGCTGGTGAATTCAAAGAGCCCCATGGGGGTGGTGAAGGCCGTCTTCTCACGGTCTTCGGGTGCCATGGGCACCTGCCAGTACCCACTGGTGAGGTCCAAGGTGGAGAAGTAGGCGGCTGACCCCAAAGCAGCAATAGACTCTTCGATCCGGGGCAAAGGATAGGCATCCTTGTGGGTGATTGTGTTTATCTTCCTATAATCCACGCAGAACCGGATGTTACCGTCTTTCTTTTTCACAAGGACAATAGGGGCAGCCCACGGACTTTCTTGGATAACGTTAGAGTCTTTCATCTCCTTGAGCAGTTTCTTGACCTGCTGATAGCTGGCAGGGGGGATTGGCCGATGTTTCTCTTTGATAGGCAAATGGTCCCCAGTGTTGATCCGATGCTGGACCAGATTGGTCTTTCCGAAATCGAGGGAGTGTTTGCTGAAGGCCTCGTGATACCTTTTGGCCACCTTGAGGATGCCGTGGAGGTATTTAAGTGGGGTATTGGCATCGCCAATATGGAGCTCGTCCCACCAAGGGGCGAGAGCCCTGTTTGAGTCCCTTTGAGTGCCACGGATGGATCTCTGATAGGCAATGGTCTCCTCACAGACGATGTCCTCAGGATCGAGTTGGTATAGCATGGCCACGGTGGTGAACTTGGGTAGGTCAGCTGGGGAGTCTCCAAGGTTCACCAGACGGACAGGGACCTGACCATTGAAGACGGTCACCAGGCTTCTAGCGGCCCTGACAAGAGGTTGCCCCTCAATTTCAATAGCATCCAGAAGGGACACATAGTCAGCATTGTTAAGGCCCGGACGGACCCTGCACCAGATGAGGAACTCACTGTTAGCTGGGATGGTGATCGGACGAGCATCTCTAGTGCGGACACGGCAGATTTCTCCTCGAGGATTGGCAAACTTCCGCTGAGCACTTTAATGGTCTTCTGGACGGCTTGCCTGTACTGAGGAGAAGCACAAGACATAGAGGCATTCAAGGCATCCAACACTTCAGTGAATACATGACGGATAATATTCATGCCTAATACCACGGTCCCACTATCTCCCTGAGCCTCAGTAACAATGATACCCTGACGTGCTAGCTCTTGCTTCCCTATGCAGACAGTGGGTTCCCAGTAACCTAGTTGCACAATAGGACGACCATTACTAGCAATAAGTTTCAGACGGTATTTCTCAACTGGACCTAGGGTTCTCAGATCCCAATGTTCTTCAAACACATGCCTCGGGATAGTGGTAACCTGGGAACCTGTATCTACCAGAGCCTCCAGGGGGACTCCGTCCACCCAGAGAGTCACATGCGGGCATTGTGAGAGGAACCTTGAGAACCACTGTGCTTCCTGCGGGCCTGGATCTCGACCTCCTGGGTGTTGGCCCTCGGACCCAGGGGTAGCCCGTTTAACTGATAGCATTGGGAGTGGTAGTGTCCATGTCGCCTACAGTGGCGGCAATAGGGGCGCTCAGGGGATCTAAGTCTCTGTGGAGGAGGCCGATCGGGAACTGCATACTCAGGGCAGGGGTCCTGTGGTGGTGGAGGTGTTGGATAGGCTCCTTGTAGCCCCCTTAGGGCTTGGCAGAGAGAGTCAACCACTTGCGTAAGGAGAGCAGGGATCGCTGGTGAGCTAGCCGGGATAGACTGTTGGGCAGCTTGTATAGCGGAAACCGGCGGAACCATAGTGGGCACTGGAGGTGAGGGTATAGATCCCACCGGGTCCGGGCAATCTGAAACTGGAGTACAGCCGGCACAGGGATTGTCAATGCCAACCACCCTCAGAGCCAGAGTCTTGAAGTCCAGGAAAGGCATTGTAGGGTTTTGGGCAGCTAGCATACGCAATTGGCTCTGGATGAGTCTAGAGTCCACCCCCTCTATGAAGCGGTCAGTGATCATACTCTCCACAGCCGAGGGGTCTATGGTATCAACCTGTCTCAGGGCCCGGTAGGCAGATTGGAGTGCTAGTGCATAGTCTCTGAGGGTCTCACCTGGCCTTTGTCGTCGGTCATAAAACTTAAGGCGGACCTCCGTGGGTGACTGTACCTCAAATTCTTTACTCAGCCGGGCCAGGATCTGTTGTACATTAGCTTTTTCCGTAGCTGGCCATGACCGCACCTCCTCTGCAGCGGGACCCTCCAGTTGTACAAGCAGCAACTGCACCTGCTGAGTGGGAGAGAGTGAGACAAGTTCAAGGGTGCGGGAATTTTTTTCCTTGAAATCAGCCAACGTGTGGGGTTCTCCTTTATAACTGGGAAGGTTGTTGGGCCCAATGAAGAACGGAACCGCTGCGGTAGCCATAGCAACGGGAGCCGCGGGTGGCGCCCGGGCCATCGGCGGACTGCCGGAGCCGTCAGAGTCACTGTGATGGCCGGTGGACATGATGAGGGGTTCTGGTGCAAAGCGCCTGGAAGAAAGCAGGGGCGAGGAGAGCTAGCGGGAACAGCAGGCACCGATAGGCAGGGTGTCCGGGGCCGGGGAGGGATAGGCCGGAAGTCAGCACCAACACTTCCGGTGGTCCGGGCACAATCTCCTTCCTTCCTGCAACAGAGGCTTGGATACCGCAGGGTCGGGGCGGAGCTGGGGCGGAGCTTGAGCGGAGCGCGCGCGCGAAGACAGTGCGTCACCAGCTGACTTGACCCCTTAGCAGGCCGCAGCCCGGCAATAGCAGAGTCTCTGAGGATGATGAGGGGTAGCAAATATGAACACCGCGGGGTGTACGGATCCTGTTCGTGATGCCAAAAATGCGATGCCCTGGCCCCTGGGGGCCACTTCCGCAGTGCTGGTGTTATGAGCGGGCAATGACCGGGGCAGCTGCAGGGGTTATACTTGTCACGGTATAGGCCTGAGGGCAGCACAGCTGTAGGGCCGGTCTGTGGAATCTGCGGGTGATGATGGGCATGCGATTCTTCGCTGCACTTAGTCAGGGCACCAGTTAGTGGACACCAATGCCAGGGTTCAGTAACAGCGGTTTTATTATAGATGAAGTAACTAGTAGCAACAGTTCTGTCCGGATGCAACCGGGTATATAGCAGGCTCTGACAAATAAGGCAGGAGTGGTGCTGCATAGGCTGTGAGAATACGTGCCGGATGATGGGAGTAGGAGTATGAGAGGAATAGTGTTGCTGGGTGGATTAGCTTGAGAGTAATACTTGCTGTGAATCCTTGCAGCGATGAGGAGAGATAACAGAATGACACCCAGATGAGAGAGAAGACTCCGGACACTTGAGCAGGCAGATACAGCCGAAGACTTGAATACAGCAGCAGACTCAGTCACTCTTCAGAGGGAGAGGACAGAACAACACAAACTCCTTGCTTGGAAGCAGGGGGAAGACTAACTTGTTAGGAGGAAGTGGGAGGTCACATGGTTGTTCCTGGCCAGAGCTAGTCGGCCATTGGAGGAACCATGGTTACAGGTCACGTGATCAACAGCCTTGCATACCACTGTACACTGTAATAATACACAGGAATACATGAGAATACACATGAGAATGCACATTACTAGAGAATACTAGGGGAAAACCAGCAGCAGTTGCAGTGCAAACACTTACCAGAACAGGCATGGACACAGCAATAGAAATGGCCATAATAGGAGTAGTAGTCTGCATGTTCTGGGACACTGCAATAATCACTGTCTAATCTGCCATTTGGTGTCAGGCTGAAGTGTAACAGTGCACTATGAATGCTTGACACAGGTATCCATTTATTATTGGAGTAGATTGCTGGCTCCCAAATCGTATGTTGTTCCTGCTGTAAGCAATGGCTGCATGTAATATTATCATATAAACAATGCAACTATTCACTCCCAGGTCTTATATGGAAAATCTTGCGGAGCAGATTACACACTACAGGGATGAGCTAGGAACAGGCTACAGGTACTACAGGGTGGAGAACATGAAATGAAGTACCCTGAAAGCCCCGACACAGACTAGGCAGAACAGGGTGGATCAGACTAAGCCCAACATTGAGAAAAATCTGGAATCTATTTGCTTCTATGTTCTCCACCCTGTAATGCCTAAGTACTATGGACCTAATAGTACTATGGACAATCTAAGACCAGGCTGGGCATTGCATGTTGGAGAGCACAGGCACAGACTAAGAAAGAGGGTTGTATCTAGGAACAGACATGTACAACATGAAGGAGGAAAAAAATAGGTGCTACGGGTGGAGAACATACGAGAAGATAGAGGGAGGATTTTACCAAACTTGCCGCAGGGTACTTTTCTGAAGTTTGCACTGCTTGATGGGTGGGGGGTGATGGAGGGATGGTGCAGCAAGGCAGGGAGGATGCATGGCCTCCTACCACACTTGGTATATTAGATTTACGTCTGGTGGCAGGCAAAATTCTACACCAGCCTCAGATCTGACACCTTCTGAAACAGTTTTCCCTGCTGCACAATGTTACAGTGGGCTCCACTTTTCTCACACCACTCACCCTGGCAATAAACAGGGTGGAGGAATTGGCCTGTTGCTATCAGACAGCTGGGACCAGGACATGAAAACTTATAGCCAGCGATCAGGAACTGACCGCTGGCTCTTTAAATACAGGACCAGGAGCCCGGACCAGAATGCAATTGGTCTGGACTCCTGAGTCCTGATACAAAGCACCTGAGTAGGTGCAGGCTGGGTGGCAGCAGCTTCTGCCACTCAGCCTAAGCTTAATACTGCTCAGCTGAGCGAGACTTCGCTGTGCGTCACTGAAGCCCGCGGCGCCCCTAGTGACCAGGGACGCCGTCGGGTCTCCATGACGTCACACGTCCCCGGACCGGAAGATGGCGCTGTGCTCCAGACGACGCTGGGGCGCGGTCAGGTAAGTTCCTGACAACCTCTATCCCATATCTGACCTGACTAACACACCTCTCCACATCTCTGGCAATAACCTCCTAACATTCTTTTCTTTCTTTTCCTCAACTGGGGGCCCCCAGTCCAGAACCTTGGCCACCCTCGCAGGAACCTTAGACACCTTAACATTCAAACACTCTTTGACACCTTCCTGTCACTCTCCACCATATCTACTCTCAAACTAATGCACCCACATATCCACCATATCTACTCTCAAACTAATGCACCCACATATCCACCATATCTACTCTCAAACTAATGCACCCACATATCCACCATATCTACTCTCAAACTAATGCACCCACATATCCACCATATCTACTCTCAAACTAATGCACCCACATATCCACCATATCTACTCTCAAACTAATGCACCCACATATCCACCATATCTACTCTCAGACTAATGCACCCACATATCCACCATATCTACTCTCAAACTAATGCACCCACATATCCACCATATCTACTCTCAAACCAATGCACCCACATATCCACCATATCTACTCTCAGTGAAACCGATGCACCCACATATCCACCATATCTACTCTCAATGAAACTAATGCACCCACATATCCACCATATCTACTCTCAATGAAACTAATGCACCCACATATCCACCATATCTACTCTCAATGAAACTAATGCACCCACATATCCACTATATCTACTCTCAATGAAACTAATGCACCCACATATCCACCATATCTACTCTCAAACTAATGCACCCACATATCCACCATATCTACTCTCAAACTAATGCACCCACATATCCACCATATCTACTCTCAAACTAATGCACCCACATATCCACCATATCTACTCTCAATTAAACTAATGCACCCACATATCCACCATATCTACTCTCAATGAAACTAATGCACCCACATATCCACCATATCTACTCAGACTAATGCACCCACATATCCACCATATCTACTCTCAATGAAACTAATGCACCCACATATCCACCATATCTACTCTCAAACTAATGCACCCACATATCCACCATATCTACTCTCAAACTAATGCACCCACATATCCACCATATCTACTCTCAATGAAACTAATGCACCCACATATCCACCATATCTACTCTCAATGAAACTAATGCACCCACATATCCACCATATCTACTCTCAGACTAATGCACCCACATATCCACCATATCTACTCTCAGACTAATGCACCCACATATCCACCATATCTACTCTCAATGAAACTAATGCACCCACATATCCACCATATCTACTCTCAATGAAACTAATGCACCCACATATCCACCATATCTACTCTCAGACTAATGCACCCACATATCCACCATATCTACTCTCAAAACTAATGCACCCACATATCCACCATATCTACTCTCAGACTAATGCACCCACATATCCACCATATCTACTCTCAATGAAACTAATGCACCCACATATCCACCATATCTACTCTCAAACTAATGCACCCACATATCCACCATATCTACTCTCAATGAAACTAATGCACCCACATATCCACCATATCTACTCTCAAACTAATGCACCCACATATCCACCATATCTACTCTCAATGAAACTAATGCACCCACATATCCACCATATCTACTCTCAGACTAATGCACCCACATATCCACCATATCTACTCTCAAACTAATGCACCCACATATCCACCATATCTACTCTCAATGAAACTAATGCACCCACATATCCACCATATCTACTCTCAAACTAATGCACCGACATATCCACCATATCTACTCTCAATGAAACTAATGAACCCACATATCCACCATATCTACTCTCAATGAAACTAATGCACCCACATATCCACCATATCTACTCTCAATGAAACTAATGCACCCACATATCCACCATATTTACTCTCAATGAAACCGATGCACCCACATATCCACCATATCTACTCTCAAACTAATGCACCCACATATCCACCATATCTACTCTCAGACTAATGCACCCACATATCCACCATATCTACTCTCAATGAAACTAATGCACCCACATATCCACCATATCTACTCTCAAACTAATGCACCCACATATCCACCATATCTACTCTCAATGAAACTAATGCACCCACATATCCACCATATCTACTCTCAATGAATCTAATGCACCCACATATCCACCATATCTACTCTCAGACTAATGCACCCACATATCCACCATATCTACTCTCAATGAAACTAATGCACCCACATATCCACCATATCTACTCTCAAACTAATGCACCCACATATCCACCATATCTACTCTCAATGAAACCGATGCACCCACATATCCACCATATCTACTCTCAAACTAATGCACCCACATATCCACCATATCTACTCAGACTAATGCACCCACATATCCACCATATCTACTCTCAAACCAATGCACCCACATATCCACCATATCTACTCTCAATGAAACTAATGCACCCACATATCCACCATATCTACTCAGACTAATGCACCCACATATCCACCATATCTACTCTCAATGAAACTAATGCACCCACATATCCACCATATCTACTCTCAAACTAATGCACCCACATATCCACCATATCTACTCTCAAACTAATGCACCCACATATCCACCATATCTACTCTCAATGAAACTAATGCACCCACATATCCACCATATCTACTCTCAATGAAACTAATGCACCCACATATCCACCATATCTACTCTCAGACTAATGCACCCACATATCCACCATATCTACTCTCAATGAAACTAATGCACCCACATATCCACCATATCTACTCTCAATGAAACTAATGCACCCACATATCCACCATATCTACTCTCAATGAAACTAATGCACCCACATATCCACCATATCTACTCTCAGACTAATGCACCCACATATCCACCATATCTACTCTCAAACTAATGCACCCACATATCCACCATATCTACTCTCAGACTAATGCACCCACATATCCACCATATCTACTCTCAATGAAACTAATGCACCCACATATCCACCATATCTACTCTCAAACTAATGCACCCACATATCCACCATATCTACTCTCAATGAAACTAATGCACCCACATATCCACCATATCTACTCTCAAACTAATGCACCCACATATCCACCATATCTACTCTCAATGAAACTAATGCACCCACATATCCACCATATCTACTCTCAGACTAATGCACCCACATATCCACCATATCTACTCTCAAACTAATGCACCCACATATCCACCATATCTACTCTCAATGAAACTAATGCACCCACATATCCACTCTCAAACTAATGCACCGACATATCCACCATATCTACTCTCAATGAAACTAATGAACCCACATATCCACCATATCTACTCTCAATGAAACTAATGCACCCACATATCCACCATATCTACTCTCAATGAAACTAATGAACCCACATATCCACCATATTTACTCTCAATGAAACCGATGCACCCACATATCCACCATATCTACTCTCAAACTAATGCACCCACATATCCACCATATCTACTCTCAAACTAATGCACCCACATATCCACCATATCTACTCTCAGACTAATGCACCCACATATCCACCATATCTACTCTCAATGAAACTAATGCACCCACATATCCACCATATCTACTCTCAAACTAATGCACCCACATATCCACCATATCTACTCTCAATGAAACTAATGCACCCACATATCCACCATATCTACTCTCAATGAATCTAATGCACCCACATATCCACCATATCTACTCTCAGACTAATGCACCCACATATCCACCATATCTACTCTCAATGAAACTAATGCACCCACATATCCACCATATCTACTCTCAAACTAATGCACCCACATATCCACCATATCTACTCTCAATGAAACCGATGCACCCACATATCCACCATATCTACTCTCAAACTAATGCACCCACATATCCACCATATCTACTCTCAAACTAATGCACCCACATATCCACCATATCTACTCTCAAACCAATGCACCCACATATCCACCATATCTACTCTCAAACTAATGCACCCACATATCCACCATATCTACTCTCAGACTAATGCACCCACATATCCACCATATCTACTCTCAAACTAATGCACCCACATATCCACCATATCTACTCTCAAACCAATGCACCCACATATCCACCATATCTACTCTCAGTGAAACCGATGCACCCACATATCCACCATATCTACTCTCAATGAAACTAATGCACCCACATATCCACCATATCTACTCTCAAACTAATGCACCCACATATCCACCATATCTACTCTCAATGAAACTAATGCACCCACATATCCACCATATCTACTCTCAATGAAACTAATGCACCCACATATCCACCATATCTACTCTCAAACCAATGCACCCACATATCCACCATATCTACTCTCAATGAAACTAATGCACCCACATATCCACCATATCTACTCTCAAACTAATGCACCCACATATCCACCATATCTACTCTCAAACTAATGCACCCACATATCCACCATATCTACTCTCAAACTAATGCACCCACATATCCACCATATCTACTCTCAATTAAACTAATGCACCCACATATCCACCATATCTACTTTCAATGAAACTAATGCACCACATATCCACCATATCTACTCAGACTAATGCACCCCACATATCCACCATATCTACTCTCAATGAAACTAATGCACCCACATATCCACCATATCTACTCTCAAACTAATGCACCCACATATCCACCATATCTACTCTCAACTAATGCACCCACATATCCACCATATCTACTCTCAATGAAACTAATGCACCCACATATCCACCATATCTACTCTCAATGAAACTAATGCACCCACATATCCACCATATCTACTCTCAGACTAATGCACCCACATATCCACCATATCTACTCTCAATGAAACTAATGCACCCACATATCCACCATATCTACTCTCAATGAAACTAATGCACCCACATATCCACCATATCTACTCTCAGACTAATGCACCCACATATCCACCATATCTACTCTCAAACTAATGCACCCACATATCCACCATATCTACTCTCAGACTAATGCACCCACATATCCACCATATCTACTCTCAATGAAACTAATGCACCCACATATCCACCATATCTACTCTCAAACTAATGCACCCACATATCCACCATATCTACTCTCAATGAAACTAATGCACCCACATATCCACCATATCTACTCTCAAACTAATGCACCGACATATCCACCATATCTACTCTCAATGAAACTAATGAACCCACATATCCACCATATCTACTCTCAATGAAACTAATGAACCCACATATCCACCATATCTACTCTCAATGAAACCGATGCACCCACATATCCACCATATCTACTCTCAAACTAATGCACCCACATATCCACCATATCTACTCTCAAACTAATGCACCCACATATCCACCATATCTACTCTCAAACTAATGCACCCATATATCCACCATATCTACTCTCAATGAAACTAATGCACCCACATATCCACCATATCTACTCTCAAACTAATGCACCCACATATCCACCATATCTACTCTCAATGAAACTAATGCACCCACATATCCACCATATCTACTCTCAATGAATCTAATGCACCCACATATCCACCATATCTACTCTCAGACTAATGCACCCACATATCCACCATATCTACTCTCAATTAAACTAATGCACCCACATATCCACCATATCTACTCTCAAACTAATGCACCCACATATCCACCATATCTACTCTCAATGAAACCGATGCACCCACATATCCACCATATCTACTCTCAAACTAATGCACCCACATATCCACCATATCTACTCTCAAACTAATGCACCCACATATCCACCATATCTACTCTCAAACCAATGCACCCACATATCCACCATATCTACTCTCAAACTAATGCACCCACATATCCACCATATCTACTCTCAGACTAATGCACCCACATATCCACCATATCTACTCTCAATGAAACTAATGCACCCACATATCCACCATATCTACTCTCAATGAAACTAATGCACCCACATATCCACCATATCTACTCTCAAACTAATGCACCCACATATCCACCATATCTACTCTCAATGAAACTAATGCACCCACATATCCACCATATCTACTCTCAATGAAACTAATGCACCCACATATCCACCATATCTACTCTCAAACTAATGCACCCACATATCCACCATATCTACTCTCAATGAAACTAATGCACCCACATATCCACCATATCTACTCTCAATGAAACTAATGCACCCACATATCCACCATATCTACTCTCAAACTAATGCACCCACATATCCACCATATCTACTCTCAAACTAATGCACCCACATATCCACCATATCTACTCTCAAACTAATGCACCCACATATCCACCATATCTACTCTCAATGAAACTAATGCACCCACATATCCACCATATCTACTCTCAGACTAATGCACCCACATATCCACCATATCTACTCTCAGACTAATGCACCCACATATCCACCATATCTACTCTCAAACTAATGCACCCACATATCCACCATATCTACTCTCAATGAAACTAATGCACCCACATATCCACCATATCTACTCTCAAACTAATGCACCCACATATCCACCATATCTACTCTCAAACTAATGCACCCACATATCCACCATATCTACTCTCAGACTAATGCACCCACATATCCACCATATCTACTCTCAATGAAACTAATGCACTCACATATCCACCATATCTACTCTCAAACTAATGCACCCACATATCCACCATATC
This sequence comes from Dendropsophus ebraccatus, assembly GCA_027789725.1. Classification (NCBI taxonomy): domain Eukaryota; kingdom Metazoa; phylum Chordata; class Amphibia; order Anura; family Hylidae; genus Dendropsophus; species Dendropsophus ebraccatus. The sequence continues at coordinate 1,559,718 of JAQFWZ010000073.1, read as the reverse complement.
TACTCTCAATGAAACTAATGCACCCACATATCCACCATATCTACTCTCAAACTAATGCACCCACATATCCACCATATCTACTCTCAGGCTAATGCACCCACATATCCACCATATCTACTCTCAAACTAATGCGCCCACATATCCACCATATCTACTCTCAATGAAACTAATGCACCCACATATCCACCATATCTACTCTCAAACTAATGCACCCACATATCCACCATATCTACTCTCAATGAAACTAATGCACCCACATATCCACCATATCTACTCTCAGACTAATGCACCCACATATCCACCATATCTACTCTCAAACTAATGCACCCACATATCCACCATATCTACTCTCAAACTAATGCACCCACATATCCATTATATCTACTCTCAATGAAACTAATGCACCCACATATCCACCATATCTACTCTCAGACTAATGCACCCACATATCCACCATATCTACTCTCAATGAAACTAATGCACCGACATATCCACCATATCTACTCTCAATGAAACTAATGCACCCACATATCCACCATATCTACTCTCAATGAAACTAATGCACCCACATATCCACCATATCTACTCTCAAACTAATGCACCCACATATCCACCATATCTACTCTCAGACCAATGCACCCACATATCCACCATATCTACTCTCAGACTAATGCACCCACATATCCATTATATCTACTCTCAATGAAACTAATGCACCCACATATCCACCATATCTACTCTCAGACTAATGCACCCACATATCCACCATATCTACTCTCAATGAAACTAATGCACCGACATATCCACCATATCTACTCTCAATGAAACTAATGCACCCACATATCCACCATATCTACTCTCAATGAAACTAATGCACCCACATATCCACCATATCTACTCTCAAACTAATGCACCCACATATCCACCATATCTACTCTCAGACCAATGCACCCACATATCCACCATATCTACTCTCAGACTAATGCACCCACATATCCACCATATCTACTCTCAGACCAATGCACCCACATATCCACCATATCTACTCTCAATGAAACTAATGCACCCACATATCCACCATATCTACTCTCAAACTAATGCACCCACATATCCACCATATCTACTCTCAAACCAATGCACCCACAACCTTTTACAACTCCACAATGTCCTCAGCTCTTGTCTGTCACCTCTCTCACATCCAACAAAACATGACACATCAACAGACAGCCCCGGCACACCGACCGAACCAAGCAACTAAGATGAGTGTCCAGGGCTGCTGAATGGCACTGGAAAAGTTCCAAGGAAGACTATGCACTCCTTAACTTTAAATCTGCCCTTACCTCTGCTAAACAGGACTACTTTACTTCACCACCCTAGGCAACTGTTTAACACCATTAACTCTCTTAACCCCTGCTGGAGGGTTCTAAAGGGAAGGTGCTGAAGATGCTGGAAGGTTCTAAAGGTAGGGTGATGGACAGACTACAGAAGTGGTTATGGAACAGCGGGAGGCGATATTTAGAGGGTCCTAAAGCGAAGTTGGTGGATGGGCTAGAGGAAGGCGGTGGAATAACTGGAGAAGACATAATAGTGGGTTCTAAAGGGAATGGGGGGGATGGGCTAGAGGAGAGGAGGTGGATAGGCTGGAGGAGACATGGTAGATGGCTCTGAAGGGAAGGTGCTGGATAGACTAGAAGAAATGTGTGGAGGGGTTAGAAGCAAGGTACAGTAGTTAAGGGTTCTGTTGTATGCTACTCTAATTGTGTAGTATGCTGTGTAATGTATGTAGGGAGTCCCTCCTCTGTAATGTATGTATGTAGGGAGTCCCTCCTCTGTAATGTATGTAGGGAGTCCCTCCTCTGTAATGTATGTAGGGAGTCCCTCCTCTGTAATGTATGTAGGGAGTCCCTCCTCTGTAATGTATGTATGTAGGGAGTCCCTCCTCTGTAATGTATGTATGTAGGGAGTCCCTCCTCTGTAATGTATGTATGTAGGGAGTCCCTCCTCTGTAATGTATGTATGTAGGGTGTCCCTCCTCTGTAATGTATGTATGTAGGGAGTCCCTCCTCTGTAATGTATGTAGGGAGTCCCTCCTCTGTAATGTATGTAGGGAGTCCCTCCTCTGTAATGTATGTATGGAGTCCCTCCTCTGTAATGTATGTATGGAGTCCCTCCTCTGTAATGTATGTAGGGAGTCCCTCCTCTGTAATGTATGTAGGGAGTCCCTCCTCTGTAATGTATGTATGTAGGGAGTCCCTCCTCTGTAATGTATGTATGTAGGAGTCCCTCCTCTGTAATGTATGTATGTAGGGAGTCCCTCCTCTGTAATGTATGTATGTAGGGAGTCCCTCCTCTGTAATGTATGTAGGGAGTCCCTCCTCTGTAATGTATGTAGGGAGTCCCTCCTCTGTAATGTATGTAGGGAGTCCCTCCTCTGTAATGTATGTAGGGAGTCCCTCCTCTGTAATGTATGTAGGGAGTCCCTCCTCTGTAATGTATGTATGTAGGGAGTCCCTCCTCTGTAATGTATGTATGTAGGGAGTCCCTCCTCTGTAATGTATGTATGTAGGGAGTCCCTCCTCTGTAATGTATGTAGGGAGTCCCTCCTCTGTAATGTATGTAGGGAGTCCCTCCTCTGTAATGTATGTAGGGAGTCCCTCCTCTGTAATGTATGTAGGGAGTCCCTCCTCTGTAATGTATGTATGTAGGGAGTCCCTCCTCTGTAATGTATGTAGGGAGTCCCTCCTCTGTAATGTATGTATGTAGGGAGTCCCTCCTCTGTAATGTATGTAGGGAGTCCCTCCTCTGTAATGTATGTAGGGAGTCCCTCCTCTGTAATGTATGTATGTAGGGAGTCCCTCCTCTGTAATGTATGTAGGGAGTCCCTCCTCTGTAATGTATGTAGGGAGTCCCTCCTCTGTAATGTATGTAGGGAGTCCCTCCTCTGTAATGTATGTAGGGAGTCCCTCCTCTGTAATGTATGTAGGGAGTCCCTCCTCTGTAATGTATGTAGGGAGTCCCTCCTCTGTAATGTATGTAGGGAGTCCCTCCTCTGTAATGTATGTATGTAGGGAGTCCCTCCTCTGTAATGTATGTATGTAGGGAGTCCCTCCTCTGTAATGTATGTATGTATGGAGTCCCTCCTCTGTAATGTATGTAGGGAGTCCCTCCTCTGTAATGTATGTAGGGAGTCCCTCCTCTGTAATGTATGTATGTAGGGAGTCCCTCCTCTGTAATGTATGTATGTAGGGAGTCCCTCCTCTGTAATGTATGTATGTAGGGAGTCCCTCCTCTGTAATGTATGTAGGGAGTCTGCTGCAGGTCACTGGGGGATGGCTTAATTTCATTGCAAGCCACCTGCATTAGAACCTGCTCCTATCCAGGTTTAGAAGCACATGCAGTGAGTAAAGAGGTCCCAGCACTGGAGTGGAGTGGGATTTTTTTTTTTTATTATTTGGTGGGACCTAGGGGCATCCTAGAGAGGGTGGCGAAACATAAACATACTGGGGCATGGGGGGAGGTTAACTACATAATAATAATAATAATAATAATACTGCTGTTATTTGTATAGCGCACACAGATTCCGCAGCACTTTACATAGTTTGCCAAATATTGTTCCCTGTCCCCATTAGGGCTCACAATCTAAATTCCCCTATCTGTATGTTTTGGGTGTGGAAGGAAACCGGATACCCGGAGGAAACCCAGGCAAACACAGAGAGAACATACAAACTCTTTGCAGATGTTGCCCTTGGTGCTAACCACTGAGCCACCATGCTGCCATCTGAGGGCAGCTACTACATTAGGGAGTTAGCTACTTACTGGGGGGGGGTATCTTTATGATGTGTAGTTATCTACCTAATGAGTTTATTACATACCTACTGGAAGCATCTTTTCAACTGGAGGGGGGTGGTTGCCTACCCACCAGAGGCATCAACCTTATTTATGGAGAGATTATCTAATAATGCCTGTCCAGTGCTCTTCCCCACTAACCACCTCTCCACCATTACCGAAGAACGCCTCTCCAAACTACTCTCCACATCACACCTCACCACCTCCGCACTTGACCCAATCCTATTCCACCTGATTCCCAACCTCTCCTCAGCCCTTGTCCCAGCACTAACCCATCTCTTCAATCTATCACTAACAACTAGAATCTTCTCATCTCCATATGAACATGCAACCATCACACCTATCCTTAAAAAGCCATCCCCTGAGCCTACCTCCTTATCCAGCTACCGCCCCATATCACTTCTCCCCTTTGCATAGAAACACCTTGAACAAAATTTCTATGCTCCCTCTTTTTATCACACTCATTTTTCGACTCCCTGCAATGTGTCTTTGGCCCCCACCACTCCACAGAAACTGCCCTCACCAGCGACCAATGACCTGCTAACCACCAAAGCCTCACGCCAATACTCTGTGCTCCTTCTCCTTTACCTATCTTCTGCCTTCCACATAGTTGACCATTCCATCCTCCTACAAACTCTTTCATCCCTTGGTGTCACTAGCCTAGCTCTCTCCTGGATCTCCTCTTACCTCTCCAACCGCACTTTTAGTGTCTCCCCTTTCCACACCACCTCCTCTCCTCGCTCCCACAACACCTCCTCTCCTCGCTCCCACACCACCTCCTCTCCTCGCTCCCACAACACCTCCTCTCCTCGCTCCCACACCACCTCCTCTCCTCGTCCGGTCACTGTTGGTGTTCCCCAAGGCTCTGTACTCGGGCCTCTTCTCCATCTAAACCTCTGGCCTGGGACATATCATAGAGTCCCACGGCTTCAGGCACCATCTCTACGCTGATGACACTCAGATCTACCTCTCCGGTCCGGATGTCACCTCTCTGCTATCCAGGATTCCAGAGTGTCTATCGGCCATATCTTCTCTCTTCTCCTCCTGCTTTCTAAATCTTAACATGGAAAGAACAGAACTAATCATCTTTCCCCCATCTCGCTCCACCCCGCCGTCTAATCTCTCAATCACTATCAATGGCTGCACTCTGCCTTCTTTGGGTTACCTATGACTGCCCTGACTTTTAAACCACATATTCAGACCCCAAACACCTCCTGCCGCCTTCAACTCAAAAACTTTTCCAGAATCTGCTCTTTTCTCACCCCTGACTCCACAAAACTGCTGGTCCATGCTCTCATTATCTCCTGCCTGGACTACTGTAACATCCTCCTCTCTGGCCTCCATCTAACACCCTTGCTGGTCTCCAGTCTATCCTTATCTCTGCTGCCCGACTAATCCACCTTTCCCCTTGCTCTGCCTCTCCCCTCTGCCAATCCCTTCACTTGCTCCCATTGCCCAACATACTCTTTTTAAATTGTTGACCATGACATACAAGGCCGTCCACAACCTGACTCCTCCGTATATCTCTAACCTGATATCCTGCTACCGTCCCTCACACAACCTTCCATCCTCCAATGACCTCCATTTATGCCCCCCTTGTTCGTACTAGGTTCTACAAGTACTACTAGGAACAGAATCTAGGATCTGATTAGGTACTATAGAGTGGAGCACACACAAACAGACTGGAGGATAGAGAACACAGAAGCAGAGTAGGTAGAGTATGATGGAGAATCTAGGAGCAGGTCAGATACTTCTGGATTGAGAACTCAGGAATAGGCTAGGTACTACAGGGGGGAAATGCCAACACTAGACTAGGTAATACAACATGGAGAAGCTAGGAATAGACTAGGTACCACAGGGTGGAGAAGCTAGCAGCAGACTAGGTACCGTACCAAAGGGTGGAGAAACTAGCAGCAGACTAGGTACCGTACCACAGGGTGGAGAAACTAGCAGCAGACTAGGTACCGTACCACAGGGTGGAGAAGCTAGCAGCAGACTAGGTACTACAGAGTGGAGAAGCTAGCAGCAGACTAGGTACTACAGGGTGGAGAAGCTAGCAGCAGACTAGGTACTACAGGGTGGAGAAGCTAGGAATAGACTAGGTACTACAGGGTGGAGAAGCTAGCAGCAGACTAGGTACTACAGGGTGGAGAAGCTAGGAATAGACTAGGTACCACAGGGTGGAGAAGCTAGGAATAGACTAGGTACTACAGGGTGGAGAAGCTAGCAGCAGACTAGGTACTACAGGGTGGAGAAGCTAGGAATAGACTAGGTACCACAGGGTGGAGAAGCTAGCAGCAGACTAGGTACTACAGGGGGGAGAAGCTAGGAATATTCTGGGTACTAGAAGTTGGAGAAGCTAGAAACAGACTACATGAAGATTCTCCAGGGAGAAGATCGGGTGCTACAGCATGGAGACATTTAGAAGAGACTAGGCAGCACAGGGTAAAGAACATAGTCTGTTTCTGTTTTCTCCACCATGTAGTCTGTTCCTCAGTACCAGGGTGGAGAACACAAGCTTTACTTCTTCCTTGGATACTGATCTTCTGCTCAGATTTTTGTATTAACATTGTCCTACACATCATAGGGTTCACCTCTAGACCTGTCCTAGCCAGGAGGAGTGCTCCTACTTTGTACTATGTATTGGACTATGTACAATGAATGTCGAGCTAGAACTATACTAGACTTTTTATAGTTTGGACTTACGGCTTTTGTGAGATTTTCATTCAATATAGTCTTATAGGGCTGACCTGATAATAAGGAGGGGAGATGCCAAAAAATCTGTTGTCCAACCTTTAAAAACAGAGGTTCCTAAATAGAGATGAATGGACCGGGTTCGGGTTCGAGTCGATCCGAACCCGAACGTTCGGTATTTGATTAGCTGGGGCTGCTGAACTTGGATAAAGCTCTAAGGTTGTCTGGAAAACATGGATACAGCCAATGACTATATCCATGATTTCCACATAGCCTTAGGGCTTTATCCAACTTCAGCAGCCACCGACTCGAGCATGCTCCAGGTTCGCTCATCTCTATTCCTAACCCTTAAGACAGCATGGCCAAACCTTTAGGCTACCATAGTACATGGGACTTCATTGATGGTATGAGGACACGGCTCCAGCTCTCGGTACTAGATACGTAGAACAGTTTTGTCTCTGTTCTATAGCTGCTTTCTATGAAGATCTTATTGAGCTCTTCCTAGATTCTCAGGTGTCGAGAACTACACAGCCACCATCTCCAGATCAGGTCTTACCAGCAGAAGGACTTTTACATTTGTGACTCTTCTTTTCAGTGAACCTTTTTCTCTCTCTCTGTTTTCTCCCCACCCAAGCTCTCTTTAATGTTATCCCTGTGGGTCTCCGGGTTGTTGCGATACAGAGTTCAGCCTGTGGTCAGTATGTGGCAATGAATTCAGAGGGACGTCTCTACAACTCAGTGAGTGGCATTTATTTTCTCCTCCATTGCCCATGTATAACCTCCTATCTCCTGTGTAGCCTCTCTAGGTATCTGTTGGTTATTTACAGGCTTAGGACATCCCTGTTGCTAGTAAACGTGATAGAGAAGAATTAACTCTGTGTGCTATCACTAGTAGTGGCAGAGAATGGATGTACCTCCTTGGGGGAAATAGAGTGTTACAATTTAGTCTTGGTCGTGTGCTTTACCAAGGTACACTTTATAAGTATGGGCTTTGGTGTAGTGTCTTAATATAGTCACCACATGCCATGGTGATGACCAATAGAATAAAATTTTGATGGACTTATCTTGCAAAACGTTAAACATCTCAGTGTGCTGGTGAAATCTCTTGTTTTGGGTTTATCTTGGGCTTGGCTTCTTGGAGAAGACTTCTGTTGAATGTTGTGTCATCTTGCAGGCTCCTGCTGGATGGTTTGTTTTAGGTTAAGGTCTTTAAAGTAGACTTGCATTGGGCTCAGCATCATGGAGAAGGCTTTTCTTGTCCATGTTGCCTTGGTGGAAACTTCGATTGAGTGTATTATGTTAGGTTAATGAATGTCTTGGGATTAGTGTGCTGGTGATGGATCCAAGTGAATATCTTGTCTTGGCTCAACTACTCTGTGACAGAGCTTATTGAATGTCTTTTTTTATTATCTTTAACAAGACTACTTTTTGGAGAAGGCTCCTGCTGAATGTCTTGGCTTCAAGAGGGCTCCTATTGTGGCTGTGCTTCTTGGAGAAGGCTCCTGCTGAATAATTTGGCTTAAGAGGGCTTCTCCTTTGGCTATGCTTCTCAAAGAAGGCTCTTATTGAATATCTTTACTTGGAGAAGGCTCTTGTGGAATATCTTCACTTGGAGAAGGTTTCTCTTGTGGCCATGCTTCTCAGACAAGGCTCTTATTGAACATCTTTCCTTGGAGAGGGCTTCACTTTTGGCTATGCTTCTTGAAGAAGGTTCCTCTTGTGTCAATGCTCCTTGGATAAGGCTGTTATTGAAAGTTTTTACATGAAGAAGGCTTCTATTGTGGCCATGCTTCCTGGAGAAAGCTCATGTTGAATGCTTTGTCTTGGGCTTAGTGCCTGGAGTAAGGTTTCAGAGGAGTGTCTTGACGCCCTATTACACAGAGCGAATATTGTGCAAAGACCCACCAAAATGATCGATCACTGGCTCACATTTTAGGTGTAATAGGGTTAAACAAGTGCATGAGTAACACAAAATTGTAAGGTTGTCACTGACTGTGATTTTTCATTTAAAAAAAAAATCATCCTTGGTCTGCATGTTAATTGCTCCATGTAACAAGGCCTTTAGTCTGCTCTTAGCACCATAGAAAAGGACCGCAAAAGTTTTTATTAAAGTATTGTATTCCCTCCAAAAGTTATACAAATCCTCAATATACACTTGTTACGGGAAATGCTTATAAAGTGTTTTTTTTCCCTGCACTTACTACTGTATCAAGGCTTCACTTCCTGAAAAACGTGGTGATGTCACTTCCTGGATAACATGGTGATGTCAATTCCCGGATAACATGGTGATGTCACTTCCTGCATAACATGGTGATGTCAATTCCCGGATAACATGGTGATGTCACTTCCTGGAAAATGGTGATGTCACGACTCCCAGAGCTTTGCGGGCTGTGGCTGCTGGAAAGGATGATGGCAGAGGGATGCTCAGTGTCCCTCCAGTGCCCTGTGTCCCTCAGACATCAACCTTTTTATCCAGGAAGTGACATCACCACCAAATCTCAGGATTTCTCCTTTAGGTTCTGGAGAAAGATCTCCAAGTAGTAGTAGTAGTAGGCAGGTCCACCATGAAGGAATGTTCCATCTTAATAAGGCACAATAACCTGTTCAATCACGGTGACCAATAATGTCTTATTGCTATGTTATGTAGCAGATTGCAAATTGTCTCCAAACTGTTTAGAGATGATTGATTCATAAAGCCCATAGTCCCACAGATAATCCATCGCTCCTTCTTTTCTTTTAGGTTCATTTTACAGCTGAATGTCGCTTTAAAGAGAGTGTTTTTGACAATTATTTTGTCACTTACTCCTCAACTCTCTACCGCCAACGTGGCTCTGGGCGGGGATGGTACCTGGGTCTGAACAAAGATGGACGGGCGATGGAGGGGAACAGAGTGAAGAAACACAGACCGGCTGGTCACTTCCTGCCAAAACTAAGTGAAGGTGGGGAAAGAGGAGCTCACACTCAAAGGTGGTCTATGACCTGGGGTGGGAGGGGGGGTGTGACATGAGGGTTGCCTATGACTTGGGGAGGGTGACACCAGAGTGGCCTATGACTTGGGGAGGGTGACGCGAGAGTGGCCTATGACTTGAGGAGGTTGGCACAAGGGTAGCCTATGACTTGGGGAGGGTGACACGAGGGTGGCCTATGACTTGGGGAGGGTGACACGAGGGTGGCCTATGTCTTTGGGGGTAAACACAAGGGTTGCCTCTGACTTTGGCAGGGGTGTGAGGATGGGCTTTGACTGGTGAGTATAAGGGTGGGCTATGATTCGGGGGTAGAGTTAGCATGAGGGTGTCCTGTGATTGATGAACTTTCCCTTCTGTCCTACAGTCGCTCTTTACAAGGAGCCTTCCCTTCATGATGTCATTAAAGTATCCCCCAAGAGAAGACTGACACCTAAACCGAGTGCTCGGATCCGAGGGGCCCGATGAAAACACCAGGAGGATAGTGGACACTACAGCCCTGAAGACCAGCTTACAAAGTGTCTGGTGAAGAGAAGAAGATCTGCGGACGTACAGGGTGTTCTTCTAAGGAAAAAACTCTCGAGACTTCTTGAACTAATCCTGGATCTCTTAAGACCTTGGGTTGAAGGGGCCACCACGCTGTATCTGAGGTGGTCAGATTACCAGGAGACCTCTAGGACCACTTAAAGGAGTAGACCGTGGTCTGCATCTCAGGAAGCCTAAAAACCGTCTTCCAGCATATGTACATAGTATATACTATTTTAGGCAGAAGAACCTTGTATCCAATCATATATCTATGTATACCACTAACCTGCTCTCCTAATATACAAAGATCCCACATATTGTAAGACCCCCAGCCCCCACCCCCGAGATGAGACGCCTGTTTACTAACCAATTATATGCAAATAAAGGACACAACAAAAAGACTTCCGACTGCTCAGAACTCACCAACCCATACATATTACAGGGCGTGTGTGATACTCCTATGTAATATCACACATGTAATACAGACCCTTCCATGTTAGATCACACATGTAATACAGACGCTATGCATGTAATATCACACATGTAATACAGACACTATCCATGTAATATCACACATGTAATACAGACCCCTCCATGTTAGATCACACATGTAATACAGACGCTATGCATGTAATATCACACATGTAATACTGACCCCTCCATGTAATATCACACATGTAATACTGACCCCTCCATGTAATATCACACATGTAATACTGACCCCTCCATGTAATATCACACATGTAATACAGACACTATCCATATAATATCACACATGTAATACAGACCCCTCCATGTAATATCACACATGTAATACAGACACTATCCATGTAATATCACACATGTAATACAGACACTATCCATATAATATCACACATGTAATACAGACACTATCCATGTAATATCACACATGTAATACAGACCCCTCCATGTAATATCACACATGTAATACAGACCCCTCCATGTAATATCACACATGTAATACAGACACTATCCATGTAATATCACACATGTAATACAGACCCCTCCATGTAATATCACACATGTAATACAGACCCCTCCATGTAATATCACACATGTAATACATACACTATCCATGTAATATCACACATGTAATACAGACCCCTCCATGTAATATCACACATGTAATACAGACCCCTCCATGTAATATCACACATGTAATACAGACCCCTCCATGTAATATCACACATGTAATACAGACACTATCCATGTAATATCACACATGTAATACAGACACTATCCATGTAATATCACACATGTAATACAGACACTATCCATGTAATATCACACATGTAATACAGACACTATCCATGTAATATCACACATGTAATACAGACCCCTCCATGTAATATCACACATGTAATACTGACCCCTCCATGTAATATCACACATGTAATATAGGCACTATCCATGTAATATCACACATGTAATACAGGCACTATCCATGTAATATCACACATGTAATACAGACCCCCTCCAGGTAATATCACACATGTAATACAGACCCCTCCATGTAATATCACACATGTAATACAGACCCCTCCATGTAATATCACACATGTAATACAGACCCCTCCATGTAATATCACACATGTAATACAGACCCCTCCATGTAATATCACACATGTAATAGACACTATCCATGTAATATCACACATGTAATACAGACCCCTCCATGTAATATCACACATGTAATACAGACACTATCCATGTAATATCACACATGTAATACAGACCCCTCCATGTAATATCACACATGTAATACAGACCCCTTCATGTAATATCACAAATGTAATACAGACACTATCCATGTAATATCACACATGTAATACAGACCCCTCCATGTAATATTACACATGTAATACAGACCCCTCCATGTAATATCACACATGTAATACAGACCCCTCCATGTAATACAGACACTATCCATGTAATATCACACATGTAATACAGACCCCTCCATGTAATATCACACATGTAATACAGACACTATCCATATAATATCACACATGTAATACAGACACTATCCATGTAATATCACACATGTAATACAGACACTATCCATGTAATATCACACATGTAATACAGACCCCTCCATGTAATATCACACATGTAATACAGACACTATCCATGTAATATCACACATGTAATACAGACCCCACCATGTAATATCACACATGTAATACAGACCCCTCCATGTAATATCACACATGTAATACAGACACTATCCATATAATATCACTCATGTAATACAGACCCCTCCATGTAATATCACACATGTAATACAGACACTATCCATGTAATATCACACATGTAATACAGACACTATCCATGTAATATCACACATGTAATACAGACCCCTCCATGTAATATCACACATGTAATACAGACCCCTCCATGTAATATCACACATGTAATACAGACCCCTCCATGTAATATCACACATGTAATACAGACACTATCCATGTAATATCACACATGTAATACAGACCCCTCCATGTAATATCACACATGTAATACAGACCCCTCCATGTAATATCACACATATAATACAGACCCCTCCATGTAATATAAGACTGCCGGCATCCCATTGCACCTTGGCTATCTTGCCTCTGAAATGCAATAATCCCAACTTATGCTACTTAATTACACACTGACAACTTTGTTCTTTTTAAATGCGTGGGGGTAGGCCACAGCTTTTTTAATTTTCTTAGAACTATTTAAAACTTTTAACATATATTTTTGTACTGTGAGGATAGGACCTTGCGCTGTCGCCTTCCTGGCGAGGACACCGGAATGGCAGGTCACGGCTCCGGCGGTGGGCATGTCTTAGTTGTTCTGCCGGGTGCCTCGCCGATGCTTCTCCTTCCTCCTCTGCAAGGTCCCCCCCAGCGCCAAGCTGTGACAACAGTATTAAACAGTCAATAAACACATACAAACAAATAAACTTCTTTCACAGAAAAAAACATTAGGGAGGGTGGGTGGGAAAGCTGTTTAACCTCTGCCTGTCACGCTGGTGTGGTGTTCTGCCACTTCCTGCCAGTTACTTTTGTTAGGCTATTTCCCCGCCCCCAGACCGCCCCCAACATGGACCGCCTTCTAGGTGCTTGCTACGCCCCTGTCCCCGTCAGTCACAGTCACCGGCTGCTTAGCCAGCACCAGTGACCCACACATGTAATACAGACACTATGCATGTAATATCACACATGTAATACAGACACTATCCATGTAATATAACACATGTAATACAGACCCCTCCATGTAATATCACACATGTAATACAGACACTATCCATGTAATATCACACATGTAATACAGACACTATCCATGTAATATAACACATGTAATACAGACCCCTCCATGTAATATCACACATGTAATACAGACCCCTCCATGTAATATCACACATGTAATACAGACACTATCCATGTAATATAACACATGTAATACAGACCCCTCTATGTAATATCACACATGTAATACAGACACTATCCATGTAATATAACACATGTAATACAGACACTATCCATGTAATATCACACATGTAATACAGACACTATCCATGTAATATAACACATGTAATACAGACCCCTCCATGTAATATCACACATGTAATACAGACACTATCCATGTAATATAACACATGTAATACAGACCCCTCCATGTAATATCACACATGTAATACAGACACTATCCATGTAATATAACACATGTAATACAGACCCCTCCATGCAGTAGCGGTCTTTGGCACCCAGCACACCAAGCAATCGCTTGGGTCCCCCAACATCCAGGGGGGCCCCCACGCCCCGCTCTTCTCTTGTGCTAAAGACCGCTAGACAGGGTCGCTGCCCCGCTCGCTGCTGTGATCTGAACTGTAACTATGAGCACTCGTAATGAGCGCTCATAGTTACATGCAGCAGCAGCACTGACAGGCCGGGAGCCATTGGCTCCCTTCCTGTCAGTCACTCGTGGCCGCAGGAAGTGTTTTCCCTGCGGTGACAAGTGGCCACTCAGCCCTTGTGGTGCCGGCGCTCCAGTGACATCACTGGAGCATCGGCGCCAGGACAAGGGGAGTGCGGCCTCTTGTGACCCCAGGGAAAACCATTGCGGCCACAAGAGTGAAGAGAAGAGGAGACGCCCGGACCCAGGTGAGTATAAGTGTTTGTTTTATTGTGTTATATACTATATGGGAGGGGGAGCACACAGGCACCTGTGTAACTGGGGGAGCGCACAGCGGGGGTCTATATAAATGGGGGGAGCACATAGTGGGGCTATATAATGGGGAAGACACAGGGGGGCTATATATAACTGGGGGAACACACAGGGCTGCTATAGACTACTGGGGCTTCAGAGAGGGGTCTATATACTACTTGGGTCAGCACACAGGGGGTCTATATACTACTTGGGGCAGCAGAATGGTGTCTATATACAACTGGGGGAGCACACAGGAGGTCTATATCCAAGTGGGGGAGCACACAGGGGGGCTATGTACTATTGGGGGAGCACACAGGGGGTCTATATACTACTGGGGTAGCACACAGGGGGTCTATATACTACTGGGGTAGCACACAGGGGTCTATATACTACTGGTGGGGCACACAGGGGGGTCTATATACTACTGGTGGGGCACACAGGGGGTCTATACACTACTGGTGGGGCACACAGGGGGTCTATACACTACTGGTGGGGCACACAGGGGGTCTATATATAACAGGGAGCACACAGGGGGTCTATATATAACTGAGGAAGCACACAGGGGGTCTATATATAACTGGGGGCAGCACACAAGGGGTCTATATACTGCTAAAGCAGCACACAGTGGTCTATATACTACTGGGGGAGCACACAGGGATCTATATAATACTGGTGGAGCACACAGGGGGTCTATATACTACTGGGGGTCTATATATAACGGGGAGCACACAGGTGGTCTATATATAACTGGGGGCAGCACACAAGGGGTCTATATACTGCTGGAGGAGCACACAGGGGTCTATATCCAAGTGGGGGAGCACACAGGAGGTCTATATCCAAGTGGGGGAGCACACAGGGGGGGCTATATACCACTGAGGGAGCACACAGGCGAGCTACATACAAGTGGGGGAGCACACAGGGGGTCTATATACTAGTGGGGGAGCACACAGGGGGTATATGCAACTGGGGGCAGCACACAGGGTATATACGGCTGGGGGCAGCACCCAGGGGGTCTATATACAACTGGGACAGCACACACGGGGGGCTATATATAACTAGGGGAACACACAGGCGTCTATACACTACTGGGGGAAGCACACAAGGGGTGTATACTACTGAGGTGAATCACAAGAGAGGTATATACTACTGGCGGCTGCGCACAAGGGGTATATACTACTGGGAGCAGCACACAGCGGTCTATTGTTGTGGAGTGCGTGTCGAGGGGGGGGGGGGCAGAAATGCCAAGACTGCCCCTGCCTCCATGTAATATCACACATGTAATACAGACACTATCCATGTAATATCACACATGTAATACAGACACTATCCATGTAATATCACACATGTAATACAGACACTATCCATGTAATATCACACATGTAATACAGACACTATCCATGTAACATCACACATGTAATACAGACCCCCTCCATGTAATATCACACATGTAATACAGACACTATCCATGTAATATCACACATGTAATACAGACCCCTCCATGTAATATCACACATGTAATACAGACACTATCCATGTAATATCACACATGTAATACAGACCCCCTCCATGTAATATCACACATGTAATACAGACACTATCCATGTAATATCACACATGTAATACAGACACTATCCATGTAATATCACACATGTAATACAGACACTATCCATGTAATATCACACATGTAATACAGACCCCTCCATGTAATACAGACACTATCCATGTAATATCACACATGTAATACAGACCCCTCCATGTAATATCACACATGTAATACAGAAACTATCCATGTAATATCACACATGTAATACAGACACTATCCATGTAATATCACACGTGTAATACAGACACTATCCATGTAATATCACACATGTAATACAGACACTATCCATGTAATATCACACATGTAATACAGACCCCTCCATGTAATATCACACATGTAATACAGACACTATCCATATAATATCACATGTAATACAGACACTATCCATGTAATATCACACATGTAATACAGACACTATCCATGTAATATCACACATGTAATACAGACACTATCCATGTAATATCACACATGTAATACAGACACTATCCATGTAATATCACACATGTAATACAGACACTATCCATGTAATATCCCACATGTAATACAGACCCCTCCATGTAATATCACACATGTAATACAGACACTATCCATGTAATATCACACATGTAATACAGACCCCCTCCATGTAATATCACACATGTAATACAGACACTATCCATGTAATATCACACATGTAATACAGACACTATCCATGTAATATCACACATGTAATACAGACACTATCCATGTAATATCACACATGTAATACAGACCCCTCCATGTAATACAGACACTATCCATGTAATATCACACATGTAATACAGACCCCTCCATGTAATATCACACATGTAATACAGAAACTATCCATGTAATATCACACATGTAATACAGACACTATCCATGTAATATCACACGTGTAATACAGACACTATCCATGTAATATCACACATGTAATACAGACACTATCCATGTAATATCACACATGTAATACAGACCCCTCCATGTAATATCACACATGTAATACAGACACTATCCATATAATATCACATGTAATACAGACACTATCCATGTAATATCACACATGTAATACAGACACTATCCATGTAATATCACACATGTAATACAGACACTATCCATGTAATATCACACATGTAATACAGTCTAGAGTGGTGCTTCTCTCCTTTTTCTCTCTGGTTACAGTCTGGTTGGTTTTCTGGGGTCTTCCTTCGGCTGTTCTCCCCCTATATACAGTGAGAGGACACTTACCTGCAGCAACATAGATCCCGATGCTGGGAGCTGAGGTGATGGCGGTGTGAACCAAGGGGAGGAGCCTGTAATAAGCCCCATTCCACTTTCAAAAGTCTGCATGAGATGACTATTGCCCCGCCCACAGTTCCTGCTGTCTGAGAAGAGCATTGCCCCGCCCACACTTCCTGCTGTCTGAGAAGAGCATTGCCCCGCCCACACTTCCTGCTGTCTGAGGAGAGCATTGCCCCGCCCACACTTCCTGCTGTCTGAGGAGAGCATTGCCCCGCCCACACTTCCTGCTGTCTGAGGAGAGCATTGCCCCGCCCACACTTCCTGCTGTCTGAGAGCATTGCCCCACCCACACTTCCTGCTGTCGAAGAGCATTGCCCCGCCCACACTTCCTGCTGTCTGAGAAGAGCATTTCCCCACCCACACTTTCTGCTGTCTGAGGAGAGCATTGCCCCGCCCACACTTCCTGCTGTCTGAGAGCATTGCCCCGCCCACACTTCCTGCTGTCTGAGAAGAGCATTACCCCGTCCACACATCCTGCTGTCTGAGACTATTGCCCTGCCCAAACTTCCTGCTGTCTGATAAGCATTGCCCCGCCCACACTTCCTGCTGTCTGAGAGTATTGCCCCGCCCACACTTCCTGCTGTCTGATAAGCATTGCCCCGCCCACACTTCCTGCTGTCTGAGGTGATAATTGCCCCGCCCACACTTCCTGCTGTCTGAGAAGAGCATTGCCCCGCCCACACTTCCTGCTGTCTGAGAGCATTGCCCCGCCCACACTTCCTGCTGTCTGATAAGCATTGCCCCGCCCACACTTCCTGCTGTCTGAGAAGAGCATTACCCCACCCACACTTCCTGCTGTCTGAGAGCATTGCCCCGCGCACACTTCCTGCTGTCTGAGAGCATTGCCCCGCCCACACTTCCTGCTGTCTGAGAGCATTGCCCCGCCCACACTTCCTGCTGTCTGAGGTGAGCATTGCCCCACCCACACTTGCTGCTGTCTGAGAGCATTGCCCCGCCCACACTTCCTGCTGTCTGAGGTGAGAATTGCCCCGCCCACACTTCCTGCTGTCTGAGGAGAGCATTGCCCCGCCCACACTTCCTGCTGTCTGAGAGCATTGCCCCGCCCACACTTCCTGCTGTCTGAGGTGAGCATTGCCCCACCCACACTTGCTGCTGTCTGAGAGCATTGCCCCGCCCACACTTCCTGCTGCCTGAGGAGAGCATTGCCCCGACCCACACTTCCTGCTGTCTGAGAGCATTGCCCCGCCCACACTTCCTGCTGTCTGAGAGCATTGCCCCGCCCACACTTCCTGCTGTCTGAGAAGAGCATTGCGCCGCCCACACTTCCTGCTGTCTGAGAAGAGCATTGCCCCGCCCACACTTCCTGCTGTCTGAGGTGAGCATTGCCCCGCCCACACTTCCTGCTGTCTAAGCATTGCCCCACCCACACTTCCTGCTGTCTGAGGTGAGAAGTGCCCCGCCCACACTTCCTGCTGTCTGAGGTGAGAATTGCCCCGCCCACACTTCCTGCTGTCTGAGAAGAGCATTGCCCCGCCCACACTTCCTGCTGTCTGAGAGCATTGCCCCGCCCACACTTCCTGCTGTCTGCGAGCATTGCTCCGCCCACACTTCCTGCTGTCTGAGAAGAGCATTGCCCCGCCCACACTTCCTGCTGTCTGAGGTGAGCATTGCCCCGCCCACACTTCCTGCTGTCTGAGAAGAGCATTGCCCCGCCCACACTTCCTGCTGTCTGAGGAGAGCATTGCCCCGCCCACACTTCCTGCTGTCTGAGGTGAGCATTGCCCCGCCCACACTTCCTGCTGTCTGAGAGCATTGCCCCGCCCACACTTCCTGCTGTCTGAGAGCATTGCCCCGCCCACACTTCCTGCTGTCTGAGAGCATTGCCCCGCCCACACTTCCTGCTGTCTGAGAGCATTGCCCCGCCCACACTTCCTGCTGTCTGAGGAGAGCATTGCCCCGCCCACACTTCCTGCTGTCTGATAAGCATTGCCCCGCCCACACTTCCTGCTGTCTGAGAAGAGCATTACCCCGCCCACACTTCCTGCTGTCTGAGAGCATTGCCCCGCCCACACTTCCTGCTGTCTGAGAGCATTGCCCCGCCCACACTTCCTGCTGTCTGAGAGCATTGCCCCGCCCACACTTCCTGCTGTCTGAGGTGAGCATTGCCCCACCCACACTTGCTGCTGTCTGAGAGCATTGCCCCGCCCACACTTCCTGCTGTCTGAGGTGAGAATTGCCCCGCCCACACTTCCTGCTGTCTGAGGAGAGCATTGCCCCGCCCACACTTCCTGCTGTCTGAGAGCATTGCCCCGCCCACACTTCCTGCTGTCTGAGAGCATTGCCCCGCCCACACTTCCTGCTGTCTGAGAAGAGCATTGCGCCGCCCACACTTCCTGCTGTCTGAGAAGAGCATTGCCCCACCCACACTTCCTGCTGTCTGAGGTGAGCATTGCCCCGCCCACACTTCCTGCTGTCTAAGCATTGCCCCGCCCACACTTCCTGCTGTCTGAGGTGAGAAGTGCCCCGCCCACACTTCCTGCTGTCTGAGGTGAGAATTGCCCCGCCCACACTTCCTGCTGTCTGAGAAGAGCATTGCCCCGCCCACACTTCCTGCTGTCTGAGAGCATTGCCCCGCCCACACTTCCTGCTGTCTGCGAGCATTGCTCCGCCCACACTTCCTGCTGTCTGAGAAGAGCATTGCCCCGCCCACACTTCCTGCTGTCTGAGGTGAGCATTGCCCCGCCCACACTTCCTGCTGTCTGAGAAGAGCATTGCCCCGCCCACACTTCCTGCTGTCTGAGGAGAGCATTGCCCCGCCCACACTTCCTGCTGTCTAAGCATTGCCCCGCCCACACTTCCTGCTGTCTGAGGTGAGAATTGCCCCGCCCACACTTCCTGCTGTCTGAGGTGAGAATTGCCCCGCCCAAACTTCCTGCTGTCTGAGGTGAGCATTGCCCCGCCCACACTTCCTGCTGTCTGAGAGCATTGCCCCGCCCACACTTCAAGCTGTCTGAGAAGAGCATTGCCCCGCCCACACTTCCTGCTGTCTGAGGAGAGCATTACCCCGCCCACACTTCCTGCTGTCTAAGCATTGCCCTGCCCACACTTCCTGCTGTCTGAGAGCATTGCCCCGCCCACACTTCCTGCTGTCTGAGAGCATTGCCCCGCCCACACTTCCTGCTGTGTGATAAGCATTGCCCCGCCCACACTACCTGCTGTCTAAGCATTGCCACGCCCACACTTCCTGCTGTTTAAGAAGAGCATTGCCCCGCCCACACTTCCTGCTGTCTAAGCATTGCCCCGCCCACACTACCTGCTGTCTGAGGTGAGCATTGCCCCGCCCACACTTCCTGCTGTCTGAGAGCATTGCCCCGCCCACACCTCCTGCTGTCTAAGAGCATTGCCCCGCCCACACCTCCTGCTGTCTGAGGAGAGCATTGCCTCGCCCACACCTCCTGCTGTCTAAGAGCATTGCCCCGCCCACACTTCCTGCTGTCTGAGAGCATTGCCCCGCCCACACTTCCTGCTGTGTGATAAGCATTGCCCCGCCCACACTTCATGCTGTCTGAGAGCATTGCCCCGCCCACACTTCCTGCTGTGTGATAAGCATTGCGCCGCCCACACTTCCTGCTGTCTGAGGTGAGAATTGCCCCGCCCACACTTCCTGCTGTCTGAGGTGAGAATTGCCCCGCCCACGTTTCCTGCTGTATGAGGTTGGCATTGCCCCGCCCACACTTCCTGCTGTATGAGGTTGGCATTGCCCCGCCCACGCTTCCTGCTGTATGAGGTTGGCATTGCCTCAATACATAGAAATAAGGGGCAGCAGAGTAGTTGGTAGTGCCCCCTTCTGGCCGGAGGATTACACATTGTTACAGGGAAAGGAAGTAACACATGGATGATAGAGAGAAGGAGGAGTCCTGACCATAGGAGCTTACACTCTATAAGGAGGAGGAGGAGGAGTCCTGACCATAGGAGCTTACACTCTATAAGGAGGAGGAGTCCTGACCATAGGAGCTTACACTCTATAAGGAGGAGGAGGAGTCCTGACCATAGGAGCTTACACTCTATAAGGGGGAGGAGGAGGAGTCCTGACCATAGGAGCTTACACTCTATAAGGAGGAGGAGGAGGAGTCCTGACCATAGGAGCTTACACTCTATAAGGAGGAGGAGGAGGAGTCCTGACCATAGGAGCTTACACTCTATAAGGAGGAGGAGGAGGAGGAGTCCTGACCATAGGAGCTTACACTCTATAAGGAGGAGGAGGAGGAGTCCTGACCATAGGAGCTTACACTCTATAAGGAGGAGGAGGAGGAGGAGTCCTGACCATAGGAGCTTACACTCTATAAGGAGGAGGAGGAGTCCTGACCATAGGAGCTTACACTCTATAAGGAGGAGGAGGAGGAGTCCTGACCATAGGAGCTTACACTCTATAAGGAGGAGGAGGAGTCCTGACCATAGGAGCTTACACTCTATAAAAAGGAGGAGGAGGAGTCCTGACCATAGGAGCTTATACTCTATAAGGAGGAGGAGGAGTCCTGACCATAGGAGCTTACACTCTATAAGGAGGGGGAGGAGTCCTCCTGACCATAGGAGCTTACACTCTATAAGGAGGAGGAGGAGTCCTGACCATAGGAGCTTACACTCTATAAGGAGGAGGAGGAGGAGTCCTGACCATAGGAGCTTACACTCTATAAGGAGGAGGAGGAGTCCTGACCATAGGAGCTTACACTCTATAAAGAGGAGGAGGAGTCCTGACCATAGGAGCTTACACTCTATAAGGAGGAGGAGGAGGAGTCCTGACCATAGGAGCTTACACTCTATAAGGAGGAGGAGGAGCCCTGACCATAGGAGCTTACACTCTATAAGGAGGAGGAGGAGGAGGAGTCCTGACCATAGGAGCTTACACTCTATAAGGAGGAGGAGGAGGAGGAGTCCTGACCATAGGAGCTTACACTCTATAAGGAGGAGGAGGAGTCCTGACCATAGGAGCTTACACTCTATAAGGAGGAGGAGGAGTCCTGACCATAGGAGCTTACACTCTATAAGGAGGAGGAGGAGTCCTGACCATAGGAGCTTACACTCTATAAGGAGGAGGAGGAGTCCTGACCATAGGAGCTTACACTCTATAAGGAGGAGGAGGAGTCCTGACCATAGGAGCTTACACTCTATAAGGAGGAGGAGGAGTCCTGACCATAGGAGCTTACACTCTATAAGGGGGAGGAGGAGTCCTGACCATAGGAGCTTACACTCTATAAGGAGGAGGAGGAGTCCTGACCATAGGAGCTTACACTCTATAAGGAGGAGGAGGAGTCCTGACCATAGGAGCTTACACTCTATAAGGGGGAGGAGGAGTCCTGACCATAGGAGCTTACACTCTATAAGGGGGAGGAGGAGTCCTGACCATAGGAGCTTACACTCTATAAGGAGGAGGAGGAGTCCTGACCATAGGAGCTTACACTCTATAAGGAGGAGGAGGAGGAGGAGGAGGAGTCCTGACCATAGGAGCTTACACTCTATAAGGAGGAGGAGTCCTGACCATAGGAGCTTACACTCTATAAGGAGGAGGAGGAGGAGGAGTCCTGACCATAGGAGCTTACACTCTATAAGGAGGAGGAGGAGGAGGAGTCCTGACCATAGGAGCTTACACTCTATAAGGAGGAGGAGGAGTCCTGACCATAGGAGCTTACACTCTATAAGGAGGAGGAGGAGTCCTGACCATAGGAGCTTACACTCTATAAGGAGGAGGAGGAGTCCTGACCATAGGAGCTTACACTCTATAAAGAGGAGGAGGAGTCCTGACCATAGGAGCTTATACTCTATAAGGAGGAGGAGGAGGAGTCCTGACCATAGGAGCTTACACTCTATAAGGAGGAGGAGGAGGAGTCCTGACCATAGGAGCTTACACTCTATAAGGAGGAGGAGGAGTCCTGACCATAGGAGCTTACACTCTATAAGGAGGAGGAGGAGTCCTGACCATAGGAGCTTACACTCTATAAGGAGGAGGAGGAGTCCTGACCATAGGAGCTTACACTCTATAAGGAGGAGGAGGAGTCCTGACCATAGGAGCTTACACTCTATAAGGAGGAGGAGGAGTCCTGACCATAGGAGCTTACACTCTATAAGGAGGAGGAGGAGGAGGAGTCCTGACCATAGGAGCTTACACTCTATAAGGAGGAGGAGGAGTCCTGACCATAGGAGCTTACACTCTATAAGGAGGAGGAGGAGTCCTGACCATAGGAGCTTACACTCTATAAGGAGGAGGAGGAGTCCTGACCATAGGAGCTTACACTCTATAAGGAGGAGGAGGAGTCCTGACCATAGGAGCTTACACTCTATAAGGAGGAGGAGGAGGAGTCCTGACCATAGGATCTTACACTCTATAAGGAGGAGGAGGAGGAGTCCTGACCATAGGAGCTTACACTCTATAAGGGGGAGGAGGAGTCCTGACCATAGGAGCTTACACTCTATAAGGAGGAGGAGGAGTCCTGACCATAGGAGCTTACACTCTATAAGGAGGAGGAGGAGTCCTGACCATAGGAGCTTACACTCTATAAGGGGGAGGAGGAGTCCTGACCATAGGAGCTTATACTCTATAAGGAGGAGGAGGAGGAGTCCTGACCATAGGAGCTTACACTCTATAAGGAGGAGGAGGAGGAGGAGTCCTGACCATAGGAGCTTACACTCTATAAGGAGGAGGAGGAGTCC
Source organism: Dendropsophus ebraccatus (assembly GCA_027789725.1). NCBI lineage: Eukaryota > Metazoa > Chordata > Amphibia > Anura > Hylidae > Dendropsophus > Dendropsophus ebraccatus. The sequence goes on along the minus strand of JAQFWZ010000073.1, from coordinate 1,535,907 downwards.
TGACCATAGGAGCTTACACTCTATAAGGAGGAGGAGGAGGAGTCCTGACCATAGGAGCTTACACTCTATAAGGAGGAGGAGGAGTCCTGACCATAGGAGCTTACACTCTATAAGGAGGAGGAGGAGTCCTGACCATAGGAGCTTACACTCTATAAGGAGGAGGAGGAGTCCTGACCATAGGAGCTTACACTCTATAAGGAGGAGGAGGAGTCCTGACCATAGGAGCTTACACTCTATAAGGAGGAGGAGGAGTCCTGACCATAGGAGCTTACACTCTATAAGGAGGAGGAGGAGTCCTGACCATAGGAGCTTACACTCTATAAGGAGGAGGAGGAGTCCTGACCATAGGAGCTTACACTCTATAAGGAGGAGGAGGAGGAGTCCTGACCATAGGAGCTTACACTCTATAAGGAGGAGGAGGAGGAGGAGGAGGAGGAGTCCTGACCATAGGAGCTTACACTCTATAAGGAGGAGGAGTCCTGACCATAGGAGCTTACACTCTATAAGGAGGAGGAGGGGGAGGAGTCCTCCTGACCATAGGAGCTTACACTCTATAAGGAGGCGGAGGAGTCCTGACCATAGGAGCTTACACTCTATAAGGAGGAGGAGGAGTCCTGACCATAGGAGCTTACACTCTATAAGGAGGAGGAGGAGTCCTGACCATAGGAGCTTACACTCTATAAGGAGGAGGAGGAGTCCTGACCATAGGAGCTTACACTCTATAAGGAGGAGGAGGAGTCCTGACCATAGGAGCTTACACTCTATAAGGGGGAGGAGGAGTCCTGACCATAGGAGCTTACACTCTATAAGGAGGAGGAGGAGTCCTGACCATAGGAGCTTACACTCTATAAGGAGGAGGAGGAGGAGTCCTGACCATAGGAGCTTACACTCTATAAGGAGGAGGAGGAGTCCTGACCATAGGAGCTTACACTCTATAAGGAGGAGGAGGAGTCCTGACCATAGGAGCTTACACTCTATAAGGAGGAGGAGGAGTCCTGACCATAGGAGCTTACACTCTATAAGGAGGAGGAGGAGTCCTGACCATAGGAGCTTACACTCTATAAGGAGGAGGAGGAGTCCTGACCATAGGAGCTTACACTCTATAAGGAGGAGGAGTCCTGACCATAGGAGCTTACACTCTATAGGGAGGAGGAGGAGGAGTCCTGACCATAGGAGCTTACACTCTTTAAGGAGGAGGAGGAGTCCTGACCATAGGAGCTTACACTCTATAGGGAGGAGGAGGAGGAGTCCTGACCATAGGAGCTTACACTCTATAAGGAGGAGGAGGAGGAGTCCTGACCATAGGAGCTTACACTCTATAAGGAGGAGGAGGAGTCCTGACCATAGGAGCTTACACTCTATAAGGAGGAGGAGGACTTCCTTCACCATTTACTCCTTCTACATGTCAGGGAGTCCTGGAGTCTGGGAAGATGGCAGTCCCTTCTCTCGACCCCTGTCCCTGCCTACTTGCCCCCCTGGCTAAACCCCAGGGCAGCAACTGGGCGACAGTCCCTAGCCTAACTAGTGATACAGGGCGGTAGAGAGAATACACAGGCAGGTATATACAAACAGGTCAGACAGACCGAGTCGGCAACAGGAGGTAAGGTCAAAATCTAAAATAGTAAGCAAAGGGTTAACAGAGTCCAATCCAAGGTCGAGCACAGGAGGTAAGGTAGTACAGAGGGGTGAGGCAGAGGTAACTTCCAGGTGTCAAATACAAGCAGTATAAGGGCTCGTTCACACAGAGCAAAAGCAGCTGAATTTCTGTGCTGAATCAGCGCTGAAAATTCAGCCGTTAAAATAGGTGCAGAGCTAATTTCCATTGTGTTGAATGGAAATTCTGCTCTGCAGTTCACACGGTGGAATTTCTACGCTGAACGTTCCGCGGCTAATCTGCTTTCCGCCAGAAGAATTACGTGCTGAATCAGCGCAGAAATGGGGGGGGGGGGGGTCTGACAGCATGGAGACCAATAGCAGCCAGGGAGCCGCCCCTGATAGGAGCAAGGAGTCTGACAGCAGTGATGGAGACCAATAGCAGCCAGGGAGCCGCCCCTGATAGGAGCAAGGAGTCTGACAGCAGTGATGGAGACCAATAGCAGCCAGGGAGCCGCCCCTGATAGGAGCAAGGAGTCTGACAGCAGTGATGGAGACCAATAGCAGCCAGGGAGCCGCCCCTGATAGGAGCAAGGAGTCTGACAGCAGCATGGAGACCAATAGCAGCCAGGGAGCCGCCCCTGATAGGAGCAAGGAGTCTGACAGCATGGAGACCAATAGCAGCCAGGGAGCCGCCCCTGATAGGAGCAAGGAGTCTGACAGCAGCATGGAGACCAATAGCAGCCGGGGAGCCGCCCCTGATAGGAGCAAGGAGTCTGACAGCAGTGATGGAGACCAATAGCAGCCAGGGAGCCGCCCCTGATAGGAGCAAGGAGTCTGACAGCAGTGATGGAGACCAATAGCAGCCAGGGAGCCGCCCCTGATAGGAGCAAGGAGTCTGACAGCAGTGATGGAGACCAATAGCAGCCAGGGAGCCGCCCCTGATAGGAGCAAGGAGTCTGACAGCAGCATGGAGACCAATAGCAGCCAGGGAGCCGCCCCTGATAGGAGCAAGGAGTCTGACAGCATGGAGACCAATAGCAGCCAGGGAGCCGCCCCTGATAGGAGCAAGGAGTCTGACAGCAGCATGGAGACCAATAGCAGCCGGGGAGCCGCCCCTGATAGGAGCAAGGAGTCTGACAGCATGGAGACCAATAGCAGCCGGGGAGCCGCCCCTGATAGGAGCAAGGAGTCTGACAGCAGTGATGGAGACCAATAGCAGCCGGGGAGCCGCCCCTGATAGGAGCAAGGAGTCTGACAGCAGTGATGGAGACCAATAGCAGCCAGGGAGCCGCCCCTGATAGGAGCAAGGAGTCTGACAGCAGTGATGGAGACCAATAGCAGCCAGGGAGCCGCCCCTGATAGGAGCAAGGAGTCTGACAGCAGTGATGGAGACCAATAGCAGCCGGGGAGCCGCCCCTGATAGGAGCAAGGAGTCTGACAGCATGGAGACCAATAGCAGCCAGGGAGCCGCCCCTGATAGGAGCAAGGAGTCTGACAGCATGGAGACCAATAGCAGCCAGGGAGCCGCCCCTGATAGGAGCAAGGAGTCTGACAGCATGGAGACCAATAGCAGCCAGGGAGCCGCCCCTGATAGGAGCAAGGAGTCTGACAGCTGTGATGGAGACCAATAGCAGCCAGGGAGCCGCCCCTGATAGGAGCAAGGAGTCTGACAGCATGGAGACCAATAGCAGCCAGGGAGCCGCCCCTGATAGGAGCAAGGAGTCTGACAGCAGTGATGGAGACCAATAGCAGCCAGGGAGCCGCCCCTGATAGGAGCAAGGAGTCTGACAGCAGCGATGGAGACCAATAGCAGCCGGGGAGCCGCCCCTGATAGGAGCAAGGAGTCTGACAGCAGTGATGGAGACCAATAGCAGCCAGGGAGCCGCCCCTGATAGGAGCAAGGAGTCTGACAGCAGTGATGGAGACCAATAGCAGCCAGGGAGCCGCCCCTGATAGGAGCAAGGAGTCTGACAGCAGCATGGAGACCAATAGCAGCCAGGGAGCCGCCCCTGATAGGAGCAAGGAGTCTGACAGCATGGAGACCAATAGCAGCCGGGGAGCCGCCCCTGATAGGAGCAAGGAGTCTGACAGCAGTGATGGAGACCAATAGCAGCCAGGGAGCCGCCCCTGATAGGAGCAAGGAGTCTGACAGCAGTGATGGAGACCAATAGCAGCCAGGGAGCCGCCCCTGATAGGAGCAAGGAGTCTGACAGCAGCATGAGACACCAATAGCAGCCAGGGAGCCGCCCCTGATAGGAGCAAGGAGTCTGACAGCAGTGATGGAGACCAATAGCCGCCGGGGAGCCGCCCCTGATAGGAGCAAGGAGTCTGACAGCAGTGATGGAGACCAATAGCAGCCGGGGAGCCGCCCCTGATAGGAGCAAGGAGTCTGACAGCAGTGATGGAGACCAATAGCAGCCAGGGAGCCGCCCCTGATAGGAGCAAGGAGTCTGACAGCATGGAGACCAATAGCAGCCAGGGAGCCGCCCCTGATAGGAGCAAGGAGTCTGACAGCAGTGATGGAGACCAATAGCAGCCGGGGAGCCGCCCCTGATAGGAGCAAGGAGTCTGACAGCAGTGATGGAGACCAATAGCCGCCGGGGAGCCGCCCCTGATAGGAGCAAGGAGTCTGACAGCAGTGATGGAGACCAATAGCAGCCAGGGAGCCCCGACCCTGATAGGAGCAAGGAGTCTGACAGCAGTGATGGAGACCAATAGCAGTCAGGGAGCAGCTCCCATGCTCTGAATGGAGTAAGCCTCAGGAGCAATGCAACACCCGAAGGCTTAACCCCACAAGCACCAGAGAGGAATCAGGAGAAGCATGAAGCCGGGTATCGGCTCCCTGGCAGCACAGAAAGAAGTGTGTGAATCATGTCAGAGGGATAGGGTTCTTCCAGCCGAATTCACACACAGGGAACGAATTCTAACACTACAGAGGCCTTTGTGTACCCTCCTGTTAATGGTGGGGCTGAGTATGTAAAAGAGAAAGATTAAAGAGAATAGGACAAAGAGAAAGAGCAGCACATAACACCTGGTTCAAACAACATTTACCCATTACTGCCTTCAGATGTGTAATAGTAATACATATACATACATAAGAAACACTGACACATAGTGGGGAAACTTTAAAATACCTCATTAACCACTTAACCTGAGAACTTTTGGATAGGTGCATAAAAGAAGAGAAAAACACCAGTGGTGGGATACCACATACTCCCCCACTTTAGAAAAGCCATTCACGGCGTAGCACCTGGAGGAAAGTTTGAAGGAAGCACAGCATGGTTTAGAGTAAGGCAATATACGTAGCAAAAAAATCACAATATAATAACAATATAAATAATTTAGGCAAAAGGCAATGGTTAGATCGTCCATAGTGCAAAAAACTTTGTAAACAACAGAAACTCAGGATGCATCAGTCCATCTACATCCTTAATGGTGCAATGGTGTGTCAGTCCATCTTTAGCAGCAACAACAGTAATGAGGTACTTGTTCCTCTCAAGAAAGGGGTTTGTAGGGAAAGGGGATCTCGGCAAAGCTAAGACGAGATCCTAACAGGGATGTTGCGAACTGGGGACACTGCATACAATAACTGTTTGGCCCACAGGACCTCAACACAGGCTCAGCAGAGCTTCCATCTTGGTTTCAGGCTCAAACAGCAGAGCGTCCTTTTGTTGGGTTGCCAGGGACACCCTTTTACTCCTGTTTGGGGTGTGGAGGCGCAGCAGGTGTCTTCATTCTTGGCTGTGCCGGTAGCACGCGTCTGGGCCCACTTCTTTTGCAGCAGACACAGGTCTTTCACGTGGCAGAGGATGCAGTGGTGGTCACAGGAGTAGGAGCAGAAGTGACAGCTGCCTTGTAGGTGACGTGGGGCTGCACCTGGGAGATTTTGCAGACTTCTGCAGCTGCCACTGGAGCAGTTGTCCATCTGACTTGTGTTTCAGGGACGGCATGCGCCATGATAGAGGTAGTAGGAGACCCAACAGCCACAAGTACCTTTTCTACAGCGGCTTTCCGACGGTGGTACTGCTCCCATGTTTCATCCCAGTCCTAGGGAGCTGGAAGGCTTGAATGGCTCCTGGATGTAGTGACAAGGCCTGACAAGTGTCACTGCTGCAGCCTATCTCTCTCTGTCCCTCACAAATGGGGTGTACTCAATGATCTCTCCCTCTTTTAAGTTACGTTTGGTCGCAGGTATATAAGCTCTCCTCACAGCTCAGTGGCTGACTTGGACGTGCTCGTCTGGCAGGAGTCCTGAACTACTCCGAACTCCCTCTCCTTGTCAAATGAGATAACGGTGGCTCTCCGCCTCTCAAGAGGGGTCACACCTGGATGTGGCTTCTCTAAACGCCAAATGAACTCTCCCTTCATCTCAGCTGGGATCATCTGGTCGTGGCAAAGCTGGAACCGCCAGGTGGGAATCAGGCTCAGTTTCATCCTTTTTCACCGCTGGATGATGGGAAGGCATTGGTATACCTGGAATGAAGTCACACTGGATCTCCCGGAAAAGTTCTCGTTTGTTGCCCTAACAGCCACTATGGTAATGGAGTTGGTGGAGGTGGCCTTGCCTCCGGATACTTGCAGCCTGTACATGCCGGGAACCGAGTTGCTTTAGAGACTGGAATAGCAACGAGCTCTTCGGCTTCCAATTTGGCTTCCGCCGTGTACTCTGCATCGGAGATGGTGGACTCTGATTAGACATCCTCATTCTCTTGGTCCTGTATGGTGTTGGAGGTCTCCAGGGTTGGGTTTTATATGGTTGGTGTATAGTGTTGGAGGTTTCTAGGGTTATGTATGGTGTTGAAGGTCACCGGGATGAGATTATATATGGTTGGTGTATGGTGTTGGAGGTCTCTGGGGTTATATATGGTTGGTATATGGTGATGGAGGTCTCTGGGGTTGGCATATAAGGTTGGTGTATGGTGTTGGAGGTCTCCAGGGTTGGGATATATACAGTATGGTTGGTGAATGGTGTTGGAAGTCTCTGGGGTTATATATGGTTGGTGTATGGTGTTGGAGGTCTCTAAAAGTTGGGATATACACTCACCGGCCACTTTATTAGGTACACCATGCTAGTAACGGGTGGTCTTCTGCTGCTGTAGCTACCTTGGTTGTAACGGTTGGCTATTTGAGTCACTGTTGCCTTTCTATCAGCTGGAACCAGTCTGCCCATTCTGAGTTGCTGCCCTGTGATTGGCTGATTAAAAATTAAGTGGTAACGTGCAGTTGGACAGGTGCACCTAATAAAGTGGCCGGTGAGTGTATATGGTTGGTGTATGGTGTTGGAGGTCTCTAGGGTTGGGATATATATGGTTGGTGTATGGTGTTGGAGTCTCTGCAGTGGGGTTATCTATGGTTGGTGTATGGTGTTTGAGGTCTCTGGGGTTATATATGGTTGGTGTATGGAGTTGGAGGTCTCCGGGATGGAGTTATATATGGTTGGAGTATAGTGTTGGAGGTCTCCGGGGTTATATAAGGTTGGTGTATGGTGTTGGGGGTCTCCAGGGTTATATATGGTTGGTTTATGGTGTTAGAGGTCTCCGGGGTTATATATGGTTGGTGTATGGTGTTGGAGGTCTCTGCAGTGGGGTTATATATGGTTGGTGTATGGTGTTTGAGGTCTCCGGGGTTATATATGGTTGGTGTATGGAGTTGGAGGTCTCCGGGATGGAGTTATATATGGTTGGTGTATGGAGTTGGAGGTCTCCGGGATGGAGTTATATATGTTTGGTGTATGGTGTCGGAGGTCTCCGGGATGGAGTTATATATGTTTGGTGTATGGTGTTGGAGGTCTCCGGGATGGAGTTATATATGGCTGGTGTATGGAGTTGGAGGTCTCCGGGATGGAGTTATATAAGGTTTGTATATGGAGTTGGAGATCTCCGGGATGGAGTTATATATGGTTGGTGTATGATGTTGGAGGTCTCCGGGATGGAGTTATATATGGTTGGTGTATGGCGTTGGAGGTCTCTAGGGTTGGGATATATATGTTTGGTGTATGGTGTTGGAGGTCTCTGCAGTGGGGTTATCTATGGTTGGTGTATGGTGTTGGAGGTCTCCAGGGTTATATATGGTTAGTGTATGATGTTAGAGGTCTCCGGGATGGGGTTATATATGGATGGTGTATGGTGTTGGAGGTCTCTGCAGTGGGGTTATGTATGGTTGGTGTATGGTGTTTGAGGTTTCCGAGGTTATATATGGTTGGTGTATGGAGTTGGAGGTCTCTGGAATGGAGTTAAATATGGTTGGTGTATGAAGTTGGAGGTCTCCAGGATGGAGTTATATATGGTTGGTGTATGTTGTTGGAGCTCTCTGAGATGGAGTTATATATAGTTGGAGTATGGTGTTGGAGGTCTCTAGGGTTTGGATATATGTGGTTGGTGTATGGTGTTGGAGGTCTCTGGGGTTATATATGGTTGGTGTATGGTGTTGGAGGTCTCTAGGGTTGGGATATATATGGTTGGTGTATGGTGTTTGAGGTCTCCGAGGTTATATATGGTTGGTGTATGGAGTTGGAGGTCTCTGGGATGGAGTTATATATGGTTGGTGTATGAAGTTGGAGGTCTCCAGGATGGAGTTATATATGGTTGGTGTATGGTGTTGGAGCTCTCTGAGAAGGAGTTATATATGGTTGGAGTATGGTGTTGGAGGTCTCTAGGGTTGGGATATATATGGTTGGTGTATGGTGTTGAAGGTCTCCGGGATAGGGTTATGTATGGTTGGTGTATGGTGTTTGAGGTCTCCGAGGTTATATATGGTTGGTGTATGGAGTTGGAGGTCTCTGGGATGGAGTTAAATATGATTGGTGTATGAAGTTGGAGGTCTCCAGGATGGAGTTATATATGGTTGGTGTATGTTGTTGGAGCTCTTTGAGATGGAGTTATATATGGTTAGAGTATGGTGTTGGAGGTCTCTGGGGTTGGGATATATGTGGTTGGTGTATGGTGTTGGAGGTCCCTAGCGTTGGGATATGTATGGTTGGTGTATGGTGTTGGAGGTCTCTGGGGTTATATATGGTTGGTGTATGGTGTTGGAGGTCTCTAGGGTTGGGATATATATGGTTGGAGTATGGTGTTGGAGGTCCCTAGTGTTGGGATATATATGGTTTGTGTATGGTGTTGGAGGTCTCTGGGGATATATATGGTTGGAGTATGGTGTTGGAGGTCCCTAGCGTTGGGATATATATGGTTGGTGTATGGTGTTGGAGGTCTCTAGGGTTGGGATATATATGGTTGGTGTATGGTGTTGGAGGTCTCTAGGGTTGGGATATATATAGTTGGTGTATGGTGTTAGAGGTCTCTGGGGTTATATATGGTTGGGGTATTCTGTTGGGGGCTGCAGACAGTCTTATAGGGTGAGTCAGTCTTTCCTGGTAAAGGGGGAAGGGGGAGGGGGGAGGTGTCTAACGTCTCGTTCATAGTGGAGTCTCAGCTGTGGTCTTGTTTTGGATGGTCGGGTTTCATGGTGGATGTCACATATTATTTCTGGACAGATCAAGGGAACAGATGTCAGTCAGAGTCTGATGGAGGACGCAAACATGTAATGTGCGGTATAAGTAGTTGAAGGCACATATGTGACATACATGTAATGTGCGGTATAAGTAGCTGGGGGGGCAAATATGTGACATACATGTAATGTGCGGTATAAGTAGCTGGGGGCACATATGTGACATACATGTAATGTGCGGTATAAGTAGTTGGGGGCACATATGTGACATACATGTAATGTGCGGTATAAGTAGCTGGGGGCACATATGTGACATACATGTAATGTGCGGTATAAGTAGCTGGGGGGGCACATATGTGACATACATGTAATGTGCGGTATAAGTAGCTGGGGGGCACATATGTGACATACATGTAATGTGCGGTATAAGTAGATGGGGGGCACATATGTGACATACATGTAATGTGCGGTATAAGTAGCTGGGGGGCACATATGTGACATACATGTAATGTGCGGTATAAGTAGTTGGGGGCACATATGTGACATACATGTAATGTGCGGTATAAGTAGTTGGGGGCACATATGTGAACTACATGTAATGTGCAGTATAAGTAGTTGGTGGCACATATGTGACATACATGTAATGTGCGGTATAAGTAGCTGGGGGGGCACATATGTGACATACATGTAATGTGCGGTATAAGTAGCTGGGGGCACATATGTGACATACATGTAATGTGCGGTATAAGTAGCTGGGGGCACATATCTGACATACATGTAATGTGCGGTATAAGTAGTTGGTGGCACATATGTGACATACATGTAATGTGCGGTATAAGTAGTTGGGGGCACATATGTGACATACATGTAATGTGCGGTATAAGTAGTTGGGGGCACATATGTGACATACATGTAATGTGCGGTATAAGTAGTTGAAGGCACATATGTGACATACATGTAATGTGCGGTATAAGTAGCTGGGGGGCACATATGTGACATACATGTAATGTGCGGTATAAGTAGCTGGGGGGCACATATGTGACATACATGTAATGTGCGGTATAAGTAGATGGGGGGCACATATGTGACATACATGTAATGTGCGGTATAAGTAGCTGGGGGGCACATATGTGACATACATGTAATGTGCGGTATAAGTAGCTGGGGGGGCACATATGTGACATACATGTAATGTGCGGTATAAGTAGTTGGGGGCACATATGTGACATACATGTAATGTGCGGTATAAGTAGCTGGGGGCACATATGTGACATACATGTAATGTGCGGTATAAGTAGCTGGGGGGCACATATGTGACATACATGTAATGTGCGGTATAAGTAGCTGGGGGGGCACATATGTGACATACATGTAATGTGCGGTATAAGTAGCTGGGGGCACATATCTGACATACATGTAATGTGCGGTATAAGTAGTTGGGGGCACATATGTGACATACATGTAATGTGCGGTATAAGTAGTTGGGGGCACATATGTGACATACATGTAATGTGCGGTATAAGTAGCTGGGGGCACATATGTGACATACATGTAATGTGCGGTATAAGTAGCTGGGGGCACATATGTGACATACATGTAATGTGCGGTATAAGTAGTTGGGGGGGCACAAATGTGACATACATGTAATGTGCGGTATAAGTAGCTGGGGGCACATATGTGACATACATGTAATGTGCGGTATAAGTAGTTGGGGGGGCACATATGTGACATACATGTAATGTGCGGTATAAGTAGCTGGGGGGGCACATATTTGACATACATGTAATGTGCGGTATAAGTAGCTGGGGGGGCACATATGTGACATACATGTAATGTGCGGTATAAGTAGCTGGGGGCACATATGTGACATACATGTAATGTGCGGTATAAGTAGCTGGGGGCACATATCTGACATACATGTAATGTGCGGTATAAGTAGCTGGGGGGGCACATATGTGACATACATGTAATGTGCGGTATAAGTAGTTGGGGGCACATATGTGACATACATGTAATGTGCGGTATAAGTAGCTGGGGGGGCACATATGTGACATACATGTAATGTGCGGTATAAGTAGCTGGGGGCACATATGTGACATACATGTAATGTGCGGTATAAGTAGTTGGGGGCACAAATGTGACATACATGTAATGTGCGGTATAAGTAGTTGGGGGGGCACAAATGTGACATACATGTAATGTGCGGTATAAGTAGTTGGGGGGGCACATATCTGACATACATGTAATGTGCGGTATAAGTAGCTGGGGGCACATATGTGACATACATGTAATGTGCGGTATAAGTAGTTGGGGGGGCACATATCTGACATACATGTAATGTGTGGTATAAGTAGTTGGGGGCACATATGTGACATACATGTAATGTGCGGTATAAGTAGCTGGGGGCACATATGTGACATACATGTAATGTGCGGTATAAGTAGCTGGGGGGCACATATGTGGCATACATGTAATGTGCGGTATAAGTAGCTGGGGGCACATATGTGACATACATGTAATGTGCGGTATAAGTAGCTGGGGGGGCACATATGTGACATACATGTAATGTGTGGTATAAGTAGCTGGGGGGGCACATATCTGACATACATGTAATGTGCGGTATAAGTAGTTGGGGGCACATATGTGACATACATGTAATGTGCGGTATAAGTAGCTGGGGGCACATATGTGACATACATGTAATGTGCGGTATAAGTAGCTGGGGGCACATATGTGACATACATGTAATGTGCGGTATAAGTAGTTGGGGGGGCACATATCTGACATACATGTAATGTGCGGTATAAGTAGTTGGGGGGGCACATATGTGACATACATGTAATGTGTGGTATAAGTAGTTGGGGGCACATATGTGACATACATGTAATGTGCGGTATAAGTAGCTGGGGGGCACATATGTGACATACATGTAATGTGCGGTATAAGTAGCTGGGGGCACATATGTGACATACATGTAATGTGCGGTATAAGTAGTTGGGGGCACATATGTGACATACATGTAATGTGCGGTATAAGTAGCTGGGGGGCACATATCTGACATACATGTAATGTGCGGTATAAGTAGTTGAAGGCACATATGTGACATACATGTAATGTGCGGTATAAGTAGCTGGGGGCACATATGTGACATACATGTAATGTGCGGTATAAGTAGCTGGGGGGCACATATGTGACATACATGTAATGTGCGGAATAAGTAGCTGGGGGCACATATGTGACATACATGTAATGTGCGGTATAAGTAGTTGGGGGGGCACATATCTGACATACATGTAATGTGCGGTATAAGTAGCTGGGGGGGCACATATGTGACATACATGTAATGTGCGGTATAAGTAGCTGGGGGGGCACATATGTGACATACATGTAATGTGCGGTATAAGTAGCTGGGGGGGCACATATGTGACATACATGTAATGTGCGGTATAAGTAGCTGGGGGGGCACATATGTGACATACATGTAATGTGCGGTATAAGTAGCTGGGGGGGCACATATGTGACATACATGTAATGTGCGGTATAAGTAGCTGGGGGGGCACATATGTGACATACATGTAATGTGCGGTATAAGTAGTTGGGGGCACATATCTGACATACATGTAATGTGCGGTATAAGTAGCTGGGGGCACATATGTGACATACATGTAATGTGCGGTATAAGTAGTTGGGGGGGCACATATGTGACATACATGTAATGTGCGGTATAAGTAGTCGGGGGCACATATGTGACATACATATAATGTGCGCTATAAGTAGCTGGGGGGGGAACATATGTGACATACATGTAATGTGCGGTATAAGTAGCTGGGGGGCACATATGTGACATACATGTAATGTGCGGTATAAGTAGCTGGGGGCACATATGTGACATACATGTAATGTGCGGTATAAGTAGTTGGGGGCACATATGTGACATACATGTAATGTGCGGTATAAGTAGTTGGGGGGGCACATATGTGACATACATGTAATGTGCGGTATAAGTAGTTGGGGGCACATATGTGACATACATGTAATTTGCGGTATAAGTAGCTGGGGGCACATATGTGACATACATGTAATGTGTGGTATAAGTAGCTGGGGGGCACATATGTGACATACATGTAATGTGCGGTATAAGTAGTTGGGGGGGCACATATGTGACATACATGTAATGTGCGGTATAAGTAACTGGGGGCACATATGTGACATACATGTAATGTGCGGTATAAGTAACTGGGGGCACATATGTGACATACATGTAATGTGCGGTATAAGTAGCTGGGGGGGCACATATGTGACATACATGTAATGTGTGCTATAAGTAGCTGGGGGGCACATATGTGACATACATGTAATGTGCAGTATAAGTAGTTGGGGGGGCACATATCTGACATACATGTAATGTGCGGTATAAGTAGTTGGGGGGGCACATATCTGACATACATGTAATGTGCGGTATAAGTAGTTGGGGGGGCACATATGTGACATACATGTAATGTGCGGTATAAGTAGCTGGGGGGCACATATGTGACATACATGTAATGTGCGGTATAAGTAGCTGGTGGCACATATGTGACATACATGTAATGTGCGGTATAAGTAACTGGGGGCACATATGTGACATACATGTAATGTGCGGTATAAGTAGCTGGGGGGCACATATGTGACATACATGTAATGTGCGGTATAAGTAGCTGGTGGCACATATGTGACATACATGTAATGTGCGGTATAAGTAGCTGGGGGGCACATATGTGACATACATGTAATGTGCGGTATAAGTAGCTGGGGGCACATATGTGACATACATGTAATGTGCGGTATAAGTAGTTGGGGGGGCACATATGTGACATACATGTAATGTGCGGTATAAGTAGCTGGGGGGGCACATATGTGACATACATGTAATGTGCGGTATAAGTAGCTGGGGGGCACATATGTGACATACATGTAATGTGCGGTATAAGTAGTTGGGGGCACATATGTGACATACATGTAATGTGCGGTATAAGTAGCTGGTGGCACATATGTGACATACATGTAATGTGCGGTATAAGTAGCTGGTGGCACATATGTGACATACATGTAATGTGCGGTATAAGTAACTGGGGGCACATATGTGACATACATGTAATGTGCGGTATAAGTAGCTGGGGGGGCACATATGTGACATACATGTAATGTGCGGTATAAGTAGCTGGGGGGGGCACATATGTGACATACATGTAATGTGCGGTATAAGTAGCTGGGGGGGCACATATGTGACATACATGTAATGTGCGGTATAAGTAGCTGGGGGGGCACATATGTGACATACATGTAATGTGCGGTATAAGTAGCTGGGGGGGCACATATGTGACATACATGTAATGTGTGGTATAAGTAGCTGGGGGGCACATATGTGACATACATGTAATGTGCGGTATAAGTAGCTGGGGGGCACATATGTGACATACATGTAATGTGCGGTATAAGTAGTTGGGGGGGCACATATGTGACATACATGTAATGTGCGGTATAAGTAGCTGGGGGCACATATGTGACATACATGTAATGTGCGGTATAAGTAGCTGGGGGCACATATGTGACATACATGTAATGTGCGGTATAAGTAGTTGGGGGGGCACATATGTGACATACATGTAATGTGCGGTATAAGTAGCTGGGGGCACATATGTGACATACATGTAATGTGCGGTATAAGTAGCTGGGGGCACATATGTGACATACATGTAATGTGCGGTATAAGTAGTTGGGGGCACATATGTGACATACATGTAATGTGCGGTATAAGTAGTTGGGGGGGCACATATGTGACATACATGTAATGTGCGGTATAAGTAGCTGGTGGCACATATGTGACATACATGTAATGTGCGGTATAAGTAGCTGGGGGGGCACATATGTGACATACATGTAACGTGCGGTATAAGTAACTGGGGGGCACATATGTGACATACATGTAATGTGCGGTATAAGTAGCTGGGGGAACATATGTGACATACATGTAATGTGCGGTATAAGTAGCTGGGGGGGCACATATGTGACATACATGTAATGTGCGGTATAAGTAGCTGGGGGCACATATGTGACATACATGTAATGTGCGGTATAAGTAGCTGGGGGGGCACATATGTGACATACATGTAATGTGCGGTATAAGTAGCTGGGGGCACATATGTGACATACATGTAATGTGCGGTATAAGTAGCTGGGGGGGCACATATGTGACATACATGTAATGTGCGGTATAAGTAGTTGGGGGGGCACATATGTGACATACATGTAATGTGCGGTATAAGTAGTTGGGGGCACATATGTGACATACATGTAATGTGCGGTATAAGTAGCTGGGGGCACATATGTGACATACATGTAATGTGCGGTATAAGTAGCTGGGGGGGCACATATGTGACATACATGTAATGTGCGGTATAAGTAGCTGGGGGGCACATATGTGACATACATGTAATGTGCGGTATAAGTAGCTGGGGGCACATATGTGACATACATGTAAAGTGCGGTATAAGTAGCTGGGGGCACATATGTGACATACATCAGGAGGAATGTCCGACAGGGGTGTCGTGACAGCTGCCGCAGGATTTCTGAATGACAAGCTCACCCCGCCCTGACCCCCTGTCCTGTCCATCAGACACGTCCGGCAGCTGCTGCCAGAGACCACCCCGAGCAGGGGAGAAGAGCACAGCCATGGAGGAGACCTGGAGACTGCTCCCCCTCATACTGCTCCCTACAATACTCTTACAAGGTGAGCGGGAAGGGGGGATCAAACAGGACTGACCGCAGTCCAAGACCACAACCCCCAACATCATCTGATCAGGCTGCCGGGGTCACATCTTCATCTGGAACCAAAATTGAGACCAAAATACAGAGAAATGTGCTAACTTGATCATAGTCTACTATCTAATCCTCCACATACAGCACTACAACCCCCAACATGACCCGCCACTGGACATGACCATAATTCAACTCTATTATAGACTATACATACAGTACTACAACCCCCAACATGACCGATCACCTAATGTGACAGCAGTAATATTAAGTGTTTGTTGTTGGGTGTATATTGCTGGGAGTACGCTGTTGGGTGTATATTATTGAGTGTTTGCTGTTGGGTGTATATTGCTGGGAGTATTCCGTTGGGGGTAAATTGTTGGGAATATGCTGTTGGGTGTATATTATTGAGTGTTTGCTGTTGGGTGTATATTGTTGAGTGTTTGCTGTTGGGTGTATATTGTTGGGAGTACGCTGTTGGGTGTATATTGTTTGGAGTACGCTGTTGGGTGTATATTATTGAGTGTTTGCTGTTGGGTGTATATTGTTGGAAGTATGCTGTTGGGTGTATACTATTGAGTGTTTGCTGTTGGGTGTATATTTTTGAGTGTTAGCTGTTGGGTGTATATTGTTGGGAGTACGCTGTTGGGTGTATATTGTTGGAAGTATGCTGTTGGGTGTATATTATTGAGTGTTTGCTGTTGGGTGTATGTTATTGAGTGTTTGCTGTTGGATGTATATTTTTGAGTGTTTGCTGTTGGGTGTATATTGTTGGGAGTACGCTGTTGGGTGTATATTGTTGGGAGTACGCTGTTGGGTGTATATTGTTGGGAGTATGCTGTTGGTGTATATTATTGAGTGTTTGCTGTTGGGTGTATATTTTTGAGTGTTTGTTGTTGGGTGTATATTGTTGGGAGTACGCTGTTGGGTGTATATTGTTGGGAGTACGCTGTTGAGTGTATATTATTAAGTGTTTGCTGTTGAGTGTATATTATTAAGTGTTTGCTGTTGGGTGTATATTGTTGGGAGTATGCTGTTGGGGGGTATATTGTTGGGAGTATGCTGTTGGGTATATATTATTGAGTGTTTGCTGTTGGGTGTATATTGTTGAGTGTTTGCTGTTGGGTGTATATTGTTAGGAGTACGCTGTTGGGTGTATATTGTTGGGAGTACGCTGTTTGGTGTATATTATTGAGTGTTTGCTGTTGGGTGTATATTGTTGGGAGTACGCTGTTGGGTGTATATTGTTGGGAGTACGCTGTTGGGTGTATATTATTGAGTGTTTGCTGTTGGGTGTATATTTTTGAGTGTTAGCTGTTGGGTGTATATTGTTGGGAGTACGCTGTTGGGTGTATATTGTTGGAAGTATGCTGTTGGGTGTATACTATTGAGTGTTTGCTGTTGGGTGTATATTTTTGAGTGTTAGCTGTTGGGTGTATATTGTTGGGAGTACGCTGTTGGGTGTATATTGTTGGGAGTATGCTGTTGGGTGTATATTGTTGGGAGTATGCTGTTGGGTGTATATTGTTGGGAGTATGCTGTTGAGTGTATATTATTAAGTGTTTGCTGTTGGGTGTATATTATTGGGTGTATATTGTTTGAAGTACGCTGTTGGGTGTATATCGTTGGGTTATGTTGTTGGGTGTATATTGTTTGGAGTACGCTGTTGGGTGTATATTATTGAGTGTTTGCTGTTGGGTGTAAATTGTTGGGTGTATATTGTTAGGTGTACGCTATTGGGTGTATATTATTGAGTGTTTGCTGTTGGGTGTATATTATTGATTGTTTGCTGTTGGGTGTATATTGCTGGGAGTACGCTGTTGGGTGTATATTGTTGGGAGTACGCTGTTGGGTGTATATTGTTGGGAGTACGCTGTTGGGTGTATATTATTGAGTGTTTGCTGTTGGGTGTATATTATTGAGTGTTTGCTGTTGGGTGTATATTGTTGGGAGTACGCTGTTGGGTGTATATTGTTGGGAGTATGCTGTTGGGTGTATATTATTGAATGTTTGCTGTTGAGTGTATATTATTAAGTGTTTGCTGTTGGGTGTATATTATTAAGTGTTTGCTGTTGGGTGTATATTGTTTGAAGTATGCTGTTGGGTGTATATTGTTGGGTGTATATTGTTTGGAGTACGCTGTTGGGTGTATATTATTGAGTGTTTGCTGTTGGGTGTATATTTTTGAGTGTTTGCTGTTGGGTGTATATTGTTGGGAGTACGCTGTTGGGTGTATATTGTTGGGAGTACACTGTTGGGTGTATATTGTTGGGAGTATGCTGTTGGGTGTATATTATTGAGTGTTCGCTGTTGGATGTATATTTTTGAGTGTTTGTTGTTGGGTGTATATTGTTGGGAGTACGCTGTTGGGTGTATATTGTTGGGAATACGCTGTTGAGTGTATATTATTAAGTGTTTGCTGTTGGGTGTATATTATTAAGTGTTTGCTGTTGGGTGTATATTATTGGGTATTATCTCCATGGAGGAGACCTGGAGACTGCTCCCCCTCATACTGCTCCCTACAATACTCCTACAAGGTGAGTATTGTTGGAAGTATGCTGTTGGGTGTATATTATTGAGTGTTTGCTGTTGGGTGTATATTATTGAGTGTTTGCTGTTGGGTGTATATTGTTGGGAGTACGCTGTTGGGTGTATATTGTTGGGAGTATGCTGTTGGGTGTATATTATTGAGTGTTTGCTGTTGAGTGTATATTATTAAGTGTTTGCTGTTGGGTGTATATTATTAAGTGTTTGCTGTTGGGTGTATATTATTGGGTGTATATTGTTTGAAGTATGCTGTTGGGTGTACGCTGTTGGGTGTATATTGTTGGGAGTATGCTGTTGGGTGTATATTATTGAGTGTTTGCTGTTGGATGTATATTATTGAGTGTTTGCTGTTGGGTATATATTGTTGGGAGTACGCTGTTGAGTGTATATTATTAAGTGTTTGCTGTTGGGTGTATATTATTAAGTGTTTGCTGTTGGGTGTATATTATTGGGTGTATATTGTTTGAAGTATGCTGTTGGGTGTATATTGTTGGGTGTATATTGTTTGGAGTACGCTGTTGGGTGTATATTATTGAATGTTTGCTGTTGGGTGTAAATTGTTGGGTGTATATTGTTAGGTGTACGCTGATGGGTGTATGTTCTTGGATGCATTTGCTTTTCGCTGTATACTGCTGCTATCCTCTCCCCCATATTGTGATAGTGTGACTGTTTCACTGACAGGGGCCAGCACTGTTAACCCAGAGGGATCCCTGAGGGACAAACTATTTAAAGGTTATAATGTCCATGTCCGGCCCACAAGGAGCCCTCAGGAGAAGGTGGCTGTCCAGGTGGGGATGGTCCTCTCCCAAATCATCAGCGTGGTAAGTTGGAGAATATACATGCCCTGTCACTAGAGGGCTGCATGCTGTCCTCATGTAGTGCTGCCCCATCGCCTGCATGTTCCCCATGTAACAGTTCGGGCCTCTGCATTGTTGTGTGGTAACATCATGGATCGTGTGTCACCTCTTGGCCTCGGGGTCTTCAGATCCATCCTGACACTAAAGTGACTTTTCTTTCCTGTAGAATGAGAAGGATGAAGAGCTGACTACTAAGGGCTTCATGAATCTGGTATGTGAGGGTATGTGGGTGTCCACACATTGAGCTACTCACGCCATAAGCCCATAGATAGGGATATGTGACCATCTGGGGCACCACGTTTGGTGCCATTCAGACCAAAAAATGTGTGGTCCTTGGGTTTATTAGCCCCCTAGAGCCCCTTGGTGTATGTCTTTAATATGATGACATAAAAGTCACTGGTGGGGCCCTTGGAGATGCCTCTACCCCAAAGTGTTGACTGGCTTCTCTTACAGTTGAGGGGTATCAAGCATTCTGTATGACTACGGGAGGAGCTAGATCTGATGCCATTTTCTGCTTTCTCCAGGCTTGGAATGATCTCCGATTGACCTGGGACCCAAAACAATATAATGGCATTGAAACCCTGAGGATCCCCTCAGAGGAGGTGTGGAAGCCAGATATAGTCCTCATGAACAAGTGAGTGTGTGGGAAATGTTTGGTGTGATGGTGGAGGTTTTGGCTACTGGGCCCCTCACTGTCTCTTTCTTCTGTCTCACAGCAATGATGGTGAATTTGAGGTCGCCTTACAGGTGGAAGTCTTGGTGAACTGGCAAGGTCATGTGACCTGGCATCCACCAGCCCTATACCACAGCAGCTGCAGCATCGAGGTGAGGACCCATGGTGATAACAAATCTCTCTTTCCTTGTTCCACCACAACACACAACTTTGTCTTCCGGAGTTCTTAGATCCATTTTATGAAGCCAAAGTCCAGACCAAATGATAAATGGAGGACACCTTCTTTGTATACAAATATTGCATCTGAAAACCTAAAGGTTTGAACACATCCTTAGGCCACCAGTCACATGGATAATCAGAGGGAATGGATACTGATCAGGTCCCACCTTGACCTTTACGGAATGTTCTTCTTGATGGCATCTTCTCCATTTAGGTGGAGTACTTTCCTTTCGACTGGCAGAACTGCAGCATGGTGTTCCGCTCTCAGACCTACGGAGCCGATGAGATCACACTGGAGCATCCCCGAGACTCCCTAGGAAAGGAAGTCACTCAAGTGGTCATCTTCCCAAACACCTTCACGGGTGAGAACAGCTTCTTAATTAGGTGAAGTCCAGCTGACCATTAGTCCAAGTCTTAAAAGATTTCTCTATACGCAGAGAATGGGCAGTGGGAGATACGTCATCGATCTTCTCGGAAGAACACTCTGCCCACCGACCCTACCTACGAGGACATCACCTTCTACTTGGTCATTCGCCGTAAACCCTTGTTCTATATAGTCAACATCATTGTTCCATGTATCCTCATCACCATCCTGGCCATCTTTGTTTTCTATCTGCCCCCAGATGCAGGTAATGAAGCTCTATAGTATGAGGAACACAATGAGGCCTGTACTACACCTCCATGGTCACACCACTATAATGACACCTCCATGGTCTCACCATAATTATTATGACCTCTCCATGGTCTCACCACAACTATTATGACCTCTCCATGATCTCACCACTATTATTACACCTCCATGGTCTCACCACTCTTTTTATACCTCCTTGGGCTCACCACTATTATGACACTTCCATGGTCTCACCACTATTATTACACCTCCATTGTCTTACCACTATTACTACACCTCCTTGGGCTCACCACTATTATTACACCTCCATGGTCTTACCACTATTATTACACCTCCATGGTCTCACCACTATTATTACACCTCCATGGTCTCACCACTATTATTACACCTCCATGGTCTCACCACTATTATTACACCTCCATGGTCTCACCACTATTATTACACCTCCATGGTCTCACCACTATTATTACACCTCCATGGTCTCACCACTATTATTACACCTCCATGGTCTCACCACTATTAATACACCTCCATGGTCTCACAAACTATTATTACACCTCCATGGTCTCACCACTATTATGACATTTCCATGGTCTCACCACTATTATGACACTTCCATGGTCTCACCACTATTATGACACTTCCATGGTCTTACCACTATTATGACACTTCCATGGTCTCACCACTATCATTACTACTCTATGGTCTCACCACTGTTATTACACCTTTATGGTCTCATCACTATTATTACACCTTCATGGTCTCACCATTACCACACCTCCATGGGTTTGCCACTCACTATTACTACATCTCTGTGGGCTTATCACTATTATGACACCTCTGTGGTCTTACCACTATTATGACACCTCCATGGTCTCACCGCTATTATGAGACCTCCATGGTCTCATCACTATTATTACCTCTCTATGGTCTCACCGCTATTATGACACCTCCATGGTCTCACCACTATTATTACACCTCCAAGGTCTCAACACTATTATTACACCTCCATGGTCTCACCATTATTATTACTTCTCCATGGTCTCACCACTATAATAACACCTCCATGTTCTCAACACTATTATTACCTATCCATGGTCTCACCACTATTATTACTTCTCCATGGGCTTATCACTATTATGACACCTCCATGGTCTCACCACTATTATTACCTCTCCATGGTCTCACCACTATTATCACTTCTCCATGGTCTCACCACTATTATTGACCACCTCCTTGGTCTCACCATTGTTATGACCTCTCCATGGTCTCACCACTATTATTACCTCTCCATGGTCTCGCCACTATTATTGCCCCTCCATGGTCTCACCACTATTATGACACCTCCATGGTCTCACCACTATTATGACACCTCCATGGTCTCACCACTATTATGACACCTCCATGGTCTCACCACTATTATGACCTCTCCATGGTCTCACCACTATTATTACACTTCCATGGTCTCACCACTATTATTACACCTCCATGGTCTCACCACTATTATGACACCTCCATGGTCTCACCACTATTATGACACCTCCATGGTCTCACCACTATTATTACACCTCCATGGTCTCACCACTATTATGACCTCTCCATGGTCTCACCACTATTATGACACCTCCAAGGTCTCACCACTATTATGACACCTCCATGGTCTCACCACTATTATGACCTCTCCATGGTCTTACCACTATTATGACCTCTCCATGGTCTCACCACTATTATGACACCTCCATGGTCTCACCAATATTATTGACCACCTCCATGGTCTCACCACTATTATTACCGCTCTATGGCCTCACCACTATTATTGACCACCTCCATGGTCTCACCACTATTATTACCGCTCTATGGCCCCACCACTCGTTGACTTCCTTCCCTGTCTCTCCAGGTGAGAAGATGACCCTTTCTATCTTCGCTCTCCTCACCCTCACTGTCTTCTTGCTACTTCTGGCTGATAAAGTCCCGGAGACGTCCCTGGCTGTTCCTATCATTGTTAACTACTTGATGTTTACCATGATCCTCGTCACCTTCTCTGTCATCCTGAGTGTTGTTGTCTTGAACCTGCACCACCGCTCCCCGAACACCCACCACATGCCCCAGTGGGTGCGGCAGGTAAGTTGGATATTCAGAGTATGGTCCACGGTGGTGGGGGGTATAACTTCCCTCATTGTCTCTGATTAATAGCACCCTTGTGTCTTCAGATTTTTATCCTTCTATTGCCACGTTATCTTGGGATCAGTCGTCCTAAACCCGAACCCCCTGTAGTGACCCCTCAACCGATACGTACAGTAACAACTACGCGACATGCCGATGAGTACTTCATACGCCGTCCCGAAAATGACTTCATCTTCCCCAAACAAGAGCGGTAGGTATAAGTAATGTCATCCAGGGGGGCGGGGCTGTAACTACCTCTCTAAACACATGGTATACAGGGGGCGGGGCTGTGACTACCTCTCTAAACACATGGTATACAGGGGGCGGGGCTGTGACTACCTCTCTATATACACAGGATATACAGGGGGCGGGGCTGTAACTACCTCTCTAAACACATGGTATACAGGGGTCGGGCTGTGACTACCTCTCTAAACACATGGTATACAGGGGGCGGGGCTGTGACTACCTCTCTATACACAAGGGGCGGGGCTGTGACTACCTCTGTATACACAGGATATACAGGGGGTGGGGCAGTGACTACCTCTCTATACACAGGATATACAGGGGACGGGGCTGTGACTACCTCTCTATACACAGGATATACAGGGGGTGGGGCAGTGACTACCTCTCTATACACAGGATATACAGGGGGTGGGGCAGTGACTACCTCTCTATACACAGGATATACAGGGGGCGGGGCTGTGACTATCTCTCTATACCCAGGATATACAGGGGGCGGGGCTGTGACTACCTCTCTACACAGGATATACAGGGGGCGGGGCTGTGACTACCTCTCTATACACAGGATATACAGGGGCGGGGCTGTGACTATCCTCTCTATACACAGGATATACAGGGGGCGGGGCAGTGACTACCTCTTTATACACAGGATATACAGGGGGTGGGGCTGTGACTACCTCTCTACAAAGGATATACAGGGGGCGGGGCTGTGACTACCTCTCTATACACAGGATATACAGGGGGCGGGGCTGTGACTACCTCTCTATACACAGGGGGCGGGGCAGTGACTACCTCTCTATACACAGGATATACAGGGGGCGGGGCTATGACTACCTCTTGATATACAGGGGGTGGGGCTGTGACTACCTCTCTACAAAGGATATACAGGGGGCGGGGCTGTGACTACCTCTCTATACACAGGGGGCGGGGCTGTGACTACCTCTCTATACACAGGGGGCGGGGCTGTGACTACCTCTCTATACACAGGATATACAGGGGCGGGGCTGTAACTACCTCTCTATACACAGGATATACAGGGGGCGGGGCTGTGACTACCTCCCTATACACAAGATATACAGGGGGTGGGGCAGTGACTACCTCTCTATACACAAGATATACAGGGGGTGGGGCAGTGACTACCTCTCTATACACAAGATATACAGGGGGTGGGGCAGTGACTACCTCTCTATACACAGGATATACGGGCTGGTTTTCAGCAGTAATAGATGAATAGCTATATACCCTGTAGATAATTACGGATGAGATGGTGGAATAGTGGTGTACATGGAGGACGCCCCTAGAATAGACAGTATATTGGTATATACGGTGACTGTGATTTCTGGGGGTCTCTGCACAGGTACCAGGCGGAGGCTTTCTCCAGAGACATGAAGTGGTTCCTGGATGGTCCCAGTCTGGGACTCACTCTCCCGCCGGATCTCCAGTCTGCGGTCAGCGCCATCCGCTACCTGGCCCAGCAGCTGCAGGAGCAGGAGGACTATGATGCTGTGAGTATAAAGACTATTAGAGTCCTATCTGACCTATTATAACTCATGGCTGACTGCGCTCTCTTTGTTCCGGCAGCTGAAGGAAGACTGGCAGTACGTAGCCATGGTGGTTGATCGCCTCTTTCTCTGGACTTTCATTGTTTTCACCACTCTAGGGACCCTGACCATCTTCCTGGACGCCAGCTTCAATCGTCCACCAGACACCCCGTTTCCCTGATTCCACCCTGTGACTTCTCGTAGACCTGCACTTCTATCATAACCTTAATGATGGGGGTGCAAACATCGCCTATCTGCCACTCTCAAAGTGTTCATCACTCATAGGTTTTCCCTGTGCCCCACATTGTCCACGTGACACTCATCACCCAGATAGATGATCACCTAGATCATCTCCAAGATCTATGATCACCCAGAGAGATGATGGCCCAAATAGATGATCACCTAGATCATCTCCAAGATCTATGATCACCCAGAGAGATGATGGCCCAAATAGATGATCACCTAGATCATCTCCAAGATCTATGATCACCCAGAGAGATGATGGCCCAAATAGATGATCACCTAGATCATCTCCAAGATCTATGATCACCCAGATAGATGATGGCCCAGATGGATGATCACCTAGATCATCTCCAAGATTTATGATCACCCAGATAGATGATGGCCCAGATGGATGATCACCTAGATCATCTCCAAGATCTATGATCACCCAGAGAGATGATGGCCCAGATGGATGATCACCTAGATAGACCATCATTCCACATAGATGATTTCCAAGACAGATCATCTCGCAGGGAGATGATCGAGTGAGATCATCGCCCAGGTAAACAATTGAATGAGATGATTGCCCAGACAGATGATGGCCCATGGAGATGATTACCTGGATAGCCTCCATATAAGAGAGATGATCTTCCAGACAGATGATTGCCTAGATAGACGACGGTCCAGGGAGATGATCTTTAAGATAAATGAACGTCCAGGGAGATAATTGCCCAAATAGATGATGTCCAAGATAGATGATTCCCCACTACAGTTTGTCTGATTTTGTTGATATAATAAATAATTTTTATGGTTTTTAAGTTCTTGTCATGTAATATTAACTTTATCTCCTCTGTAGTTACATCCGGTGATTACGGGCGACCTCTCCTCCTCCGCTGTAGTTACATCCGGTGATTACGGGCGACCTCTCCTCCTCCGCTGTAGTTACATCCGGTGATTACGGGCGACCTCTCCTCCTCCGCTGTAGTTACATCCGGTGATTACGGGCGACCTCTCCTCCTCCGCTGTAGTTACATCCGGTGATTACGGGCGACCTCTCCTCCTCCGCTGTAGTTACATCCGGTGATTACGGGCGACCTCTCCTCCTCCGCTGTAGTTACATCCGGTGATTACGGGCGACCTCTCCTCCTCCGCTGTAGTTACATCCGGTGATTACGGGCGACCTCTCCTCCTCCGCTGTAGTTACATCCGGTGATTACGGGCGACCTCTCCTCCTCCGCTGTAGTTACATCCGGTGATTACGGGCGACCTCTCCTCCTCCGCTGTAGTTACATCCGGTGATTACGGGCGACCTCTCCTCCTCCGCTGTAGTTACATCCGGTGATTACGGGCGACCTCTCCTCCTCCGCTGTAGTTACATCCGGTGATTACGGGCGACCTCTCCTCCTCCGCTGTAGTTACATCCGGTGATTACGGGCGACCTCTCCTCCTCCGCTGTAGTTACATCCGGTGATTACGGGCGACCTCTCCTCCTCCGCTGTAGTTACATCCGGTGATTACGGGCGACCTCTCCTCCTCCGCTGTAGTTACATCCGGTGATTACGGGCGACCTCTCCTCCTCCGCTGTAGTTACATCCGGTGATTACGGGCGACCTCTCCTCCTCCGCTGTAGTTACATCCGGTGATTACGGGCGACCTCTCCTCCTCCGCTGTAGTTACATCCGGTGATTACGGGCGACCTCTCCTCCTCCGCTGTAGTTACATCCGATGATTACGGGCGACCTCTCCTCCTCCGCTGTAGTTACATCCGGTGATTACGGGCGACCTCTCCTCCTCCGCTGTAGTTACATCCGGTGATTACGGGCGACCTCTCCTCCTCCGCTGTAGTTACATCCGGTGATTACGGGCGACCTCTCCTCCTCCGCTGTAGTTACATCCGGTGATTACGGGCGACCTCTCCTCCTCCGCTGTAGTTACATCCGGTGATTACGGGCGACCTCTCCTCCTCCTCTGTAGTTACATCCGGTGATTACGGGCGACGTCTCCTCCTCCTCTGTAGTTACATCCGGTGATTACGGGCGACGTCTCCTCCTCCTCTGTAGTTACATCCGGTGATTACGGGCGACGTCTCCTCCTGCTCTGTAGTTACATCCGGTGATTACGGGCGACGTCTCCTCCTCCTCTGTAGTTACATCCGGTGATTACGGGCGACGTCTCCTCCTCCTCTGTAGTTACATCCGGTGATTACGGGCGACGTCTCCTCCTCCTCTGTAGTTACATCCGGTGATTACGGGCGACGTCTCCTCCTCCTCTGTAGTTACATCCGGTGATTACGGGCGACGTCTCCTCCTCCTCTGTAGTTACATCCGGTGATTACGGGCGACGTCTCCTCCTCCTCTGTAGTTACATCCGGTGATTACGGGCGACGTCTCCTCCTCCTCTGTAGTTACATCCGGTGATTACGGGCGACGTCTCCTCCTCCTCTGTAGTTACATCCGGTGATTACGGGCGACGTCTCCTCCTCCTCTGTAGTTACATCCGGTGATTACGGGCGACGTCTCCTCCTCCTCTGTAGTTACATCCGGTGATTACGGGCGACGTAACATAGTAACATAGTAACATAGTAAATAAGGTTGAAAGAAGACAAGAGTCCATCAGGTTCAACCTAGGAAAATCCTACTGTGTTGATCCAGGAAGGCGAAAAACCCCTATGGGGCAGAAGACAAACGCCCCACCACAGGGAGAAACTCCCCCCCCCCCTCCCCCGACTGCAATGGCAACCAGAACAATCCCCGGATCAACGTATCATCAGAAATCTAATGCCCATAACTTGTAATATTATATTTTTCAAGAAAAGCATCCAGGCCTCCCTTGAACTTATTTACTGAATCAGCCATGACAACATCATGTGGCAGAGAGTTCCACAGTCTTACCGCTCGTACAGTAAAGAACCCGCGTCGATGCTGATGATGAAATCTTCTTTCCTCTAGACGTAGAGGATGCCCCCTTGTCATTGTTACAGACCTAGGAGTAAAAAGACCACTACAAAAATCTCTGTACTGTCCATTCATATATTTGTACATTGTGATCAGATCGCCCCTAAGACGTCTTTTTTCTAGCGTAAATAACCCCAAGCGTGATAACCTGTCCTGGTACTGTAACCCACCCATTCCCTTAATGACCTTTGTTGCCCTCCTCTGCACCCGCTCTAGGTCAGCTGTGTCCTTCTTATATACCGGTGCCCAAAACTGTACACAGTATTCCAAGTGTGGTCGGACCAGTGATTTATAAAGAGGCAAAACTATGTTCTCATCTTTAGCATCTATACCTCTTTTGATGCATCCCATTATTTTATTAGCCTTGGCAGCTGCTGCCTGGCACTGATCACTAAAGTTGAGTTTACTGTCCACCAATACCCCCAGGTCCTTTTCGGAAGTAGTTTTACCCAGTGTTTTATTATTTAGCACATAACTGTACTTATTATTTCTATGGCCCAAATGCATAACCTTACATTTATCCACATTAAACTTCATTTGCCATTTCTCCGCCCAAGCCTCTAGCTTCTCCAAATCCCTCTGTAATATGATATTATCCTCCTCTGTACTGATTACTTTACCCAGTTTAGTATCATCTGCAAAAATGGAGATTCTGCTCTGTAGCCCCTCTACAAGATCATTAATAAAAATATTAAAAAGAAGTGGACCCAACACTGACCCCTGTGGTACCCCACTAGAAACTAAAACCCAATCTGAATATGTTCCATCAATGACCACCCTCTGTTTTCTATCACACAACCAGTTACTTACCCATTTGCATACGTTTTCCCCGAGTCCCAGCATCCTCATTTTGTAGACCAACCTTTCATGCGGCACAGTATCAAATGCCTTTGAAAAGTCCAGATACACAACATCCACAGCCTCCCCCAGGTCCAGTCTATAACTTACCTCTTCATAGAAGCCGATCAGATTAGTCTGACAGGACCGATCCCTCATAAATCCATGCTGGTGCTGAGTCATAAGATTATTTTCATTAAGATACTCCAGTATAGCATCTCTTACAATCCCCTCAAATACTTTACCTACTATAGATGTTAGACTTACGGGCCTGTAGTTTCCAGGATCACTCCTTGACCCCTTCTTGAATATTGGTACCACATTAGCTATGCGCCAGTCCTGTGGAAGAATCCCTGTCGTAATAGAATCTTTAAATAATAGGAATAACGGTCTGTCTAACACAGTATTTAATTCTTGCAAAACTCTAGGATGGATACCTTCTGGGCCCGGTGACTTATGGATTTTAATATTTTTAAGGCGTTTCCCCACTTCTTGTTGTGTTAGGCAGGTGAGATTTATGGGAGGATTAACATTATCCCTAGTCATATCGTCTGTTATGGGATTCTCCTCTGTGAATACAGTAGAGAAGAATGTATTTAGTAGATTGGCCTTTTCCTCTTCCCCCTCCACCATTACACCCAGATTATTTTTGAGGGGACCAACATTTTCGGTTTTAAGTCTTTTGTTATTTATATAGGTGAAGAACATTTTGGGATTTGTTTTTACTTTCTTTGGCTATCCTTCTTTCTGTTGCTATTTTTGCTTCTTTTATTTGCGTTTTACACATTCTATTCTTCTGTCTATAGTTGCTCAATGCTTCCCCACTACCTTCTTGTTTTAGTAGTCTGAATGCTTGTTTCTTATCATTTATTGCACCCCTTACAGCTGAAGTTAACCACATTGGATTTCTCTTATTTCTACTACGTTTATTCCCATATGGTATGTGTAGTTCACACGATTTACCCAGGATGCTCTTAAATATGTCCCATTTCTCTTGTGTACTTTTATTTCTGAAGGCATTGTCCCAGTCTATGTTCCCAAGGTCCTCTCTTAGTTTTTGGAAATTAGCCTTCCTGAAATTTAATGTTTTTGTAGCCCCTCTGCTAATCATTTTATTGAAGAATAATTGAAAACTTACTATGTTATGGTCACTATTACCTAGGTGACCCCCCACCTCTATTTTTGATATTCTGTCGGGCCTATTGGTTAAGATCAGGTCCAGAAGGGCCCCCCCTCTTGTTGGTTCCTCTACTAGTTGGGAAAGGTAATTATCTTTTACTATTTCCAAAAACACGCTTCCCTTCCTGGAGCTGCAGGTTTCTGCTTTCCAGTTGATATTTGGGTAGTTAAAGTCCCCCATAATAATGACTCCCCCCTGCTTCGCTGCCGCATCTATTTGTCTTATAAGAAGATTTTCTGATTCTTCCACTATACTTGGCGGTTTATAAATCACTCCTATAAGAATTTTATTATTCTTCGTCCCTCCCCTTATTTCTACCCAAAGAGACTCCACATTATCATCACATATATCCTCCCGCAGAATAGGCTTATGGCATGATTTAACATATAGACAGACCCCTCCCCCTTTCTTATTTTTACGGTCATTTCTGAATAGACTATAACCCTGGATATTAACGGCCCAGTCATAGGTCTCATCCAGCCATGTCTCGCTTATCCCCACTATATCATATTTCTCTTCAACCATTATGAGTTCTAATTCCTCAGCTTTATTAGTGAGGCTTCGAGCATTAGTATACATACATTTAATATATTTGTCCATATTCCCTTTCCTTTTATCACTAGTGACTATTCTAACCCCTCCCGCCGCTCCACCCCCAGTTCCATAATCTAGGCCCAGCTCTCCATCTACTCTGTCTTTACTTACTATATTGTAGTTGCCCTCCCCCCCGGTCCCTAGTTTAAACACTCCTCCAACCTCTTAGCCATCTTCTCCCCCAGCACGGCTGCACCCTCCCCATTGAGATGCAGCCCGTCCCTACCGTAGAGCCTGTAACCGACCGAGAAGTCGGCCCAGTTCTCCATGAACCCAAACCCCTCTACCCTACACCAGCTCTTGAGCCACTTATTTACCTCCCTAATCTCCCGCTGTCTCTCAGGTGTGGCTCGTGGTACAGGTAATATTTCGGAAAATATCACCTTGGAGGTCCTAGTTTTAAGCTTCCTGCCTAAGTCCCTGAAATCATTTTTAAGGACCCGCCACCTACCTCTAACTTTATCATTGGTGCCAATGTGCACCATGACTGCTGGGTCATCGCCAGCCCCTCCCAGTAATCTGTCAGCCCGATCCGCGATGTGACGAACTCGAGCGCCAGGAAGGCAACACACTGTTCGACGATCCCGGTCTTTGTGACAGATTGCCCTGTCTGTCCCCCTAATAATTGAGTCCCCCACTACCAGTACCTGCCTGGCCTGCCCTGAACTCCTGTTTCCCACCTTACTGGAGCAGACACCCCCCTGGCTTTCAGAGGCAGTGTCCTGCTGCAGCAATGCCACCCCTGAATCAACATCCCCCTCATCCGCCAATTTGGCAAACTTGTTGGGGTGTGCCAGATCAGGACTGGCCTCCCTCACACTCTTCCCTCTACCCCTTTTTCTAACTGTGACCCAACTAGCTGCCTCTTCCTCCTGTACCTCCATGCTATCACTCTCTCCCCCATCTACCCCTTGGAGTGCTTGCTCAGTCAGAAGCAGACCCCTTTCCAGTTTGCCAATGCATCTCAATCGTTGCAGCCGCTCATTTAGATCCAGGATCTGGGCTTCCAAACCAGCAACATGCACACATCTCCCACAATGGTATGCACCCTCGATCGGTTGATCAAGGATTGCATACATCGCACAAGATGTACATTGGGCCGCATTGTCAAACATGGCGCTCATTTATATGGGGATATTATGTATAAAGAAAGAAAAAACAAACAAGCAACAAAAGCAAACAATGTGTTCAAAAGCAAATAAACAATTTGTTTTCCTCTAAAACTCCCCGAATCTAAAGTCCCAGAATATTAAAGTCCCACACTTGAGACAAAAACACACTTTAGATCAAAAACTCGCACGCTCCAAAACTCGCTCACAATACAATATAGAAGTACTTAGCTTGCAGAGTTTGTTGCTTCTGGCTCCTGTGTTGGAGACGTCTCCTCCTCCTCTGTAGTTACATCCGGTGATTACGGGCGACGTCTCCTCCTCCTCTGTAGTTACATCCGGTGATTACGGGCGACGTCTCCTCCTCCTCTGTAGTTACATCCGGTGATTACGGGCGACGTCTCCTCCTCCTCTGTAGTTACATCCGGTGATTACGGGCGACGTCTCCTCCTCCTCTGTAGTTACATCCGGTGATTACGGGCGACGTCTCCTCCTCCTCTGTAGTTACATCCGGTGATTACGGGCGACGTCTCCTCCTCCTCTGTAGTTACATCCGGTGATTACGGGCGACGTCTCCTCCTCCTCTGTAGTTACATCCGGTGATTACGGGCGACGTCTCCTCCTCCTCTGTAGTTACATCCGGTGATTACGGGCGACGTCTCCTCCTCCTCTGTAGTTACATCCGGTGATTACGGGCGACGTCTCCTCCTCCTCTGTAGTTACATCCGGTGATTACGGGCGACGTCTCCTCCTCCTCTGTAGTTACATCCGGTGATTACGGGCGACGTCTCCTCCTCCTCTGTAGTTACATCCGGTGATTACGGGCGACGTCTCCTCCTCCTCTGTAGTTACATCCGGTGATTACGGGCGACGTCTCCTCCTCCTCTGTAGTTACATCCGGTGATTACGGGTGACGTCTCCTCCTCCTCTGTAGTTACATCCGGTGATTGCGAACAGTGTCGGACTGGCCCATCAGAGGAGTCCCCAGCTTTTGAACATGCACAAACCAGGGCTGTAGATAGGGGGGGGGGAGGCAGCTGCCCCGGGCGCAGAGACCAGGGGGGGCGCCATCACAGGGGGCAGAGAGAGAAGGATGACAGTGGATGAGGCAGCCTGGAAGCTCCGGCCCTCTGTCAGTGTGAGGAGGCAGAGGACGATTATTACTTCATCAGCAGAGCTATTTCCCATACTGTCCCGTCTCCTGGCTGCTGTTTAGCTATAATTTGCGCAAAATTGCTGCGTTTTTACTGCGATTTTGCGCAAATTAGGGCTAAACAGCAGCCAGGACAGGAAAGAGATGGTGAAGGACCTTGACATGTGACTATGATGTCACCGCTGGTCCTGTATGTACACTGCACTAGGAGGAGGAAGAAAGAAGATACAGGTGTGTGGGAAGGGGAGGACAATCAGGGGTGCACAGTCTGGGGAGGACAATCGGGTGCACAATCTGGGGAGGGGAGGGGGACAGGGTGACACTTGTCTGGGATGGGGGGCACACAAGAGAGTTGGGGTCCAATGTCTATTTAGGGGTCTGGTTGTACATTATTCCATACTTAACCCCTTAAAGGACAAGTGCCATGAAAAACTTTTTCCCAGTAATTGAAGCACATTACAAAGTTATATAACTCTGTAATGTGCTTCAATCACCTATCTGCCTCCCTTCCCTGTCTTTTCCACCCTCCACCCCCCAGCAGGAAGTGTCCTAACTCACACAGACCTGATTACTGTCGTCACTGTCACCAGGCAGCTCCTTCTTGTGAGGATGAGTCATCAGCAGGAGGGCTGCTCTAGCTCCTGTTACACCAGCCCCCCCTCCCCAGTCCAAGTGATGGCTTGCAGTTGTTCAGCCAATGGGAGCTGAGCAAGCTGAGTCACCTGACAAGGCAGGGGAGGGGGGAGGCTAGTGTAACAGGAGGAGCTGAGAGAAGAGCTTGGTGACTGTGACGACAGTCATTAGGTCTGTGTGAGTCAGGACACTTCCTGGTGGGGGGTGGAGGGGGGATAAGACAGGGAAGGGAGGCAGATAGGTGATTGAAGCACATTACACAGTTATATAACTTTGTAATGTGCTTCAATTACTGGGGAAAAGTTTTTCATGGCACTTGTCCTTTAATAACTGCTCTATCCAAATATATATCACATTTATATAAACCTCACCTACTATCTGCAGGGGTAGGGAACCTTGGCTCTCCAGCTGTTGCAGAACTACAACTCCCATCATGTCTGGACAGCCAGAGTTTTAGCTTTGACTGTCCTTGTATGATGGGAGTTGTAGTTTTGCAACAGCTGGAGAGCCAAGGTTCCCTACACCGATCTATAAAGCACCTGTACCTGTCATTTTTCTAAATTATTTCTATTTTGAATTTGGTGACGGAATACCTTACTGGAGGTGACGGAATACCTTACTGGAGGTGACGGAATACCTTACTGCAGGTGATGGAATACCTTACTGGAGGTGACGGAATACCTTACTGAAGGTGACGGGATACCTTACTGGAGGTGACGGGATACCTTACTGGAGGAGACGGAATACCTTACTGGAGGTGATGGAATACCTTACTGGAGGTGATGGAATACCTTACTGAAGGTGACGGAATATCTTACTGGAGGTGACGGGATACCTTACTGGAGGTGACAGAATATCTTACTGGAGGAGACAAGATACCTTACTGGAGGTGATGGAATATCTTACTGGAGGAGACGGAATACCTTACTGGAGGTGACGGAATACCTTACTGGAGGTGATGGAATATCTTACTGGAGGAGACGGAATACCTTACTGGAGGTGACGGAATACCTTACTGGAGGTGATGGAATACCTTACTGGAGGTGACGGGATACCTTACTGGAGGTAACGGAATACCTTACTGGAGGTGACGGAATACCTTACTGGAGGTGACGGGATACCTTACTGGAGGAGACGGAATACCTTACTGGAGGTGATGGAATACCTTACTGGAGGTGATGGAATACCTTACTGAAGGTGACGGAATATCTTACTAGAGGTGACGGGATACCTTACTGGAGGTGACAGAATATCTTACTGGAGGAGACAAGATACCTTACTGGAGGTGACGGGATACCTTACTGGAGGAGACGGAATACCTTACTGGAGGTGACGGAATACCTTACTGGAGGTGACGGAATACCTTACTGAAGGTGACGGGATACCTTACTGGAGGTGACGGAATACCTTACTGAAGGCGACGGGATACCTTACTGGAGGAGATGGAAAACCTTACTGGAGGTGATGGAAAACAATGCCGCCTCCTAATTCACAGGTACAGACAGCAGGGAGCAGAGACAACGGCGCCTCCTCAGGTACAGACAGCAGGGAGCGGAGACAACGGAGCCTCCTTAGGTACAGACAGCAGGGAGCGGAGACAACGCTGCCTCCTAATTCACAGGTACAGACAGCAGGGAGCGGAGACAATGGCTCCTTCTCAGGTACAGACAGCAGGGAGCAGAGACAACGGCACCTCCTCAGGTACAGACAGCAGGGAGCGGAGACATCGGCGCCTCCTCAGGAACAGACAGCAGGGAGCGGAGACAACGGAGCCTCCTTAGGTACAGACAGCAGGGAGCGGAGACAACGCTGCCTCCTAATTCACAGGTACAGACAGCAGGGAGCGGAGACAATGGCTCCTTCTCAGGTACAGACAGCAGGGAGCAGAGACAACGGCGCCTCCTCAGGTACAGACAGCAGGGAGCAGAGGCAATGGCTCCTCGTCGGGTACAGACAGCAGGGAGTGGAGACAATGGCGCCTCCTCAGGTACAGACAGCAGGGAGCAGAGACAACGGCACCTCCTCAGGTACAGACAGCAGGGAGCGGAGACATCGGCGCCTCCTCAGGAACAGACAGCAGGGAGCGGAGACAACGGCACCTCCTCAGGTCCAGACAGCAGGGAGCGGAGACAACGGCGCCTCCTCAGGTACAGACAGCAGGGAGCGGAGACAACGGTGCCTCCTCAGGTACAGACAGCAGGGAGCGGAGACAACGGCGCCTCCTCAGTTACAGACAGCAGGGAGCGGAGACAATGGCGCCTACTCAGGTACAGACAGCAGGGAGCGGAGACAAGGCACCTCCTCAGGTACAGACAGCAGGGAGCGGAGACAACGGCGCCTCCTCAGGTACAGACGGCAGGGAGCGGAGACAACGGCGCCTCCTCAGGTACAGACAGCAGGGAGTGGAGACAAGGCACCTCCTCAGGTACAGACAGCAGGGAGTGGAGACAACGGCGCCTCCTCAGGTACAGACAGCAGGGAGCAGAGACAACGGTGCCTCCTCAGGTACAGACAGCAGGGAGCGGAGGCAATGGCTCCTCCTCAGGTACAGACAGCAGGGAGCGGAGACAATGGCGCCTCCTCAGGTACAGACAGCAGGGAGCGGAGACATCGGCGCCTCCTCAGGTACAGACAGCAGGGAGCGGAGACAATGGCGCCTCCTCAGGTACAGACAGCAGGGTGCGGAGACAACGGCGCCTCCTCAGGTACAGACAGCAGGGAGCAGAGACATCGGTGCCTACATTGAGGGACTTAAGGACCAAATTTTAAATGGGAACATTTCAGGTACACAGTAAATATGACATTATGTATCCCATATTGTGAAAACCACACTAGTGCTGCCGGTAGAGATGACCAAATCGCTCATCTAAACTTCATAAAAAAATATATATATACACATGGGCCCCCCTGTGCTTACTGCGCATACGGGGGGGCAAATTGAATCTTTTCCCTGGGTGCAAGAGAGCCTAGCTACACCTCTGGTACACACAAGGGGTAGGGTGGGCACCACCTAACGTAAAAATAGTGATAAATGTGGCTGCAGCTGACTACCCCATATATACAACAATGTAAATAGAGAGAGCGACAGGAGGAAAATGGGGCAAAAAAGTCAAGCGCACACCAGTAATGACTGCAGTAATAATAAACTTTATTGAAAACCGTCAAGAGTTAAAACCATCTAAAATCCCATAAAGGGAAAAGAAACACTGCAGCACCTGTAATAAAGGGGAACCGCACTGCTACAATGTTACAGGCCAGGTGGAGCCACAGGGAACGGGGAATATAGAAATGACACAAAATAAGACCGTACACACACAGTCCTGTGTAATGGATCATACCCACAAGCGAGAACACGTCCCCCAGTCGCAGACAAGATGCTGCAGTGTTTTATTTCCCTTTATGGGATTTTAGATGGTTTTAACTCTTGACGGTTTTCAATAAAGTTTATTATTACTGCAGTCATTACTGGTGGGCGCTTGACTTTTTTGCCCCATTTTCCTCCTGTCCCTCTCTCTATTTACACCTCTGGCACTAACACTGACTGACATGTTGTTTTCTCACCGGTTCTTCATTGGTGGGTCCCCAGGATCATTTCCTCTGGTGGGTCCCCAGGATCATTTCCTCTGGTGGGTCCCCAGGATCATTTCCTCTGGTGGGTCCCCAGGATCATTTCCTCTGGTGGGTCCCCAGGATCATTTCCTCTGGTGGGTCCCCAGGATCATTTCCTCTGGTGGGTCCCCAGGATCATCTCCTCTGGTGGGTCCCAGGATCATTTCCTCTGGTGGGCCCCCAGGATCATTTCCTCTGGTAGGTCCCCAGGATCATTTCCTCTGGTAGGTCCCCAGGATCATTTCCTCTGGTAGGTCCCCAGGATCATTTCCTCTGATGGGCCCCCAGGATCATTTCCTCTGGTAGGTCCCAGGATCATCTCCTCTGGTGGGTCCCAGGATCATTTCCTCTGGTGGGTCCCAGGATCATTTCCTCTGGTGTGTCCCAGGATCATTTCCTCTGGTGGGTCCCCAGGATCATTTCCTCTGGTGGGCCCCCAGGATCATTTCCTCTGGTGGGTCCCAGGATCATTTCCTCTGATGGGCCCCCAGGATCATTTCCTCTGGTGGGTCCCCAGGATCATTTCCTCTGGTGGGTCCCAGGATCATTTCCTCTGGTGGGCCCCCAGGATCATTTCCTCTGGTGGGTCCCCAGGATCATTTCCTCTGGTGGGTCCCCAGGATCATTTCCTCTGGCGGGCCCCCAGGATCATTTCCTCTGGCGGGCCCCCAGGATCATTTCCTCTGCTGGGTCCCCAGGATCATTTCCTCTGGTAGGTCCCCAGGATCATTTCCTCTGGTGGGTCCCCAGGATCATTTCCTCTGGTAGGTCCCCAGGATCATTTCCTCTGGCGGGCCCCCAGGATCATTTCCTCTGCTGGGTCCCCAGGATCATTTCCTCTGGTGGGCCCCCAGGATCATTTCCTCTGGTAGGTCCCCAGGATCATTTCCTCTGGTGGGCCCCCAGGATCATTTCCTCTGGTGGGTCCCCAGGATCATTTCCTCTGGTGGGTCCCCAGGATCATTTCCTCTGGTGGGCCCCCAGGATCATTTCCTCTGGTGGGTCCCCAGGATCATTTCCTCTGGTAGGTCCCCAGGATCATTTCCTCTGGTGGGCCCCCAGGATCATTTCCTCTGGTGTGTCCCAGGATCATTTCCTCTGGTGGGTCCCCAGGATCATTTCCTCTGGTGGGCCCCCAGGATCATTTCCTCCGGTGGGTCCCCAGGATCATTTCCTCCGGTGGGCCCCCAGGATCATTTCCTCCGGTGGGCCCCCAGGATCATTTCCTCCGGTGGGCCCCCAGGATCATTTCCTCCGGTGGGCCCCCAGGATCATTTCCTCCGGTGGGCCCCCAGGATCATTTCCTCCAGTGGGCCCCCAGGATCATTTCCTCCGGTGGGCCCCCAGGATCATTTCCTCTGGTGGGCCCCCAGGATCATTTCCTCTGGCGGGTCCCCAGGATCATTTCCTCTGGCGGGTCCCCAGGATCATTTCCTCTGGCGGGCCCCCAGGATCAGTTCCTCTGGCGGGCCCCAGATACCCCAGTCCGACACTGATTGCCAAGCAGGAGGAGGAATCTGTCCTAACTCACCACCTCACAGCTTGGATCATTTTGATGGCCGGTCACAGAGCCATGTCCTTACTGATGACCAGACTGTCCACCATGCTGAGCTGCGGTGACACCAACACTTACTGTTGTTGGGGTGAAATATGGCAATTCTGTCTTACAATTTAAGAAATCTTCTTACATAGCCCTGCTACTCCCATCATTCTCTAGTCTCCGGGGAAGATTCCACCTCCCCATTTCTTCAGGCTGTGTCTGATGTTTCCTGTGCACACAGCAGCTTTCTCGTTCCATGTACACTACTGCCCTCTGCTGACCTCTCAGGGTACTGCTCCGCACTGCAGAGCCAAAAACTGTGACATCATCAGAGTGAAAGGTCACCGGCTGTTATCCATCTTGTCTGCAGAGAGGTGAGCGAGACGAAGATACCACATGTAGCACTAAATATACTGTACATTACATATACAATAACCACATATACAATCACACTGCATGTACAATAAGACTCCTCATCACACTACATATCCTGTACAATCACATCACATATTACACTATATATACAATTACACTATATATACACAATCACATCACATATTACACTATATATACACAATTACACTATATATACACAATCACATCACATATTACACTATATATACAATTACACTATATATACACAATCACATCACATATTACACTATATATACAATTACACTATATATACACAATCACATCACATATTACACTATATATACAATTACACTATATATACACAATCACATCACATATTACACTATATATACAATTACACTATATATACACAATCACATCACATATACAGTCACATCACATATACAATTACACCGCATATACACAATCACATCACATATGCAATTACACTATATATACAATTACACAGCATATACAATTACACCGCATATACACAAATCACATCACATATGCAATTACACTATATATACAATTACACAGCATATACACAATCACATCACATATACAGTCACATCACATATACAATTACACTATATATACACTATATATACAATTACACCGCATATACACAAATCACATCACATATGCAATTACACTATATATACAATTACACAGCATATACACAATCACATCACATATACAGTCACATCACATATACAATTACACTATATATACACTATATATACAATTACACAGCATATACAATTACACTGCATATACACAATCACATCACATATACAATTACACTATATATACAACCACATCACATATATAATCACACTACATATACAATTACACTATATATACACTATTACACTACATATACAATCACATCACATATATAATCACACTACATATACAATTACACTATGTATACACTAATACACTACATATACAATCACAACACATGTACAATTACACTACATATACATTCATACCACTTATACAATAACCGTATATAGAATTACACTACTTATACAATCACACCGCATACACAATCACATGTACAATAACCACATATACAATTACACTATATATACAATTACACTACGTATACAATTACACCGAATATACAATTACACTATATATACAATTACACCGCATATACAATCACACTACATATACAATCACACTACATATACAATCACACCACATATACAATCACACTACATATACAATCACACTACATATACAATCACACTACATATACAATCGCACTACATATACAATCACACCACATATACCACATATACAATTATAGTATATATACACAATCATACCACATATACAATTACACCACATATACAATCACTCTGTATTCGGCCTCCGTGGGGATAGGGGGGAGGGGGCCCCGGGCTTTATACAGGGAATTTCTCTGTAAAATTCAGTGTGACAAGAGCAGAATAGCTGGTCTAAGGGTGGCTGCGGGGGTGGGGAGGTGGTTTGTTGGCATAAACTTACCCATGTCTCCATGAGCAATCCCTGCTAAGCCAGCAGGAGTGTGGGGAGGGCTCTGGACTGACGGCTGGATATGCCGTTCAACTGGCGCAATCGGGAATGATGCTTCTCGTACCTCCCCCGTGGTCAGGTCTTCTGGATGTCTCGTACCTCCCCCGTGGTCAGGTCTTCTGGATGTCTCGTACCTCCCCCGTGGTCAGGTCTTCTGGATGTCTCGTACCTCCCCCGTGGTCAGGTCTTCTGGATGTTTCGTACCTCCCCGTGGTCAGGTCTTCTGGACGTCTCGTACCTCCCCTATGGTCAGGTCTTCTGGATGTCTCGTACCTCCCCCGTGGTCAGGTCTTCTGGATGTCTCGTACCTCCCCCTTGGTTAGGTCTTCTGGATGTCTCGTACCTCCCCCGTGGTTAGGTCTTCTGGATGTCTCGTACCTCCCCCGTGGTTAGGTCTTCTGGATGTCTCGTACCTCCCCCGTGGTCAGGTCTTCTGGATGTCTCGTACCTCCCCCGTGGTCAGGTCTTCTGGATGTTTCGTACCTCCCCGTGGTCAGGTCTTCTGGACGTCTCGTACCTCCCCTATGGTCAGGTCTTCTGGATGTCTCGTACCTCCCCCGTGGTCAGGTCTTCTGGATGTCTCGTACCTCCCCCTTGGTTAGGTCTTCTGGATGTCTCGTACCTCCCCCGTGGTTAGGTCTTCTG
Source organism: Dendropsophus ebraccatus (assembly GCA_027789725.1). NCBI lineage: Eukaryota > Metazoa > Chordata > Amphibia > Anura > Hylidae > Dendropsophus > Dendropsophus ebraccatus. Next base: position 1,494,743 of record JAQFWZ010000073.1, on the reverse strand, counting down.
GATGTCTCGTACCTCCCCCGTGGTCAGGTCTTCTGGATGTCTCGTACCTCCCCCGTGGTCAGGTCTTCTGGATGTTTCGTACCTCCCCGTGGTCAGGTCTTCTGGATGTCTCGTACCTCCCCGTGGTCAGGTCTTCTGGATGTTTCGTACCTCCCCGTGGTTAGGTCTTCTGGATGTCTCGTACCTCCCCCGTGGTCAGGTCTTCTGGATGTCTCCTACCTCCCCCGTGGTCAGGTCTTCTGGATGTCTCCTACCTCCCCCGTGGTCAGGTCTTCTGGATGTCTCCTACCTCACTCATGGTCAGGTCTTCTGGATGTCTCGTACCTCACTCGTGGTCATGTCTTCTAGATGTCTCGTCTAGATAGGCAAGTTGTATAGATAAGCAGGGACAGGGGCTGGGTTCAGATTAGACCTCACTACTTCCCTGCCCCTGACCTGACAATATCACAAGTATGCCTCCGCCCGGTTAAATCAGGAGCAGGGAGGTGGCGTGGAACACCAGTATCAGCACCACATGGGCCAGAGTTTCTGTCCTAGGACAGGCTAAGAGTCATGGCTGTCAGAGAGAGCAGACACCTCCCCACATATCTGACGGCTTTCTAGAAGAGAAGGTATGGCTGTGGAGGTATACCCATAGCAGTACCCCCCATTTTTTCCATGCTGCTTGTTGCCATCTTTAGAACCACAGATTAGTCTCCCCAACTTAATCCATTTGTCGGGGTCTGAGACCCAAAAGGTGGGGGTTGTCGTCTCCCTTCTCAGAGGAGATCCATAAAAGTGGGCATTCTCTAATTCTCTCCAATCCCCTGAGACAGCATCCATGGATCACTTACTCACTGCTTAAGGTCTTCTCCAGGACGATCCTGACCATACTGCGGTAGCTGTGAGTAAGGGTTCTCCTAAGCTGGGCAATAGACATGTGGTGGCTTATGGAGTTTCGTCAGTGGTGTTTGATTTAGGTTTTGCTAGTTCTCTGAAGATTCGGTTCTTAGTTCTGAGGATTGGACCCTATTAGTCATGGAGAAACGTCCAGCAGACATCATTTTAGAGTTACCCTGGATCCAGGCCCCGAATTCTGGGTTTTATTAGACTTCTGGGGAGCTGATAAAATAAAGCCCTTCCTGATTAAAAAACTAGATCTCCATAGATCCCGCCAGCCTAGATTTAGAGTTGGGTCCAATTCCAAACTTTATTCAGGATTACGAGGATGTGTTTTCTAAGAGTCTGAGGAACGTCCCCCACATAGAATGTCTGACTATAGAGGTAAGATATATATTCATCTGGCCTGAGAGAACGGCCATGACGATAGACATTCCGGATAAAACTAGTTTCAAAACCTAGTGAACAACAGTGAACCTTTATTTACACGTTCAGCATCTATGAATGCTGTTACAAAACCTTCATGGGAATTCTTTGCCAAACCAGAGACGTGTTGGGGTTCAGGAGATGCCTTTCTTGGGGTACATCCTGACCCCTGAAGATTTTCAGATGGACCCTGTGAAGGTCCGAGCCATTGTAGACTGGTTCTTCTCCTCTTCATTAAATGCACTGCTTTGGTTTGTAATTACTATAGAAAGTTTATTAGGAACTTATCAGAAATCACCAAACCTCTTCCTGCCATGACCAGGAAGGACGCCGACCAATAAAATTGGCAACTTGGGGCCTCCATTCCAGACCATGTGTGGTGTGATGGGGAGGGGGGGCAGCAGTCTTGTCCCTGGTTACTCAGCAGCAATCCACACCATGTGTGGTGAGATGGGGGGGTGGGCGCAGTCGTGTCCCAGGTCACTTCTGCTCTTACTAATCTCACACCTTCCACTTACATTTATCACAAATTTTCTTCTACTGAGAAAAATTACGACATAGGAAATTGCGGTCAAGTGGCCTTCGAGGAATGACTCCTTGATGTCTCGTACCTCGCCCCTGGTCAGGCCTTCTAAATGTCTCGTACCTCATCCGTGGTCAGGTCTTCTGGATGTCTTTTACGGATGTCTCGTACCTCGCCCTTGGTCAGGTCTTCTGAATGTCTCATACCTCGCCCGTGGTCAGGTCTTCTGGATGTCTTATACCTCGTCAGTGGTCAGCTCTTCTGGATGTCTCATAACTCGCCCATGGTCAGGTCTTCTGGATGTCTCATACCTCGCCCGTGGTCAGGTCTTCTGGATGTCTTATACCTCGTCCGTGGTCAGCTCTTCTGGATGTCTCATAACTCACCCATGGTCAGGTCTTCTGGATGTCTCATACCTCGCCCGTGGTCAGGTCTTCTGGATGTCTTATACCGCGTCTGTGGTCAGGTCTTCTGGTGTCTCTTACCTCACCCATGGTCAGGTCTTTTGAATGTCAGGTCTTCTGGATGTCTCATACCTCGTCCGTGGTCAGGTCTTCTGGATGTCTCGTACCTGGCCCGTCTGTAGTCAGGCCTTCTGGATGTCTCATACCTTGCTCGTGGTCAGGTCTTCTGGATGTCTCGTACCTCGTACATGGTCAGGTCTTCTAGATGTCTCATACCTCGCCTGTTGTCAGGTCTTCTAGATGTCTCATACCTCGCCAGTGATCAGGTCTTCTGGATGTCTCATACCTCGCCCATGGTCAGGTCTTCTGGATGTTTCATACCTCGCCCGTGGTCAGGTCTTCTGGATGTCTTATATCTTGTCCGTGGTCAGGTCTTCTGGATGTCTTATATCTTGTCCGTGGTCAGGTCTTCTGGTGTCTCGTACTTCGTCCATGGTCAGGTCTTCTAGATGTCTCGTACCTCGTCCGCGGTCAGGTCTTCTGGATGTCTCGTACCTCGTCCATGGTCAGGTCTTCTGGATGTCTCATACCTCGCCCATGGTCAGGTCTTCTGGATGTCTCATACCTCGCCCATGGTCAGGTCTTCTGGATGTCTCATACCTCTCCCGTGGTCAGGTCTTCTGGTTATTCCTTTTGACTGTTTTCTCTGGCTGGGGCTTATTATTTTGCATTGGTTGTTACCTCCTGTCCCAGAGTGTTCCTGTGCACAGTCAGTGTAGGGACCATCACCCAGTTGGGGACTGCTCCCTATGGCAGGTCATGCTCTGGGCTCAGATTAGCCCTCACTACTTCCCTGCCCCGGATGTGACAAGTAAAGGGAGGTGAGAGTAGGGATGTCACGATACCAAAATTTTGAGTTCGATACCGATACCAGCTTTCGGATTTTGATACTCAATACCAATTCTATACTAAATAAAAAGTTTGAGAAAAAAAAACACGTAAAAATACAAATATAATTTCCCTCCTCCCTGACTACAGATATGTTCCCCCCATGCACAACATTTTTATTTATGTGACTTCTTGATCACTTTGTTACATTTTATAGTTCGGACAATTCACATGTAATGGATGCCAAATACATGTATGTTCTTTTTTTAAAAAAAAAAAAGGGAAAAGAGGGGATTATTAGAACCTTTATTATTTTTTTTTGTTTGTTTTATTTTAAAAACATTTTTTTTACATTTTTAATTCCCCTCTAACCTCAAACATACCTCCCTGTGCACAACAACTCATGCTAGGAGTTGTAGTGCATAAGAAGGTATGCTGGGATGTTTTGAAAGGCTGCTGCCGCGCAACTGCAACTCCCAGCATACCTCCTGGTGCACTACAACTCCCAGCATACCTCCTGGTGAACAACAACTTCCAGCATAATTCCTTGTGCTTTGCAACTCCCCACAAGAAGGTATGCTGGGAGTTGTAGTGCACAAGGAGGTATGCAGGGAATTGCAGTTGTGCAGCTCCTGACACAACAACTCCGTGCATACATTCTTGTGCACTACAACTCCCAGCATGCCTCCTCGTGCACAAAGAGGTATGCTGGGGGATGTAGTGCACAAGGAGGTATGCTGCTGGGAGTTGTAATGCATTAGCAGCCTCCTGGCACAACAACTCCCAGCAGCGGGTCCCGTATTTGGAATGGTTGAATGACTGTCGCCCGCGGGATTGCGGGCCGCAGTCATTAGCAGTGAGGGGCCAATCCATATGCAGCAGACACGTGCTGCATATGGAGCGGCTCTGCGGGGGTTAAATGCCGCTGTCGGTTATGACAGCGGCATCTACCCTTAAGGGTATATTCACACGAACGGGTGAGAATCTCGCTGCGAGCCCGGCAGGTCCTGGCAGTTCCCACACACTACATACTTGCTGCGGTCTAAACGACCGCAGCGAGTATGTAATTCTGCCCCCCTTAACCCCTTCTGCTCCCGCCCGGCTCCCCCGCTGTAAGCATACTTTACCTGTCCTTGCTGCACGGGTCCGGCGTCCTGCTCTCCCGTCCGGCCAATTAGTGTGTTGCCCAGCTGCAGTCACTGATTGGCCGGACGCCGGGACCCCGTGCAGCAAGGACAGGTAAAGTATGCTTACAGCGGGGGAGCCGGCCGGGAACAGAAGGGGTTAAGGGCGGCAGAATTACATACTCGCTGCAGTCGTTTAGACCGCACAAGTATGTAGTGTATGGGAACTGCCAGGACCTGCCGGGCTCGCAGTGAGAATCTCGCTGCGAGCCCGTTCGTGTGAATATACCCTTAAAATAGCCGGCACTAGCGATCGCTATGTGCCGGCTATTTAAATTTGGCGCCGCCGGGAGCAGAGAGCGCGCGGGCGGAGGAGGGGACACCAGGGGGCAGGGGGCGGCACACAGAGCACACGGCCGGCGCTCAGGTAGCTGCCGGCCGTGTTCTCTGCACCATACTTCATGTTAATCTGCACTATTATGCAGATTAACATGAAGTATCGATACCAGGAAATCCTGGTATCGAACCGTTTTTCTGCCCGAAATATCGATAGTAGTATCGATATTTCGGTGCATCGTGCATCACTAGGTGAGAGCTGCTGCAGGGGTGACGAACAGGTACAGGGAGGTGTGAAAGCTGCTGCGGGGGTGACGCACAGGTGCATGGAGGTGAGAGCTGCTGCAGGGGTGACGCACAGGTGCAGGGAGGTGTGAAAGCTGCTGCGGGGGTGACGCACAGGTGCAGGGAGGTGAGAGCTGCTGCGGGGGTGACGCACAGGTGCAGGGAGGTGTGAGAGCTGCTGCGGGGGTGAGGCACAGGTGCAGGGAGGTGTGAGAGCTGCTGCGGGGGTGACGCACAGGTGCAGGGAGGTGTGAGAGCTGCTGCGGGGGTGAGGCACAGGTGCAGGGAGGTGTGAGAGCTGCTGCGGGGGTGACACACAGGTGCAGGGAGGTGCGAGAGCTTCTTTGGGGGTGACACACAGGTGCAGGGAGGTGTGAGAGCTGCTGCGGGGGTGAGGCACAGGTGCAGGGAGGTGTGAGAGCTGCTGCGGGGGTGAGGCACAGGTGCAGGGAGGTGTGAGAGCTGTACAGGTGCAGGCAGGCGTGAGAGCTGCTGCAGGGGAGACACAGGTGCAGGGAGGTGTGAGCTGCTGCAGGGGAGACACACAAGTGCAGGGAGGTGCGAGAGCTTCTTTGGGGGTGACACACAGGTGCAGGGAGGTGTGAGAGCTGCTGCGGGGGTGAGGCACAGGTGCAGGGAGGTGTGAGAGCTGCTGCGGGGGTGAGGCACAGGTGCAGGGAGGTGTGAGAGCTGCTGCGGGGGTGACACGCAGGTGCAGGGAGGTGTGAGAGCTGCTGTGGGGGTGACGTACAGGTGCAGGGAGGTGTGAGAGCTGCTGTGGGGGTGACGTACAGGTGCAGGGAGGTGTGAGAGCTGCTGTGGGGGTGACGTACAGGTGCAGGGAGGTGTGAGAGCTGCTGTGGGGGTGACGTACAGGTGCAGGGAGGTGTGAGAGCTGCTGCGGGGGTGAGGCACAGGTGCAGGGAGGTGTGAGAGCTGCTGCGGGGGTGAGGCACAGGTGCAGGGAGGTGCGAGCTGCTGCAGGGGTGAGGCACAGGTGCAGGGAGGTGTGAGAGCTTCTTTGGGGGTGACACACAGGTGCAGGGAGGTGTGAGAGCTGCTGCGGGGGTGAGGCACAGGTGCAGGGAGGTGTGAGAGCTGCTGCGGGGGTGAGGCACAGGTGCAGGGAGGTGTGAGAGCTGCTGCGGGGGTGAGGCACAGGTGCAGGGAGGTGTGAGAGCTGCTGCGGGGGTGAGGCACAGGTGCAGGGAGGTGTGAGAGCTGCTGCGGGGGTGAGGCACAGGTGCAGGGAGGTGTGAGAGCTGCTGCGGGGGTGAGGCACAGGTGCAGGGAGGTGTGAGAGCTGCTGCGGGGGTGAGGCACAGGTGCAGGGAGGTGAGAGCTGCTGCAGGGGTGACGCACAGGTGCAGGGAGGTGAGAGCTGCTGCAGGGGTGACGCACAGGTGCAGGGAGGTGTAAGAGCTGCTGCGGGGGTGAGGCAGGGGTAGAAGCAGTTGCAGATTCATAGTAACCATGCTGGATGTCAGACACCATCTAACCGATACCCTGTACAACCTCCCTCCAGGAACTACTCACCCCAACATGGACTGCACCATTCGTCCTGCTGAACCCCGAGACTCCCCTCATATCATGAAGATGATCCGGGTATGAATATTTACCCCCCCCGGGTAACGAAATAATGTTATAATCCTACTCCTCTAATATAACAGGATTATTATATATCTGCTTCTATATCTAGGAACTGGGGGTAATAAATAATGGGTATAGTCCTCAAGACCAAGAATCAGCCCCGCTTCATATAATAGTAGCTCAAATTTCATGTGATTCAGTCATAATGATACTTAAAACATGATTGTGTAATATATAGGAGTAAAAATCAACTCATGTGATGCAGAATAATGAATGTCACAAAATACAAATATTGCATATCATAAAAATCACATGAAGGAAGAAGAGAGAAAAAGAGGATTAAAAAGAAAAGTCAAAAAAAGTCTCTGTATATTGCGGTACGGCTGGGTGCTGGCCATATATAAAGTCATATTTTGGATGATCGTATCAGACCCTTAGGTTCATCTCATAAAAGTCACTGTTGCAAAGAGGCCAAGATGCTCCTTCAGATATAAATAAATAATTAATGCTTGGTTGATGGTTGGTCTGGGACCTGTGGTCCTACCACTCTCCAGATACGCAGTCTATTTGACTATGTATATAGTGTCTCTGTGTTGTACACATACTTACACTCCAATTCGGGTTGTTACTGAAATATACGATATTGCTGGGCTGCGATGTGGCGGCGTTTATAGCGCCTCTCACCCGTCCTGAAGCGGCTGGCGGTGGAGCGCTTCCTCTGATTTCCTCTCTAGTGAAGCGGCCGGTCAGTGATCACAGCTCCGGGCTGGACCCATCCTGCAGCGCGTCCTCGTGTCTCCGGAGTTCTCCTGGCCTCGCTCCTGACCTCTCCGTCCGGGACCGGGTGATGGAGATGTGGATGTGAAGGATGATGAATGCCAGGCGTAGGGTAGCACACTACGGGGGCCCCCAAAAAGAGAGATATTACACAGTGAGAGGCAGAGATGAAAAAATAGAAAGATAATAAATAAAAATTAAACATTAGAATAACAGTCTCAATATGAAGTGGCCAATCCTATATGGTAGTAGTCCACCAATAGTGTGTGCCAAACGCGTTTCAAGGTTCTTTAAAAATTAACCCCTTCGTCAGTGGCAATATATATCCTGAATATCCTGAATATTTTTATTGCCACTGACGAAGGGGTTAATTTTTATATATGGCCAGCACCCAGCCGTACCGCAATATACAGAGACTTTTTTTGACTTTTCTTTTTAATCCTCTTTTTCTCTCTTCTTCCTTCATGTGATTTTTATGATATGCAATATTTGTATTTTGTGACATTCATTATTCTGCATCACGTGTTGATTTTTACTCCTATATATTACACAATCATGTTTTAAGTATCATTATGACTGAATCACATGAAATTTGAGCTACTATTATATGAAGCGGGGCTGATTCTTGGTCTTGAGGACTATACCCAGTTTTTATTACCCCCATTTCGTACCTGCCCATTCCTAGGTTAGGGCACTTTTAGTTTAACCTCGGCCAGAACCAGTACTTTGATTGTGAGCTGCACCTGTTTCTTCTGTTTCGTATATAGGAACTGGCAGAGTATGAGAAGATCACTCACTTCATTAAGCTGACAGAGGAAGGTACGGGGCAAAGATGGGGGTGAGGGGGCAGAATGGGGGATAGGGGGTGTGGGGGGCAGTATAGTTGGGGAGGTGTGGGGGGCAGTATAGTTGGGGAGGTGTGGGGGGCAGTATAGTTGGGGAGGTGTGGGGGGCAGTATAGTTGGGGAGGTGTGGGGGGCAGTATAGTTGGGGAGGTGTGGGGAGCAGTATAGTTGGGGAGGTGTGGGGGAGCAGTATAGTTGGGGAGGTGTGGGGGAGCAGTATAGTTGGGGAGGTGTGGGGGAGCAGTATAGTTGGGGAGGTGTGGGGGAGCAGTATAGTTGGGGAGGTGTGGGGGCAGTATAGTTGGGAAGGTGTGGGAGCAGTATAGTTGGGGAGGTGTGGGGGAGCAGTATAGTTGAGGAGGTGGGGGAGCAGTATAGTTGGGGAGGTATGGGGGCAGTATAGTTGGGGAGGTGTGGGGGAGCAGTATAGTTGGGGAGGTGTGGGGGAGCAGTATAGTTGGGGAGGTGTGGGGGCAGTATAGTTGGGAAGGTGTGGGAGCAGTATAGTTGGGGAGGTGTGGGGGAGCAGTATAGTTGAGGAGGTGGGGGAGCAGTATAGTTGGGGAGGTATGGGGGCAGTATAGTTGGGGAGGTGTGGGGGAGCAGTATAGTTGGGGAGGTGTGGGGGAGCAGTATAGTTGGGGAGGTGTGGGGGAGCAGTGGGGGAGCAGTATAGTTGGGGAGGTGTGGGGGAGCAGTATAGTTGGGGAGGTGTGGGGGAGCAGTATAGTTGGGGAGGTGTGGGGGAGCAGTATAGTTGGGGAGGTGTGGGGGAGCAGTATAGTTGGGGAGGTGTGGGGAGCAGTATAGTTGGGGAGGTGTGGGGGCAGTATAGTTGGGGAGGTGTGGGGGAGCAGTATAGTTGGGGAGGTGTGGGGGAGCAGTATAGTTGGGGAGGTGTGGGGGAGCAGTATAGTTGGGGAGGTGTGGGGGAGCAGTATAGTTGGGGAGGTGTGTGGGGGAGCAGTATAGTTGGGGAGGTGTGGGGAGCAGTATAGTTGGGGAGGTGTGGGGAGCAGTATAGTTGGGGAGGTGTGGGGGAGCAGTATAGTTGGGGAGGTGTGGGGGAGCAGTATAGTTGGGGAGGTGTGGGGGAGCAGTATAGTTGGGGAGGTGTGGGGGGCAGTATAGTTGGGGAGGTGTGGGGGCAGTATAGTTGGGGAGGTGTGTGGGGGCAGTATAGTTGGGGAGGTGTGGGGGAGCAGTATAGGTGAGGAGGTGTGGGGGGCAGTAATGTTGAGGAGATGTGAAGGAGCAGTATAGTTGGGGAGGTGTGGGGGAGCAGTATAGTTGGGGAGGTGTGGGGGAGCAGTATAGTTGGGGAGGTGTGGGGGAGCAGTATAGTTGGGGAGGTGTGGGGGAGCAGTATAGTTGGGGAGGTGTGGGGAGCAGTATAGTTGGGGAGGTGTGGGGGAGCAGTATAGTTGGGGAGGTGTGGGGGCGCAGTATAGTTGGAGGTGTGGGGGAGCAGTATAGTTGAGGAGGTGTGGGGGAGCAGTATAGTTGGGGAGGTGTGGGGAGCAGTATAGTTGGGGAGGTGTGGGGGAGCAGTATAGTTGGGGAGGTGTGGGGAGCAGTATAGTTGGGGAGGTGTGGGGGAGCAGTATAGTTGGGGAGGTGTGGGGGCGCAGTATAGTTGGAGGTGTGGGGGAGCAGTATAGTTGAGGAGGTGTGGGGGAGCAGTATAGTTGGGGAGGTGTGGGGGAGCAGTATAGTTGAGGAGGTGTGTGGGGGAGCAGTATAGTTGGGGAGGTGTCGGGGAGCAGTATAGTTGGGGAGGTGTGGGGGAGCAGTATAGTTGGGGAGGTGTGGGGGAGCAGTATAGTTGGGAGGTGTGGGGAGCAGTATAGTTGGGGAGGTGTGGGGAGCAGTATAGTTGGGGAGGTGTGGGGGAGCAGTATAGTTGGGGAGGTGTGGGGGAGCAGTATAGTTGGGGAGGTGTGGGGGAGCAGTATAGTTGGGGAGGTGGGGGGGCAGTATAGTTGGGGAGGTGTGGGGAGCAGTATAGTTGGGGAGGTGTGGGGAGCAGTATAGTTGTGGAGGTGTGGGGGAGCAGTATAGTTGGGGAGGTGTGGGGGAGCAGTATAGTTGGGGAGGTGTGGGGAGCAGTATAGTTGGGGAGGTGTGGGGGGAGCAGTATAGTTGGGGAGGTGTGGGGAGCAGTATAGTTGGGGAGGTGTGGGGGAGCAGTATAGTTGGGGAGGTGTGGGGGGCAGTATAGTTGGGGAGGTGTGGGGGGGCAGTATAGTTGAGGAGGTGTGGGGGGGCAGTATAGTTGGGGAGGTGTGGGGGGCAGTATAGTTGGGGAGGTGTGGGGGAGCAGTATAGTTGGGGAGGTGTGGGAGCAGTATAGTTGGGGAGGTGTGTGGGAGCAGTATAGTTGGAGGAGGTGTGGGGGAGCAGTATAGTTGGGGAGGTGTGGGGAGCAGTATAGTTGGGGAGGTGTGGGGGAGCAGTATAGTTGGGGAGGTGTGGGGGAGCAGTATAGTTGGGGAGGTGTGGGGGAGCAGTATAGTTGGGGAGGTGTGGGGAGCAGTATAGTTGGGGAGGTGTGGGGGAGCAGTATAGTTGGGGAGGTGTGGGGAGCAGTATAGTTGGGGAGGTGTGGGGAGCAGTATAGTTGGGGAGGTGTGGGGGAGCAGTATAGTTGGGGAGGTGTGGGGAGCAGTATAGTTGGGGAGGTGTGGGGAGCAGTATAGTTGGGGAGGGGTGGGGGAGCAGTGGGGGAGCAGTATAGTTGGGGAGGTGTGGGGGAGCAGTATAGTTGAGGAGGTGTGGGGGGAGCAGTATAGTTGGGGAGGTGTGGGGGAGCAGTATAGTTGGGGAGGTGTGGGGAGCAGTATAGTTGGGGAGGTGTGGGGAGCAGTATAGTTGGGGAGGTGTGGGGAGCAGTATAGTTGGGGAGGTGTGGGGAGCAGTATAGTTGGGGGAGGTGTGGGAGCAGTATAGTTGGGGAGGTGTGGGGAGCAGTATAGTTGGGGAGGTGTGGGGAGCAGTATAGTTGGGGAGGTGTGGGGGAGCAGTATAGTTGGGGAGGTGTGGGGAGCAGTATAGTTGGGGTGGGGGGGGGAGCAGTATAGTTGGGGAGGTGTGGGGGAGCAGTATAGTTGAGGAGGTGTGGGGAGCAGTATAGTTGGGGAGGTGTGGGGGAGCAGTATAGTTGGGGAGGTGTGGGGGAGCAGTATAGTTGGGGAGGTGTGGGAGCAGTATAGTTGGGGAGGTGTGGGGAGCAGTATAGTTGGGGAGGTGTGGGGAGCAGTATAGTTGGGGAGGTGTGGGGAGCAGTATAGTTGGGGAGGTGTGGGGAGCAGTATAGTTGAGGAGGTGTGGGGGAGCAGTATAGTTGGGGAGGTGTGTGGGAGCAGTATAGTTGGGGAGGTGTGGGGGAGCAGTATAGTTGGGGAGGTGGGGGAGCAGTATAGTTGGGGAGGTGGGGGAGCAGTATAGTTGGGGAGGTGTGGGGGAGCAGTATAGTTGGGGAGGTGTGGGGAGCAGTATAGTTGGGGAGGTGTGGGGAGCAGTATAGTTGGGGAGGTGTGGGGGAGCAGTGGGGGAGCAGTATAGTTGGGGAGGTGTGGGGGAGCAGTATAGTTGAGGAGGTGTGGGGGAGCAGTATAGTTGGGGAGGTGTGGGGGAGCAGTATAGTTGGGGAGGTGTGGGGAGCAGTATAGTTGGGGAGGTGTGGGGAGCAGTATAGTTGGGGAGGTGTGGGAGCAGTATAGTTGGGGAGGTGTGGGGGAGCAGTATAGTTGGGGAGGTGTGGGAGCAGTATAGTTGGGGAGGTGTGGGAGCAGTATAGTTGGGGAGGTGTGGGGGAGCAGTATAGTTGGGGAGGTGTGGGGGAGCAGTATAGTTGGGGAGGTGTGGGGAGCAGTATAGTTGAGGAGGTGTGGGGAGCAGTATAGTTGGGGAGGTGTGGGGGAGCAGTATAGTTGGGGAGGTGGGGGGGGAGCAGTATAGTTGGGGAGGTAGGGAGCAGTATAGTTGGGAGGTGGGGGAGCAGTATAGTTGGGGAGGTGGGGGAGCAGTATAGTTGGGGAGGTGTGGGGGAGCAGTATAGTTGGGGGAGGTGTGGGGAGCAGTATAGTTGGGGAGGTGTGGGGGAGCAGTATAGTTTGGGGAGGTGTGGGGAGCAGTATAGTTGGGAGGTGTGGGGGAGCACGTATAGTTGGGGAGGTGTGGGGGCAGTATAGTTTGGGGAGGTGTGGAGCAGTATAGTTGGGGAGGTGTGGGAGCAGTATAGTTGGGGAGGTGTGGGGGCAGTATAGTTGGGGAGGTGTGGGGAGCAGTATAGTTGGGGAGGTGTGGGGAGCAGTATAGTTGGGGAGGTGTGGGGGCAGTATAGTTGGGGAGGTGTGGGGAGCAGTATAGTTGGGGAGGTGTGGGAGCAGTATAGTTGGGGAGGTGTGGGGAGCAGTATAGTTGGGGATATGTGGGGGAGCAGTATAGTTGGGGAGGTGTGGGGGAGCAGTATAGTTGGGGAGGTGTGGGGGAGCAGTATAGTTGGGGAGGTGTGGGGAGCAGTATAGTTGGGGAGGTGTGGGGAGCAGTATAGTTGGGGAGGTGTGGGGGAGCAGTATAGTTGGGGAGGTGTGGGGGAGCAGTATAGTTGGGGAGGAGTGGGGGAGCAGTATAGTTGGGGAGGTGTGGGGGAGCAGTATAGTTGGGGAGGTGTGGGAGCAGTATAGTTGGGGAGGTGTGGGGAGCAGTATAGTTGGGGAGGTGTGGGGAGCAGTATAGTTGGGGAGGTGTGGGGGAGCAGTATAGTTGGGGTGGTGTGGGGGAGCAGTATAGTTGGGGAGGTGTGGGGAGCAGTATAGTTGGGGAGGTGTGGGGGAGCAGTATAGTTGGGGAGGTGTGGGGGAGCAGTATAGTTGGGGAGGTGTGGGGGAGCAGTATAGTTGGGGAGGTGTGGGGAGCAGTATAGTTGGGGAGGTGTGGGGAGCAGTATAGTTGGGGAGGTGTGGGGGAGCAGTATAGTTGGGGAGGTGTGGGGGAGCAGTATAGTTGGGGAGGTGTGGGGAGCAGTATAGTTGGGGAGGTGTGGGGAGCAGTATAGTTGGGGAGGTGTGGGGGAGCAGTATAGTTGGGGAGGTGTGGGGGAGCAGTATAGTTGGGGGTATATGGGGGCAGAATGGGGGGATAGGGGGTGCAGGGGCAGTAATCTTGGGTAGATACTTGCCTTGGTACCTCTTGCAGTGTTACACCGGGATGGATTCGAGGGGAACCCGTGGTTTCGTTGTGTGGTCGCCGAGCTGCCGGAAGAAGAGAAAGTGGAGTCAGGTGAGAGGAGGACGATGACTACTATAGAGAATCTGCCCCAACACAACGCCCCCACCTTACCGACTGCAGGCCATATGGCGGGGGGGGGGGGGGTACATAGGAACCAGGGGCTCAGGGGGTCACCACCAGGCTCTCTCCCAATAGGAGGCCTCTGACCAGAACAGCCCCCCCCATAGGAGGCCTCTGACCAGAACACCCCCCGCCCCCCCCATAGGAGGCCCCTGACCAGAACATCCCCCCGCCCCCCCATAGGAGGCCCCTGACCAGAACATCCCCCCGCCCCCCCCATAGGAGGCCCCTGACCAGAACATCCCCCCGCCCCCCCCATAGGAGGCCCCTGACCAGAACACCCCCCGCCCCCCCCATAGGAGGCCCCTGACCAGAACATCCCCCCGCCCCCCCATAGGAGGCCCCTGACCAGAACACCCCCCGCCCCCCCCATAGGAGGCCCCTGACCAGAACATCCCCCCGCCCCCCCATAGGAGGCCCCTGACCAGAACATCCCCCCGCCCCCCCCATAGGAGGCCCCTGACCAGAACATCCCCCCGCCCCCCCCATAGGAGGCCCCTGACCAGAACATCCCCCCGCCCCCCTATAGGAGGCCCCTGACCAGAACATCCCCCCGCCCCTCCATAGGAGGCCCCTGACCAGAACATCCCCCCGCCCCTCCATAGGAGGCCCCTGACCAGAACATCCCCCCGCCCCCCCATAGGAGGCCCCTGACCAGAACATCCCCCCGCCCCCCCATAGGAGGCCCTTGACCAGAACATCCCCCCGCCCCCCCATAGGAGGCCCCTGACCAGAACATCCCCCTGCCCCCCCATAGGAGGCCCCTGACCAGAACACCCTCCCATCCCCCCATAGGAGGCCCCTGACCAGACACCTCCACCCCTCCTCCCCTGCATGGTAGGCCTCTAAAAAAATGTTCCAGTCTCCCATTGACGTTAATGGAGTTGGGAGTGTTCCAGGGCTACAGTCCTCGCTCATCTCTATGTACCTCACAGCAGTCGCCTTTGCTGGTTACGCCTTGTTCGCTAACAGTTACAGCAGCTGGACGGGCCGCACCCTGCACCTCGAGGACCTGTACGTCTCCCCAAGATTCAGAGGTAAGAAGAATACAGAGTGGTGTAAGGAAGTGGACTCTACCACTGTATGATATGGGGGGGTGGTCCCTACCACTGTATGATATGATGGGGGGGCGGACTGTACACTGTATGATATGGGGGGGCGGCTCTACCACTATCTTATATGGGGGGAAGATTCCACCACTGTATGATATGGGCGTGGGGGATGGGGTAGATTCTACCACTGTATGACATGGGGGGGGATTCTACCACTGTATGATATGGGGGGGTATTTAGCAAGCAGTAACCCCATGATGACTTGATTCTTGTGGTTACAGGCCGTGGATTGGGGCGGCGGCTGATGAAGAAGGTGGCACAGGTGAGCAGCGCCCCCTCTGGATCTACCATGATTGGGGCACAGGGGTGATAACGGGTGGAATAATCCAGTAGGGCAGATTTGGGTTTTGAGGGTCACATGACGTCCCTGGAGGGTGGGTGGGGTGATACCACTGACCTGCAGTGACCTCATCCCATGTGACTTTGCAGGAAGGCCTGAGTTCTGGCTGCTCTCAGATCCACCTCTCTGTGCTGAAGTGGAACAGTCCGGCCATCGGCCTCTACCGCTCCCTGGGAGCCCAGAACTTGACAGAAGAGCCCGGCTACCAGGTGATGAGCTTCCAGGAGGAGGCGCTGAGGAACATGGCGGAGAGGGAGGAGGAGGCGCCGAGGAACATGACGGAGGGGGAGGAGGAGGCGCCGAGGAACATGGCGGAGGAGGAGCCATGACCACACATATCTGGATGCAGACAGCCCCTACCTGGCAGGCCCTGAAATACTCTGTGCTGCTGTTGTATTGTGAGAACTGAATACAATCCTGTGCTGTCCAGATGTCTCGTCTGCTTTGGGCATCTGTGTGTGTATATATACTGTATATATATGTATCTGCATCTGTGTGTGTGTGTGTAGACCTGTACTCTTACCCAGGGAGTCTCCCTCACCTTCCAAATCATAGCAGATCTACTTTAGGCTGGGGCTTACATCAGAGGACAGGACTGTGGGGGGTAATCTATAGCTGTAACCCCTTTCTCCCTGGACAGAGTGTGCTGCTATACTGTGCCCACATCTCCCTGCTCATTCCTTCCTGCTCCCTGCAGTCTCTGTCAGCCCTTGTGTTTCCCATCCTCTCCATTACTGGACAGTAACTTATATATCACATATCCAGCTGCTGCAGTGTTATCAGGGTTATACAGTTACTATACATTATATACCACATGCTGCTATACTGTACAGTAACTTATATATCACATATCCAGCTGCTGCTGTGTTATCAGGGTTATACAGTTACTATACATTATATACCACATGCTGCTATACTGTACAGTAACTTATATATCACATATCCAGCTGCTGTGTTATCAGGGTTATACAGTTACTATACATTATACACCACATGCTGCTATAGTGTACAGTAACTTATATATCACATATCCAGCTGCTGTGTTATCAGGGTTATACAGTTACTATACATTATATACCACATGCTGCTATACTGTACAGTAACTTATATATCACATATCCAGCTGCTGCTGTGTTATCAGGCATATACAGTTACTATACATTATATACCACATGCTGCTATACTGTACAGTAACTTATATATCACATATCCAGCTGCTGCAGTGTTATCAGGGTTATACAGTTACTATACATTATATACCACATGCTGCTATACTGTACAGTAACTTATATATCACATATCCAGCTGCTGTGTTATCAGGGTTATACAGTTACTATACATTATACACCACATGCTGCTATACTGTACAGTAACTTATATATCACATATCCAGCTGCTGTGTTATCAGGGTTATACAGTTACTATACATTATACACCACATGCTGCTATACTGTACAGTAACTTATATATCACATATCCAGCTGCTGTGTTATCAGGGTTATACAGTTACTATACATTATACACCACATGCTGCTATACTGTACAGTAACTTATATATCACATATCCAGCTGCTGCTGTGTTATCAGGGTTATACAGTTACTATACATTATATACCACATGCTGCTATACTGTACAGTAACTTATATATCACATATCCAGCTGCTGTGTTATCAGGGTTATACAGTTACTATACATTATATACCACATGCTGATTACTATACTGTACAGTAACTTATATATCACATATCCAGCTGCTGTGTTATCAGGGTTATACAGTTACTATACATTATATACCACATGCTGCTATACTGTACAGTAACTTATATATCACACATCCAGCTGCTGTGTTATCAGGGTTATACAGTTACTATACATTATACACCACATGCTGCTATACTGTACAGTAACTTATATATCACATATCCAGCTGCTGCTGTGTTATCAGGGTTATACAGTTACTATACATTATACACCACGTGCTGCTATACTGTACAATAACATATCACATATCCAGCTGCTGCTGTGTTATCAGGGTTATACAGTTACTATACATTATACCAGAGAAAAAAGTCCAGCACCAGGTCGGCATATACCATTAAAATTCCATACTTTATTAGACAATCTTCACATAGGACAGTAATAAAAGTTTACGCGTTTCAGCGCTTCTCGCGCCTTGTTCACAACTGAAGCATGATCCATACAAGCTCATATTGCTATATAAAGGGTAGTGCTGTACATCACATGACTAACCCCCAATTAAGAACCATATAACACATGTTAAAAACGTCACAGGCTTGGAAAGCAGGTTAACCCTTAAGGAGTAAGTTCAAAGTGGGAAGTGAATATAACCAATTTTTCTCATACATCATATAGGTTATTGAAAGCATGGCTAGAAGGTTGCTTACATTAAATGTAGTATATAAAGCACCAGACAATATATTTATAGACCTTAATATGTCAGGATCAGATCATGTCTAGAATTCAGACCTTCTGGGACTCTCGTTCCTAGTCTAAATATCCAGAAGGATTCTCTATGTAATAGTTTACGTCTCGGAGAGCCTCCTCTTTTTGGTGGACAGATTTTCTCAATGCCCATAACTTGTAGGGACTGTACCTTTCCAGCATGGGTTTCCCTGAAATGTCTGGTTAGGGATGACACATTCACCACCTCATTGCGCACATCTGATATGTGTTTCCTAATTCTCATTTTGAGGCTGGTGGATGTGCACCCCACATACTGGACATTGCAGAGTGTACAGGTAGCAACATAAACTACATGGGTTGTATTACAGTTTATGTAACTTTGGATTTTATATGTATTATTATTAGAACATGATGTTACTTCTTTGGAAATCGCAACATGTGAACACGTTATACATCGCTGATGTCCGCACTTATATGACCCCTTCACATCTAGCCAGGTTTGTTCCCTGGGCTTCTCTCTAACATAAAGTGAGGGGGATAGAGTCATTCCTATGGTGGGCGCTCTGCGAGACACTACTTTGACTCCTCCTCTCGTCATCACCTGCAGTTTGTCATCTTGCCACAACAGTGGTAAATATTTTTTTATTATTTTGCTTATTTTAGAAAATTGTTTCCTGTAGGTGGTGAGGAAGACTACCTGTTTATTGTCCGATCTGTCCTTAGATTTCTTTCTCCTATTAGACAATTCCTCACTCAGCAGATCTTCTCTACTCACTAATGCTGCCCTCTCTATTGCGGAATCCAAAATTTCTTGCGGAAATTTCCTTTCCTTAAATCTGTCTTTTAGTTTTTCCAACTCCAATTCATATGTATCTTGCTTGCTGCAGTTTCTTTTGAGCCTTAGACACTCCCCATAGGGCATATTCTGGATGACGTGTGGTGGGTGACATGATGTAGCCATTAATATAGAATTACCTGCACAATCCTTTCTATACGGCAAAATCTGTACACAATTATTGTTCGTGTCAGCCACCAAACGTACATCCATCAGCGATGTATAACATGTTCACATGTTGCGATTTCCAAAGAAGTAACATCATGTTCTAATAATAATACATATAAAATCCAAAGTTACATAAACTGTAATACAACCCATGTAGTTTATGTTGCTACCTGTACACTCTGCAATGTACAGTATGTGGGGTGCACATCCACCAGCCTCAAAATGAGAATTAGGAAACACATATCAGATGTGCGGAATGAGGTGGTGAATGTGTCATCCCTAACCAGACATTTCAGGGAAACCCATGCTGGAAAGGTACAGTCCCTACAAGTTATGGGCATTGAGAAAATCTGTCCACCAAAAAGAGGAGGTTCTCCGAGACGTAAACTATTACATAGAGAATCCTTCTGGATATTTAGACTAGGAACGAGAGTCCCAGAAGGTCTGAATTCTAGACATGATCTGATCCTGACATATTAAGGTCTATAAATATATTGTCTGGTGCTTTATATATTATATTTAATGTAAGCAACTTTCTAGCCATGCTTTCAATAACCTATATGATGTATGAGAAAAATTGGTTATATTCACTTCCCACTTTGAACTTACTCCTTAAGGGTTAACCTGCTTTCCAAGCCTGTGAAGTTTTTAACATGTGTTATATGGCTCTTAATTGGGGGTTAGTCATGTGATGCACAGCACTACCCTTTATATAGCAATATGAGCTTGTATGTATCATGCTTCAGTTGTGAACAAGGCGCGAGAAGCGCTGAAACGCGTAAACTTTTATTACTGTCCTATGTGAAGATTGTCTAATAAAGTATGGAATTTTAATGGTATATGCCGACCTGGTGCTGGACTTTTTTCTCTGGTATGCTGTGACCCTGGCTCCGGGTCTTACCGTGCACCGACGGCTATACCACAGCAGGTGAGCTGACCAACAAACAGACTTTTGCAGTAACTATACATTATATACCACATGCTGACTGCTATACTGTACAGTAACTTATATATCACATATCTAGCTGCTGTGTTATCGGTTATACAGTTACTATACATTATATACCACATGCTGCTATACTGTACAGTAACATATATCACATATCCAGCTGCAGTGTTATCAGGGTTATACAGTTACTATACATTATATACCACATGCTGCTATACTGTACAGTAATTTATATATCACATATCCAGCTGCTGTGTTATCAGGGTTATACAGTTACTATACATTATACACCACATGCTGCTATACTGTACAGTAACTTATATATCACATATCCAGCTGCTGTGTTATCAGGGTTATACAGTTACTATACATTATATACCACATGCTGCTATACTGTACAGTAACATATATCACATATCCAGCTGCAGTGTTATCAGGGTTATACAGTTACTATACATTATATACCACATGCTGCTATACTGTACAGTAACTTATATATCACATATCCAGCTGCAGTGTTATCAGGGTTATACAGTTACTATACATTATACACCACATGCTGCTATACTGTACAGTAACTTATATATCACATATCCAGCTGCTGCTGTGTTATCAGGGTTATACAGTTACTATACATTATATACCACATGCTGCTATACTGTACGGTAACATATATCACATATCCAGCTGCAGTGTTATCAGGGTTATACAGTTACTATACATTATATACCACATGCTGCTATACTGTACAGTAACATATCACATATCCAGCTGCTGTGTTATCAGGGTTATACAGTTACTATACATTATATACCACATGCTGCTATACTGTACAGTAACTTATATATCACATATCCAGCTGCTGTGTTATCAGGGTTATACAGTTACTATACATTATACACCACATGCTGCTATACTGTACAGTAACTTATATATCACATATCCAGCTGCTGTGTTATCAGGGTTATACAGTTACTATACATTATATACCACATGCTGCTATACTGTACAGTAACTTATATATCACATATCCAGCGGCTGCTGTGTTATCAGGGTTATACAGTTACTATACATTATACACCACAGGCTGCTATACTGTACATTAACTTATATATCACATATCCAGCTGCTGTGTTATCAGGGTTATACAGTTACTATACATTATACACCACATGCTGCTATACTGTACAGTAACTTATATATCACATATCCAGCTGCTGCTGTGTTATCAGGGTTATACAGTTACTATACATTATACACCACATGCTGCTATACTGTACAGTAACTTATATATCACATATCCAGCTGCTGCTGTTTTATCAGGGTTATACAGTTACTATACATTATATACCACATGCTGCTATACTGTACAGTAACTTATATATCACATATCCAGCTGCTGTGTTATCAGGGTTATACAGTTACTATACATTATACACCACATGCTGCTATACTGTACAGTAACTTATATATGACATATCCAGCTGCTGTGTTATCAGGATTATACAGTTACTATACATTATGCACCACATGCTGATTGCTATACTGTACAGTAACTTATATATCACATATCCAGCTGCTGTGTTATCAGGGTTATACAGTTACTATACATTATATACCACATGCTGCTATACTGTACAGTAACTTATATATCACATATCCAGTTGCTGCTGTGTTATCAGGGTTATACAGTTACTATACATTATATACCACATGCTGCTATACTGTACAGTAACATATATCACATATCCAGCTGCTGTGTTATCAGGGTTATACAGTTACTATACATTATATACCACATGCTGACTGCTATACTGTACAGTAAATTATATATCACATATCCAGCTGCTGCTGTGTTACCAGGGTTATACAGTTACTATACATTATACACCACATGCTGCTATACTATACAATAACTTATATATCATATCCAGCTGCAGTGTTATCAGGGTTATACAGTTACTATACATTATACACCACATGCTGCTATACTGTACAGTAACTTATATATCACATATCCAGCTGCTGCTGTGTTATCAGGGTTATACAGTTACTATACATTATACACCACATGCTCATTGCTATACTGTACAGTAACTTATATATCACATATCCAGCTGCTGTGTTATCAAAGTTATACAGTTACTATACATTATACACCACATACTGCTATACTGTACAGTAACTTATATATCACATATCCAGCTGCAGTGTTATCAGGGTTATACAGTTACTATACATTATATACCACATGCTGCTATACTGTACAGTAACTTATATATCACATATCCAGCTGCTGTGTTATCAGGGTTATACAGTTACTATACATTATATACCACATGCTGCTATACTGTACAGTAACATATATCACATATCCAGCTGCTGCAGTGTTATCAGGGTTATACAGTTACTACACATTATATACCACATGCTGCTATACTGTACAGTAACTTATATATCACATATCCAGCTGCTGTGTTATCAGGGTTATACAGTTACTATACATTATACACCACATGCTGCTATACTGTACAGTAACATATATCACATATCCAGCTGCTGCAGTGTTATCAGGGTTATACAGTTACTACACATTATATACCACATGCTGCTATACTGTACAGTAACTTATATATCACATATCCAGCTGCTGCTGTGTTATCAGGGTTATACAGTTACTATACATTATATACCACATGCTGATTGCTATACTGTACAGTAACTTATATATCACATATCCAGCTGCTGTGCTATCAGGGTTATATAGTTACTATACATTATACACCACATACTGCTATACTGTACAGTAACTTATATATCACATATCCAGCTGCTGTGTTATCAGGGTAATACAGTTACTATACATTATACACCACATGCTGCTATACTGTACAGTAACTTATATATCACATATCCAGCTGCTGCTGTGTTATCAGGGTTATACAGTTACTATACATTATATACCACATGCTGCTATACTGTACAGTAACATATATATCACATATCCAGCTGCTGCTGTGTTATCAGGGTTATACAGTTACTATACATTATATACCACATGCTGCTATACTGTACAGTAACTTATATATCACATATCCAGCTGCTGTGTTATCGGGGTTATACAGTTACTATACATTATACACCACATGCTGATTGCTAGACTGTACAGTAACTTATATATCACATATCCAGCTGCTGCAGTGTTATTAGGGTAATACAGTTACTATACATTATATACCACATGCTGATTACTATACTGTACAGTAACTTATATATCACATATCTAGCTGCTGCTGTGTTATCAGGGTTATACAGTTACTATACATTATATACCACATGCTGCTATACTGTACAGTAACTTATATATCACATATCCAGCTGCTGATGTGTTATCAGGGTTATACAGTTACTATACATTATATACCACATGCTGCTATACTGTACAGTAACTTATATATCACATATCTAACTGCTGTGTTATCAGGGTTATACAGTTACTATACATTATATACCACATGCTGCTATACTGTACAGTAACTTATATCTCACATATCTAACTGCTGTGTTATCAGGGTTATACAGTTACTATACATTATACACCACATGCTGCTATACTGTACAGTAACTTATATATCACATATCCAGCTGCTGTGTTATCAGGGTTATACAGTTACTATACATTATACACCACATGCTGCTATACTGTACAGTAACTTATATATCACATATCCAGCTGCTGCTGTGTTATCAGGGTTATACAGTTACTATACATTATACACCACATGCTGCTATACTGTACAGTAAATTATATAGCACAGTTTCAGCTGCTGTGTTATCAGGGTTATACAGTTACTATACATTATACACCACATGCTGATTGCTATACTGTACAGTAACTTATATATCACATATCCAGCTGCTGCTGTGTTATCAGGGTTATACAGTTACTATACGTTATATACCACATGCTGCTATACTGTACAGTAACTTATATATCACATATCCAGCTGCTGCTGTGTTATCAGGGTTATACAGTTACTATACATTATATACCACATGCTGCTATACTGTACAGTAACTTATATATCACATATCCAGCTGCTGTGTTATCAGGGTTATACAGTTACTATACATTATACACCACATGCTGCTATACTGTACAGTAACTTATATATTACATATCCAGCTGCTGTGTTATCAGGGTTATACAGTTACTATATATTATATACCACATGCTGCTATACTGTACAGTAACTTATATATCACATATCCAGCTGCTGCTGTGTTATCAGGGTTATACAGTTACTATACATTATATACCACATGCTGCTATACTGTACAGTAACTTATATAGCACAGTTTCAGCTGCTTCTCATTGGTTCATCTCTTCTACATGTTATTCAGAATACTAATCAGTATATTTGGGGGGTGGAACCAATTGTCTGCAGATAATTGTTTTCTTATGGGAAAATTTGCTTTGGCGTAAAAGTAGATTTGGATTTCAGGCGCCGTCCCGGAACGAATTATACTCCTAATCCAAGGCAACACTTTGTATATATATGTGTAAGTGTGTGAATATGTATGTTTGTGTGTGCGCCGCCCATAGACCCCCAACTCTTTATTAGAATAATAGGCCTAACCAGCCATAACTAACACATCACTGCTATACTGCATGACATCACTGCTATACCGCACACCCATCACTGCTAT
Source organism: Dendropsophus ebraccatus (assembly GCA_027789725.1). Taxonomy (NCBI): domain Eukaryota; kingdom Metazoa; phylum Chordata; class Amphibia; order Anura; family Hylidae; genus Dendropsophus; species Dendropsophus ebraccatus. Next base: position 1,470,775 of record JAQFWZ010000073.1, on the reverse strand, counting down.
ACCGCACACCCATCACTGCTATACCACACATCACTGCTATACCGCACATCACTGCTATACCGCACACCCATCACTGCTATACCACATAACATCACTGCTATACCGAACATCACTGTTATACCGCACATCACTGCTATACCACACATCACTGCTATACCGCACACCTATCACTGCTATACCACACATCACTGCTATACCGCACACCCATCACTGCTATACCACATAACATCACTGCTATACCGAACATCACTGTTATACCGCACACCTATCACTGCTATACCACACATCACTGCTATACCGCACACCTATCACTGCTATACCACACATCACTGCTATACCACATAACATCACTGCTATACCGAACATCACTGTTATACCGCACACCTATCACTGCTATACCACACATCACTGCTATACCGCACACCTATCACTGCTATACCACACATCACTGCTATACCGCACACCCATCACTGCTATACCACACATCACTGCTATACCGCACATCACTGCTATACCGCACACCCATCACTGCTATACCACATAACATCACTGCTATACCGAACATCACTGTTATACCGCACATCACTGCTATACCACACATCACTGCTATACCGCACACCTATCACTGCTATACCACACATCACTGCTATACCGCACACCTATCACTGCTATACCACACATCACTGCTATACCGCACACCTATCACTGCTATACCACACACCACTGCTATACCGCACATCACTGCTATACCGCACATCACTGCTATACCGCACATCACTGCTATACCGCACATCACTGCTATACCGCACACCCATCACTGCTATACCACACATCACTGCTATACCGCACATCACTGCTATACCGCACATCACTGCTATACCACACATCACTGCTATACCACACATCACTGCTATACCGCACATCACTGTTATACCGCACATCACTGCTATACCGCACATTTGTCACTATACGTTACCTCTCAGGTTCAGCTTACTCCCTCATACCAGTTGGGGGAAGCGGCTGCAGGTCCCAGTATAGAAGCTTCCGAAAGATCCATGACCAGAGGAGCCGGCACCATGTGATCAGGTGTCTTTACTGACTGACCCCAATGCTGCTCTGCCCTCTGACCGCTGGAGCCTACCATCCCCGCTGTATAGAGGGGTACATCCTAGAGCGTACCATCCCAGCTGTGTAGTGGGGTACATCCTGGAGCGTACCATCCCAGCTGTGTAGTGGGGTACATCCTGGAGCGTACCATCCCCGCTGTATAGAGGGGTACATCCTAGAGCGTACCATCCCAGCTCTGTAGTGGGGTACATCCTGGAGCCTACCATCCCAGCTGTGTAGTGGGGTACATCCTGGAGCGTACCATCCCAGTTGTGTAGTGGGGTACATCCTGGAGCGTACCATCCCAGCTGTGTAGTGGGGTACATCCTGGAGTCTACCATCCCAGCTCTGTAGTGGGGTGCATCCTGGAGCGTACCATCCCAGCTGTGTAGTGGGGTACATCCTGGAGCATACCATCCCTACTCTGTAGTGGGGTACATCCTGGAGCGTACCATCCCAGCTCTGTAGTGGGGTGCATCCTGGAGCGTACCATCCCCGCTGTGTAGTGGGGTACATCCTGGAGCGTACCATCCCAGCTGTGTAGTGGGGTACATCCTGGAGCGTACCATCCCAGCTCTGTAGTGGGGTGCATCCTGGAGCGTACCATCCCTGCTGTGTAGTGGGGTACATCCTGGAGCGTACCATCCCAGCTGTGTAGTGGGGTACTTCCTGCAGCGTACCATCCCTGCTCTGTAGTGGGGTACATCCTGGAGCGTACCATCCCAGCTGTGTAGTGGGGTACATCCTGGAGCGTACCATCCCAGCTATGTAGTGGGGTACATCCTGGAGCGTACCATCCCAGCTGTGTAGTGGGGTACATCCTGGAGCCTACCATCCCAGCTGTGTAGTGGGGTACATCCTGGAGCCTACCATCCCAGCTCTGTAGTGGGGTACATCCTGGAGCCTACCATCCCAGCTGTGTTGTGGGGTACATTCTGGAGCCTACCATCCCAGCTCTGTAGTGGGGTACATCCTGGAGCGTACCATCCCAGCTGTGTAGTGGGGTACATCCTGGAGCGTACCATCCCAGCTGTGTAGTGGGGTACATCCTGGAGCCTACCATCCCAGCTGTGTAGTGGGGTACATCCTGGAGCCTACCATCCCAGCTCTGTAGTGGGGTACATCCTGGAGCCTACCATCCCAGCTGTGTTGTGGGGTACATACTGGAGCCTACCATCCCAGCTCTGTAGTGGGGTACATCCTGGAGCGTACCATCCCAGCTGTGTAGTGGGGTACATCCTGGAGCGTACCATCCCAGCTGTGTAGTGGGGTACATCCTGGAGCGTACCATCCCAGCTGTGTATAGGGGTACATCCTGGAGCGTACCATCCCAGCTGTGTAGTGGGGTACATCCTGGAGCCTACCATCCCAGCTCTGTAGTGGGGTACATCCTGGAGCGTACCATCCCAGCTGTGTAGTGGGGTACATCCTGGAGCGTACCATCCCAGCTGTGTAGTGGGGTACATCCTGGAGCCTACCATCCCAGCTCTGTAGTGGGGTACATCCTGGAGCGTACCATCCCAGCTCTGTAGTGGGGTACATCCTGGAGCGTATTATCCCAGCTCTGTAGTGGGGTACATCCTGGAGCGTACCATCCCAGCTGTGTATAGGGGTACATCCTGGAGCCTACCATCCCAGCTCTGTAGTGGGGTGCATCCTGGAGCGTACCATCTCAGCTGTGTATAGGGGTACATCCTGGAGCCTACCATCCCAGCTCTGTAGTGGGGTACATCCTGGAGCCTACCATCCCAGCGGTGTAGTGGGGTACATCCTGGAGCCTACCATCCCAGCTGTGTAGTGGGGTACATCCTGGAGCCTACCATCCCAGCTCTGTAGTGGGGTGCATCCTGGAGCGTACCATCCCAGCTGTGTAGTGGGGTGCATCCTGGAGCGTACCATGCCAGCTGTGTATAGGGGTACTTCCTGGAGCCTACCATCCCAGCTGTGTAGTGGGGTACATCCTGGAGCCTACCATCCCAGCTGTGTAGTGGGGTACTTCCTGGAGCGTACCATCCCAGCTGTGTAGTGGGGTACATCCTGGAGCGTACCATCCCAGCTGTGTAGTGGGGTACATCCTGGAGCGTACCATCCCAGCTGTGTAGTGGGGTACATCCTGGAGCGTACCATCCCAGCTGTGTAGTGGGGTACATCCTGAAGCGTACCATCCCAGCTGTGTAGTGGGGTACATCCTGGAGCCTACCATCCCAGCTGTGTAGTGGGGTACTTCCTGGAGCCTACCATCCCAGCTGTGTAGTGGGGTACATCCTGGAGCATACCATCCCAGCTGTGTAGTTGGGTACATCCTGGAGCGTACCATCCCAGCTGTGTAGTGGGGTACATCCTGGAGCGTACCATCCCAGCTGTGTAGTGGGGTACATCCTGGAGCGTTCCATCCCAGCTCTGTAGTGGGGTACATCCTGGAGCGTACCATCCCAGCTGTGTAGTGGGGTACATCCTGGAGTGTACCATCCCAGCTGTGTATAGGGGTACATCCTGGAGCCTACCATCCCAGCTGTGTAGTGGGGTACATCCTGGAGCCTACCATCCCAGCTGTGTAGTGGGGTACATCCTGGAGCGTACCATCCCAGCTGTGTAGTGGGGTACTTCCTGGAGCCTACCATCCCTGCTCTGTAGTAGGGTACATCCTGGAGCGTACCATCCCAGCTGCGTAGTGGGGTACATCCTGGAGCCTACCATCCCCGCTGTATAGAGGGGTACATCCTGGAGCGTACCATCCCAGCTGTGTAGTGGGGTACATCCTGGAGCGTTCCATCCCAGCGGTGTAGTGGGGTACATCCTGGAGCCTACCATCCCAGCTGTGTAGTGGGGTACATCCTGGAGCCTACCATCCCCGCTGTGTAGTGGGGTACATCCTGGAGCGTACCATCCCAGCTGTGTAGTGGGGTACATCCTGGAGTGTACCATCCCAGCTGTGTATAGGGGTACATCCTGGAGCCTACCATCCCCGCTGTGTAGTGGGGTACATCCTGGAGCGTACCATCCCAGCTGTGTAGTGGGGTACATCCTGGAGCGTACCATCCCAGCTATGTAGTGGAGTACATCCTGGAGCCTACCATCCCAGCTGTGTAGTGGGGTACATCCTGGAGCGTACCATCCCAGCTGTGTAGTGGGGTACATCCTGGAGCCTACCATCCCAGCTGTGTAGTGGGGTACATCCTGGAGCGTACCATCCCAGCTGTGTAGTGGGGTACATCCTGGAGCGTACCATCCCAGCTGTGTAGTGGGGTACATCCTGGAGCGTACCATCCCAGCTGTGTAGTGGGGTACATCCTGGAGCCTACCATCCCAGCTGTGTAGTGGGGTACATCCTGGAGTGTACCATCCCAGCTGTGTAGTGGGGTACATCCTGGAGCGTACCATCCCAGCTGTGTAGTGGGGTACATCCTGGAGCGTACCATCCCCGCTGTATAGAGGGGTACATCCTGGAGCGTACCATCCCAGCTCTGTAGTGGGGTGCATCCTGGAGCGTACCATCCCTGCTCTGTAGTGGGGTACATCCTGGAGCGTACCATCCCAGCTCTGTAGTGGGGTGCATCCTGGAGCGTACCATCCCAGCTGTGTAGTGGGGTACATCCTGGAGCGTACCATCCCAGCTCTGTAGTGGGGTACATCCTGGAGCGTTCCATCCCAGCTGTGTAGTGGGGTACATCCTGGAGCGTACCATCCCAGCTGTGTATAGGGGTACATCCTGGAGCGTTCCATCCCAGCTGTGTAGTGGGGTACATCCTGGAGCGTACCATCCCAGCTGTGTAGTGGGGTACATCCTGGAGCGTACCATCCCAGCTGTGTAGTGGGGTACATCCTGGAGCGTACCATGCCAGCTGTGTAGTGGGGTACATCCTGGAGCGTACCATCCCAGCTGTGTAGTGGGGTACATCCTAGAGCGTACCATCCCAGCTGTGTAGTGGGGTACATCCTGGAGCGTTCCATCCCAGCTGTGTAGTGGGGTACATCCTGGAGCGTACCATCCCAGCTGTGTAGTGGGGTACATCCTGGAGCGTACCATCCCAGCTGTGTAGTGGGGTACATCCTGGAGTGTACCATCCCAGCTGTGTAGTGGGGTACATTCTGGAGCGTACCATCCCCGCTGTATAGAGGGGTACATCCTGGAGCGTACCATCCCAGTTGTGTAGTGGGGTACATCCTGGAGCGTACCATCCCAGCTCTGTAGTGGGGTACATTCTGGAGCCTACCATCCCAGCTGTGTAGTGGGGTACATCCTGGAGCGTACCATCCCAGCTGTGTAGTGGGGTACATCCTGGAGCGTACCATCCTAGCTCTGTAGTGGGGTACATTCTGAAGCCTACCATCCCAGCTGTGTAGTGGGGTACATCCTGGAGCGTACCATCCCAGCTCTGTAGTGGGGTACATCCTGGAGCGTACCATCCCAGCTCTGTAGTGGGGTACATCCTGGAGCGTACCATCCCAGCTGTGTAGTGGGGTACATCCTGGAGCATACCATCCCAGCTGTGTAGTGGGGTACATCCTGGAGCGTACCATCCCAGCTGTGTAGTGGGGTACATCCTGGAGCGTACCATCCCAGCTGTGTAGTGGGGTACATCCTGGAGCGTACCATGCCAGCTGTGTAGTGGGGTACATCCTGGAGCGTACCATCCCAGCTGTGTAGTGGGGTACATCCTAGAGCGTACCATCCCAGCTGTGTAGTGGGGTACATCCTGGAGCGTACCATCCCAGCTGTGTAGTGGGGTACATCCTGGGGTCCGGGAGAACAAACTCAGGATCACAACACTCAACCTGAAAAGAGTGTCCGGCCACCCCTGAGGGGAGAGAGGAGGGCGGCCACCCTGGAGGGGAGAGAGGAGAGGAGGATGGCCACCTCATAGGGGAGAGAGGAGGGCGGCCACCCCGGAGGGGAGAGAGGAGAGGAGGACGGCCACCTCATAGGGGAGAGAGGAGAGGAGGGCGGCCACCCTGGAGGGGATAGAGGAGAGGAGGGCGGCCACCCTGGAGGGGATAGAGGAGAGGAGGGCGGCCACCCTGGAGGGGAGAGAGGAGAGGAGGACGGCCACCTCATAGGGGAGAGAGGAGAGGAGGGCGGCCATCCTAGAGGGGATAGAGGAGAGGAGGGCGGCCACCCTGGAGGGGAGAGAGGAGAGGAGGACGGCCACCTCATAGGGAAGAGAGGAGGGCGGCCACCCCGGAGGGGAGAGAGGAGAGGAGGGCAGCCACCCCGGAGGGGAGAGGAGGGCAGCCACCCCGGAGGGGAGAGAGGACAGCCATCCCAGAGGGGAGAGAGGAAGGCGGCCACCCCTGAGGGGAGAGAGGAGAGGGCGGCCACCCCGGAGGGGAGAGGAGAGGAGGGCAGCCACCCCGGAGGGGAGAGGAGGGCAGCCATCCCAGAGGGGAGAGAGGAAGGCGGCCACCCCTGAGGGGAGAGAGGAGAGGGCGGCCACCCCGGAGGGGAGAGGAGAGGAGGGCGGCCACCCCGGAGGGGAGAGAGGAGAGGAGGGCGGCCGCCCCGGAGGGGAGAGAGGAGAGGAGGGCAGCCGCCCCGGAGGGGAGAGAGGAGAAGAGGGCGGCTATCCTGGAGGGAAGAGAGGAGGGTGGCCACCCCGGAGGGGAGAAAGGAGAGGAGAGCGGCCATCCCGGAGGGGAGAGAAGCGCGGCCATCCTGGAGGGGAGAGAGGTGGGCGGCCACCCCGGAGGGGAGAGAGGAGAGGAGGGCAGCCACCCCGGAGGGGAGAGAGGAGAGGAGGTCAGTCATCCCAGACGGGAGAGAGGAGAGGAGGGTGGCCACCCCGGAGGAGAGAGAGGAGGACAGCCATCCCAGAGGGGAGAGAGGAGGGTGGCCACCCCGGAGGGGAGAGAGGAGAGGAGGGATGCCACCCCAGAGGGGAGAGAGGAGAGCGGCCACCCCGGAGGAGAGAGAAGAGAGGAGGACGGCCATCCCGAACTGAAAAAGAGAGGAGAGGAGGGAGGCCACCCCGGAGAGGAGAGAGGAAAGGAGGGCGGCCATCCCGGATGGGAGAGAGGAGGGCTGCCATCCTAGACAGGAGAGAGAAGGGCGGCCACCACGGAGGGGATAAAGGAGAGGAGGGCAACCATCCCGGAGGGTAGAGAGGAGATGAGGGCGGCCACCCCGGAGGGGAGAAAAGAGGGGAGGGTGGCCATCCCGGAGGGGAGAAAGGAAAGAAGAGCGGACACTCCAGAGGGGAGAGAGGAGAGCGGCCATTCCAGAGGGGAGAGGACGACGGCCTTCCCGGTGGGAAGAGAAGCGCGGCCATCCCGGAGGGGAGAGAGAAGAGGGCGGCTATCCCGGAGGGAAGAGAGGAGGGTGGCCACCCCGGAGGGGAGAAAGGAGAGGAGAGCGGCCATCCCGGAAGGGAGAGGAGAGCGGCCATCCCGGAAGGGAGAGGAGAGCGGCCATCCCGGAAGGGAGAGGAGAGCGGCCATCCCGGAAGGGAGAGGAGAGCGGCCATCCCGGAAGGGAGAGGAGAGCGGCCATCCCGGAGGGGAGAGAAGTGCGGCCATCCTGGAGGGGAGAGAGGAGGGTGGCCACCCCGGAGGGGAGAGAGGAGAGGAGGGAGGCCTCCCTGGAGGGGAGAGAGGAGAGGAGGGCAGCCATTCCGGAGGTGAGAGAGGAGAGGAGGGCGGCCATCCCGGAGGGGAGAGAGGAGAATGGCCACCCAGGAGGGCAGCCGCCCCGGAGGGGTGAGAGGAGAGGAGGGCAGCCGCCCTGGAGGGGAAAGAGGAGGGCAGCCATCCCAGACGGGAGAGAGGATAGGAGGGCAGCCAACTCGGAGGAGAGAGAGGAGGGCAGCCACCCTGGAGGGGAGAGAGGAGAGTAGGGCGGCCATCCCGAACGGGACAGAGGAGAGGGGGGAGGCCACCCCGGAAGGGAGAGAGGAGAGGAAAGCGGCCATCTTGGACGGGAGAGAGGAGAGGAGGGCAGCCATTCCGGATGGGAGAGAGGAGAGAAAGGAGGCCATCCCCGGGGGGAGAGAGAAGAGGGAGGCCATCCCGGAAGGGAGAGAGGAGAGGAGGGCGGCCACCTAAGAGAGGACAGAGGAGAAGAGGGCAGCCATCCCTGAGGGAAGAGAGGGAGGAGGGCGGCCACCCCGGAGGGGAGGAGGGCGGCCACCCCGGATGGGAGAGAGGAGAGGAGGGCGGCCACCCCAGAGGGGAGAGAGGGAGGAGGGCAGCCATCCCAGACGGGAGAGAGGGGAGGAGAGCTGCTACCCCGGAGGAGAGAGTAGAGAGGAAGGCGTCCATCCTGAAGGGGAGAGAGGATAGGAGGGCGTCCATCCCAGAGGGGAGAGACGAGAGGAGGGCGGCCACCCCAGAGAGGAGAAGACGGCAGCCATCCTAGAGGGGAGAGAAGCGCGGCCATCCCGGAGAGGAAAGAGGAGGGCGGCCGCTCTGATGGGGAGAGAGGAGGGCGGCCACCCTGAAGAGGAGAGAGGAGGGCAGCCTCCCCGAAGAGGAGAGAGGAGGGCAGCCTCCCCGGAGGGGAGAGAGGAGAGGAGGGCAGCCAACTCAGAGGGAAGAGAGGAGAAGAGGGCGGCCACCTCGGAGAGGAGAGAGGACAGAAGGGCAGCCATCCCGGAGGGGAGAGAGGAGAGGGCGGCCGTCCCAGACGGGAGAGAGGAGTGGAGGGCGGTCACCTTGGAGGGGCGAGAGGAGGGCGGCCACCCCGGAGGGGAGGGCGGCCACCCCGGAGGGGAGAGAGGAGAGGAGGGAGGCCGAGCCGGAGGGGAGAGAGGAGGGCGGCCATCCCAGAGGGGAGAGAGGAGGGTGGCCGCCCTGAAGGGGAGAGAGGAGAGGAGGGCAACCATCGCAGAGGGGAGGGGGGCCGCCCTGAAGGGGAGAGAGGAGGGCGGCCATCCCAGAGGGGAGAGAGGAGGGTGGCCGCCCTGAAGGGGAGAGAGGAGAGGAGGGCAGGAGGGCAACCATCGCAGAGGGGAGAGAGGAGGGCGGCCGCCCTGAAGAGGAGAGAGGAGGGCGGCCATCGCAGAGGGGAGAGAGGAGTGTGGCCGCCCCAGAGGGGAGGAGGGCGGCCACAGGTTTCTTTCATCACAAGAAGTCGTTGCAAGGAGCCACATTGCTGTGGATCCTTCCAGATTTCCTCAGCCCACTGGTCGGCGTTTTCTCCTGTCCACCCGCACACATCATGTCTCATCCTCCAGAGCTGCACTCACTATTCTGCTGTTACATCATGTCTCATTTTCCAGAGCTGCACTCACTATTCTGCTGTTACATCCTGTCTCATCCTCCAGAGCTGCACTCACTATTCTGCTGTTACATCATGTCTCATTTTCCAGAGCTGCACTCACTATTCTGCTGTTACATCCATGTCTCCTCCTCCAGAGCTGCACTCACTATTCTGCTGTTACATCATATCTCATTTTCCAGAGCTGCACTCACTATTCTGCTGTTACATCCTGTCTCATCCTCCAGAGCTGCACTCACTATTCTGCTGTTACATCCTGTCTCATCCTCCAGAGTTGCACTCACTATTCTGCTGTTATATTATGTCTCATCCTCCAGAGCTGCACTCACTGTTATGCATGGTGCTGTCCCCCCAGCAGGGGATTGTACTGTGATTCTCTGTACAGGTAGAGGAGGAGGCTGATGTTGCTCTCTGGTGTCAGCCATGTGCAGTGATATATAGATATATATATATCTCCCCTCCCCCGGTGCTTCGCTCCCGAAGATGGTAGGGGGTGGGGATGGGCGGAGCCGATTCAGGCACTGCCCTCGGCCTGTGCTGCAAGAGATCTGACCTCGGGGGTCGGGGTGTCTGCGGGAGCTGGCAGCGAGGAGAGGGGTCTGCAACGGTTGAGACTAGAATGGAGTTGCTTGAAGGAGATCCTCCCCATGGAGTCTGTATTCTAGCTTGTTCACTATAAAACAGGCTAGAATGGAGTTGCTAGAAGGAGGTCTGCACTCTGCACTCACTAGTCTACTAGAATTGAGTTGTTAGGAGGTCTGCACTCTGCAGTCAGTATTCTAGTAGAATGGAGGTGTTAGGAGGAGGTCTGCACTCTGCAGTCAGTATTCTAGTAGAATGGAGGTGTTAAGAGGAGGTCTGCACTCTGTAGTCAGTAATCTAGTAGAATGGAGGTGTTAGGAGGAGGTCTGCACTCTGCAGTCAGTAATCTAGTAGAATGGAGGTGTTAGGAGGAGGTCTGCACTCTGCAGTCAGTAATCTAGTAGAATGGAGGTGTTAGGAGGAGGTCTGCACTCTGCAGTCAGTAATCTAGTACAATGGAGGTGTTAGGAGGAGGTCTGCACTCTGCAATCTAGTACAATGGAGGTGTTAGGAGGAGGTCTGCACTCTGTAGTCAGTAATCTAGTACAATGGAGGTGTTAGGAGGAGGTCTGCACTGTGCAGTCAGTAATCTAGTAGAATGGAGGTGTTAGGAGGAGGTCTGCACTCTGCAGTCAGTAATCTAGTAGAATGGAGGTGTTAGGAGGAGGTCTGCACTCTGCAGTCAGTAATCTAGTAGAATGGAGGTGTTAGGAGGAGGTCTGCACTGTGCAGTCAGTAATCTAGTAGAATGGAGGTGTTAGGAGGAGATCCTCCCCATGGAGTCTGTATTCTAGCTTGGTCACTATAGATCAGGCTAGAATGCAGTGGCCAGAAGGCGGAATCAGTGATCGCTCCTGTTTAGGTTGTTGTAAAAGGGGGAACCTCCTTCTGGACACTATAATCGTCTTTCTAGTCGTCAAGATTAGAACATAGTTGTCAGAGTTCGGTCCTACCCCTGCAGTCCGTAGTTGTCAGAGGTCGGTCCTACCCCTGCAGTCCGTAGTTGTCAAAGTTCGGTCCTACCCCTGGAGTCCGTAGTTGTCAGAGGTCGGTCCTACCCCTGGAGTCCGTAGTTGTCAGAGGTCGGTCCTACCCCTGGAGTCCGTAGTTGTCAGAGGTCGGTCCTACCCCTGGAGTCCGTAGTTGTCAGAGGTCGGTCCTACCCCTGGAGTCCGTAGTTGTCAGAGGTCGGTCCTACCCCTGGAGTCCGTAGTTGTCAGAGGTCGGTCCTACCCCTGCAGTCCGTAGTTGTCAGAGGTCGGTCCTACCCCTGGAGTCCGTAGTTGTCAGAGGTCGGTCCTACCCCTGGAGTCCGTAGTTGTCAGAGGTCGGTCCTACCCCTGGAGTCCGTAGTTGTCAGAGGTCGGTCCTACCCCTGCAGTCCGTAAATGCCAGAGGTCGGTCCTACCCTTGGAGTCCGTAGTTGTCAGAGGTCGGTCCTACCCCTCGAGTCCATAGTTGTTAGAGGTCGGTCCTACCCCTGGATTCCGTAGTTGTCAGAGGTCGGTCCTACCCCTGGAGTCCTTAGTTGTCAGAGGTCGGTCCTACCCCTGGAGTCCGTAGTTATCAGAGGTCGGTCCTACCCCTGAAGTCCGTAGTTGTCAGAGGTCGGTCCTACCCCTGGAGTCCGTAGTTATCAGAGGTCGGTCCTACCCCTGCAGTCCGTAGTTGTCAGAGGTCTAACCTACCCCTGAAGTCCATAGTTGTCAGAGGTCGGACCTACCCCTGGAGTCCATAGTTGTCAGAGGTCGGACCTACCTCTGGAGTCCATAGTTGTCAGAGGTCGGACCTACCTCTGGAGTCCAGAATCTAGCCTGTCCTGTACTGAGCAGGCTAGAATGTAGTTGCCAGAGGTTTCTTCTCCTACCTGACACTAACTGACCTGTCAGTATATCCCGTGAGTTGTCAGTATATCCCGTGAGTTGTCAGTATATCCCGTGAGTATATCTGTCAGTATATCCCGTGAGTTGTCAGTATATCCCGTGAGTATATCTGTCAGTATATCCCGTCACTCTGGGGGTGGGGCAGTGCTCCTAATGGTGCTCTGGGGGCGGGGCAGTGCTCTGGATCAAGGATTATACTGCTAACAGCACAGGAATGGCGCGGAGGAGGAAGGTAAGACATATCTTCTTCCTCAGCGCCCTATGTGCAATAGGGGGCGATCAGCAGCTTAGATTCGCCTAACCTGCTGATAGTTCCCCTTTAACCCCTTAGCGACCCATGACGTATCTAATACGTCATGGCGCCGTGGGGGGTGTTCAGAGCGGGGTCCCGCCGGGACCCCGCTCTGAACGTCGCTGATCCCGGCTGACACGTGCAGCCGGGCAGTGCCTCTGTTAGCCGGCGCGGGTCCCGTTGCCGCGCCGGCTAATTAAGCACTTCAATGCAGCTGTCAAACCTGACAGCTGCATTGAAGTGCTTTATGCACACTATCCCTGGTGTCTAGTGGGTCGGATCTCCCCCCCACGATGTGATCGCGGGGGGGAGATCCGTTCTTCTAGCCGTGCCGGGCCTCAGCGTCGGAATGACGCTGATCCCGGCTCGGCAATAGATTACTATGGCCTGCAGCAGGCCACAGCAATCTATGACCGATCTGATCGATCTTTGCTGTGTATATACACAGCATTGATCTCTATGAGAGATCAGTGCTATGTATATACAAGCCCCCCAGTGGGATCAGTGCTGTGTATATACAAGTCCCCCAGGGGGATCAGTGCTGTCTATATACAAGTCCCCCAGGGGTGATCAGTGCTGTCTATATACAAGTCCCCCAGGGGTGATCAGTGCTGTCTATATACAAGTCCCCCAGGGGGATCAGTGCTGTCTATATACAAGTCCCCCAGGGGTGATCAGTGCTGTCTATATACAAGTCCCCCAGGGGGATCAGTGCTGTCTATATACAAGTCCCCCAGGGGGATCAGTGCTGTCTATATACAAGTCCCCCAGGGGGATCAGTGCTGTCTATATACAAGTCCCCCAGGGGGATCAGTGCTGTCTATATACAAGTCCCCCAGGGGGATCAGTGCTGTCTATATACAAGTCCCCCAGGGGGATCAGTGCTGTCTATATACAAGTCCCCCAGGGGGGCTTCTAGTTACAGTAAAAAAAAAAGTAAAAAAGTGTTTTTATTAATAAAAAATCCCCTCCCCTAATAATAAAAGTCCAAATCACCCCCCTTTTCCCATTTTATAAATATAAATTAATAAATAAATAAACATATTTAGTATCGCCGCACACGTAATCGCCCGAACTATTAATCACATTCCTGATCTCGTACGGTAAACGGCGTCAGCGCAAAAAAATTCCAAAGTACAAAATTGCGCATTTTTGGTCGCATCAAATCCAGAAAAAATGTAATAAAAAGTGATCAAAAAGTCGTATATGCACAATCAAGGTACCGATAGAAAGATCACATCATGGCGCAAAAAAATTACACCTCGCACAGCCCCATAGACCAAAGGATAAAAGCGCTATAAGCCGGGAATGGAGCGATTGTAAGGAACATATATTTGTTAACAACGGTTTGAATTTTTTACAGGCCATCAGATACAATATAAGTTATACATGTTATATATCGTTTTAATCGTAACTACTTGAGGAACATATATAACAAGTCAGTTTTACCATAGGACGGACGGCGTAAATGCAAAACTCCCCGAAATCAAAAAAATTAGTTTTTTTTTCAATTTGACAGCGCAAATGATTTTTTTCCGGTTTTGCAGCATATGTTATGGAAAAATAATGCCCGTCATTGCAAAGTACAATTGGTTTCGCAAAAAATAAGCGCTCATATACGTCTCTAGGTGAAAAAATGCAAGCGCTGTTGACTTTTAAACTTAAAATGGAATAAGCAAAAGCGCAAAAACGAAAATTGGCTTTGACCTTAAGGGGTCAATATGATCCGAGCTGCACACATAACTAGATTGCTTATGAAGGGACATAGGTAAACAGACCCGTTTTTAAGCCGGTGGTTGGTTGTAAATTTTTTAAAAACTAGTTTTTTCCCCCCATCATCCAGGAGGCGGGCTCTTAGGACACAGGTCACACAGGAGGCGGGCTCTGAGGACACAGGTCACGCAGGAGGCGGGCTCTGAGGACACAGGTCACCCATGATGCGGGCTCTGAGGACACAGGTCACCCAGGAGGCGGGCTCTGAGGACACAGGTCACCCAGGAGGTGGGCTCTGAGGACACAGGTCACCCAGGAGGTGGGCTCTGGGGACACAGGTCACCCAGGAGTCGGGCTCTGAGGACACAGGTCACCCAGGAGGCGGGCTCTTAGGACATAGGAGGCAAGCTCTTAGGACACAGGTCACCCAGGAGGCAAGCTCTTAGGACACAGGTCACCCAGGAGGCGGGCTCTAAGGACACAGGTCACCCAGGAGGCAGGCTCTTAGGACACAGGTCACCCAGGAGGCGGGCTCTGAGGACACAGGTCACCCAGGAGGCGGGCTCTTAGGACACAGGTCACCCAGGAGGCAGGCTCTTAGGACACAGGTAATCCAGGAGGCGAGCTCTGAGGACACGGGTCACCCAGGAGGCGGGCTCTTAGGACACAGGTCACCCAGGAGGCAGGCTCTGAGGACACAGGTCACCCAGGAGGCAGGCTCTGAAGACACAGGTCACCCAGGAGGCGGGCTCTTAGGACATAGGAGGCAAGCTCTTAGGACACAGGTCACCCAGGAGGCGGGCTCTGAGGACACAGGTCACCCAGGAGGCGGGCTCTGAGGACACATGTCACCCAGGAGGCAGGCTCTGAGGACACAGGTCACCCAGGAGGCGAGCTCTTAGGACACAGGTCACCCAGGAGGCGAGCTCTTAGGACACAGGTCACCCAGGAGGCGAGCTCTTAGGACACAGGTCACCCAGGAGGCGGGCTCTTAGGACACAGGTCACCCAGGAGGCGGGCTCTTAGGACACAGGTCACCCAGGAGGCGGGCTCTTAGGACACAGGTCATGCAAGAGGCAGGCTCTTGGGACTGGTACCGGGGGTAATAATGGGCGGGGGGGGGGGTAGTTTTAGCCATTTCATACTTTCTATCAAGCAGCTTCCACTACTAAGCCTGTAAAGTAAACAAAAAATAAAACAAATGAAAAAAAAATAAAAAAATAACACTGCCACAACCCTTGTTGACAATTTTATTTAAAAAAAAAGAAAGCTGGTCATAAGAGATAAGCGAGTGTACAGTAGGAGCAAAGAGTTTTGTTCCTATTTGGATTCTGCTTATCAGGCTGCGGAGCTCTGAAGTCTGCCCCACTCACTGCTGATCCTTCTCGGGTGATGGAAAAAGATGGATCCAGTCCTGGGAAACTTCTCCCACTTTCCCAGGACTGGATCCATCTTTTTCCAGCAAAGCTCCCCAGCCTGATAAGCAGAATCCAAATAGGAACAAAGCTCTTTGCTCCTACTGTACACTCGCTTATCTCTACTGGTCATCAATGAAGTCCAACAAATCCTCTGAATACTGATATCTGAAAAACAAAAGGGGAGACACAAAAAACAGGTAGGAGCAGAACACCTATCATTTTGACAGGTATTCTGCACCTTACAAGTATGCAGCATCTTTCCAGATGCTGTGTACAGTCTGACGCACCAGGGGTTAAGTGAGGATGCATTGCATCCACACTAACCCCCCTGGGGTCCGGACTGATCTCACACTACACCCATACCAGCAAGGAAGTGGAATACGTGCCCCATTCCTTGCTGGGATGGGTGCAGTGCAGGAGAAAGGCAAAGGTCCATACTCACCTCCGACGTCTTCCTTCTTTACCACAGCCCGACACTGAGCTTAAAGTGTTCCGGGCTTTGGCTCTTTAAATCTGCCATCAGCCAATCAGTGACTCTGCTACAGCTGCTGACTGGTTGAGCAGAGATTTGTGCCATGTCAGCTCTGCCAGGCAGCAGCTTTAGCAGCGACCCATCTAACTCTTGGCCAATCCTCCCCAACGGGGGACAATAATGCCGACAGGGGTTAAGTGAACCCCCTGGGGATTAGACTGTGGCTTTTTCTGCCCAGAAAAGGGCCACTAAAATGTCATACATACAAGCAATGGTGTTTTTTAGTAGATCCTGTCCAATTTTCTTCAGAAATTCTGGGAACTTTCCTGATGCTCACCCAGCTTGCCCAGTACCCTGTTCTCAGTATGATGTGGTCACTCAGCTTTCCCAGCATCTTGTAGTCAGTATGTTGGAGGTGCTGGTATGTATCAGGAAATCCTGAAGGCATTGCCTGATTGTTTCTTGGAAGTAAAAATGGATCAGGCCCCTTCACACGCCCAGAAAATATGCCCAAATTTCTTAGAACTCTATGAGAGCGTCAGAATTCCTGACACTTTCCTGATACAGTGTCCGGAATTCCAGATTGGTTGAAAGCGCCTCGGACCTCAGCAGTGCTGCCCACCACTGCACACCCCCAGCCCGACCTAAGCAGCATGCAGCCCCCCCCCCAGGACCTCAGCAGTGCTGCCCACCACTGCACACCCCCAGCCCGACCTAAGCAGCATGCAGCCCCCCCCCCCAGGACCTCAGCAGTGCTGCCCACCACTGCACACCCCCAGCCCGACCTAAGCAGCATGCAGCCCCCCCCAGGACCTCAGCAGTGCTGCCCACCACTGCACACCCCCAGCCCGACCTAAGCAGCATGCAGCCCCCCCCAGGACCTTAGCAGTGCTGCCCACCACTGCACACCCCCAGCCCGACCTAAGCAGCATGCAGCCCCCCCCCCAGGACCTCAGCAGTGCTGCCCACCACTGCACACCCCCAGCCCGACCTAAGCAGCATGTAGCCCCCCCCCCAGGACCTCAGCAGTGCTGCCCACCACTGCACACCCCCAGCCCGACCTAAGCAGCATGTAGCCCCCCCCCCCAGGACCTCAGCAGTGCTGCCCACCACTGCACACCCCCAGCCCGACCTAAGCAGCATGCAGCCCCCCCCCCCCAGGACCTCAGCAGTGCTGCCCACCACTGCACACCCCCAGCCCGACCTAAGCAGCATGCAGCCCCCCCCCCAGGACCTCAGCAGTGCTGCCCACCACTGCACACCCCCCGCCCGACCTAAGCAGCATGCAGCCCCCCCCCCCCGGACCTCAGCAGTGCTGCCCACCACTGCACACCCCCAGCCCGACCTAAGCAGCATGTAGCCCCCCCCCAGGACCTCAGCAGTGCTGCCCACCACTGCACACCCCCAGCCCGACCTAAGCAGCATGCAGCCCCCCCCCCAGGACCTCAGCAGTGCTGCCCACCACTGCACACCCCCAGCCCGACCTAAGCAGCATGCAGCCCCCCCCCAGGACCTCAGCAGTGCTGCCCACCACTGCACACCCCCAGCCCGACCTAAGCAGCATGCAGCCCCCCCCCAGGACCTCAGCAGCACTAGCAGGTCCCCTGAAAGACCCCCTGGTCCTCGCAAGCGATGACTGAAGAGGGAGGAGAAGAGGCAATACAGGGCTGAACAGAAGAGCCGCCAAAGGAGCGTCCTGGACACCGCGTAGAACTACAACTCCCATCGTGTCCTGCCAGAAGTTGTAATTTGCAGCCTGTTTCCATCCAGGTTACAAAACTACCCCCCCCCATCATGTCATATTGGTATTTCTTAATAGTTGTAGTTATGCAACAGATTAGAAGATGAAACAGTATAGGAGGGGGCAGCAGTGGCGGAGTAGAACTACATCTCCCAGCATGATGTGTGGTAATATGCAGCACTACATCTCCCAGCATGGTGTGTGGTAATATACAGGACTACATCTCCCAGCATGGTGTGTGTGTGTGGTAATATACAGGACTACATCTCCCAGCATGATGTGTGGTAATATACAGGACTACATCTCCCAGCATGGTGTGTGGTAATATACAGGACTACATCTCCCAGCATAGTGTGGGGTAATATACAGGACTACATCTCCCCGCATAGTGTGGGGTAATATACAGGACTACATCTCCCCGCATAGTGTGGGGTAATATACAGGACTACATCTCCCAGCATGGTGTGTGGTAATATACAGGACTACATCTCCCAGCATAGTGTGGGGTAATATACAGGACTACATCTCCCAGCATGGTGTGTGGTAATATACAGGACTACATCTCCCAGCATGGTGTGTGGGGTAATATACAGGACTACATCTCCCAGCATGCTGTGTGTGTGGGGTAATATACAGGACTACATCTCCCAGCATGCTGTGTGTGGTAATATACAGGACTACATCTCCCAGCATAGTGTGGGGTAATATACAGGACTACATCTCCCAGCATGGTGTGTGTGTGGGGTAATATACAGGACTACATCTCCCAGCATGGTGTGTGGGGTAATATACAGGACTACATCTCCCTGCATGGTGTGTGGTAATATACAGGACTACATCTCCCAGCATGGCGTGTGGTAATATACAGGACTACATCTCCCAGCATAGTGTGTGTGTGGTAATATACAGGACTACATCTCCCAGTATGCTGTGTGTGTGGTAATATACAGGACTACATCTCCCAGCATGGTGTGTGTGTGGTAATATACAGGACTACATCTCCCAGCATAGTGTGTGTGTGGTAATATACAGGACTACATCTCCCAGCATAGTGTGTGTGTGGTAATATACAGGACTACATCTCCCAGTATGCTGTGTGTGTGGTAATATACAGGACTACATCTCCCAGCATGCAGTGTAAGGTAATATACAGGACTACATCTCCCAGCATAGTGTGGGGTAATATACAGGACTACATCTCCCCGCATAGTGTGGGGTAATATACAGGACTACATCTCCCAGCATGGTGTGTGGTAATATACAGGACTACATCTCCCAGCATGATGTGTGGTAATATACAGGACTACATCTCCCAGCATAGTGTGTGGTAATATACAGGACTACATCTCCCAGCATAGTGTGGGGTAATATACAGGACTACATCTCCCCGCATAGTGTGGGGTAATATACAGGACTACATCTCCCAGCATGGTGTGTGGGGTAATATACAGGACTACATCTCCCAGCATGCTGTGTGTGTGGGGTAATATACAGGACTACATCTCCCAGCATGGTGTGTGGGGTAATATACAGGACTACATCTCCCAGCATAGTGTGTGGTAATATACAGGACTACATCTCCCAGCATAGTGTGTGGTAATATACAGGACTACATCTCCCAGCATGGTGTGTGGTAATATACAGGACTACATCTCCCAGCATGGTGTGTGGTAATATACAGGACTACATCTCCCAGCATGGCGTGTGGTAATATACAGGACTACATCTCCCAGCATAGTGTGTGTGTGGTAATATACAGGACTACATCTCCCAGCATGGTGTGTGTGGTAATATACAGGACTACATCTCCCAGCATAGTGTGTGGTAATATACAGGACTACATCTCCCAGCATGATGTGTGGTAATATACAGGACTACATCTCCCAGCATAGTGTGTGGTAATATACAGGACTACATCTCCCAGCATAGTGTGGGGTAATATACAGGACTACATCTCCCCGCATAGTGTGGGGTAATATACAGGACTACATCTCCCAGCATGGTGTGTGGGGTAATATACAGGACTACATCTCCCAGCATGCTGTGTGTGTGGGGTAATATACAGGACTACATCTCCCAGCATAGTGTGGGGTAATATACAGGACTACATCTCCCAGCATAGTGTGTGGTAATATACAGGACTACATCTCCCAGCATAGTGTGTGGTAATATACAGGACTACATCTCCCAGCATAGTGTGTGGTAATATACAGGACTACATCTCCCAGCATGGTGTGTGGTAATATACAGGACTACATCTCCCAGCATGGTGTGTGGTAATATACAGGACTACATCTCCCAGCATGGCGTGTGGTAATATACAGGACTACATCTCCCAGCATAGTGTGTGTGTGGTAATATACAGGACTACATCTCCCAGTATGCTGTGTGTGTGGTAATATACAGGACTACATCTCCCAGCATGGTGTGTGTGTGGTAATATACAGGACTACATCTCCCAGCATAGTGTGTGTGTGGTAATATACAGGACTACATCTCCCAGCATAGTGTGTGTGTGGTAATATACAGGACTACATCTCCCAGTATGCTGTGTGTGTGGTAATATACAGGACTACATCTCCCAGCATGCAGTGTAAGGTAATATACAGGACTACATCTCCCAGCATGGTGTGTGGGGTAATATACAGGACTACATCTCCCAGTATGCTGTGTGTGTGTGGTAATATACAGGACTACATCTCCCAGCATGGTGTGTGGTAATATACAGGACTACATCTCCCTGCATGGTGTGTGGTAATATACAGGACTACATCTCCCAGCATAGTGTGTGTGGTAATATACAGGACTACATCTCCCAGCATAGTGTGGGGTAATATACAGGACTACATCTCCCAGCATGGTGTGTGGGGTAATATACAGGACTACATCTCCCAGTATGCTGTGTGTGTGTGGTAATATACAGGACTACATCTCCCAGCATGGTGTGTGGTAATATACAGGACTACATCTCCCAGCATGGTGTGTGGGGTAATATACAGGACTACATCTCCCAGCATAGTGTGGGGTAATATACAGGACTACATCTCCCTGCATGGTGTGTGGTAATATACAGGACTACATCTCCCAGCATGGTGTGTGGTAATATACAGGACTACATCTCCCAGCATGGTGTGTGGTAATATACAGGACTACATCTCCCAGCATGGTGTGGGGTAATATACAGGACTACATCCCCCAGCATAGTGTGTGGTAATATACAGGACTACATCTCCCCGCATGGTGTGTGTGGTAATATACAGGACTACATCTCCCAGCATGGTGTGTGGTAATATACAGGACTACATCTCCCAGCATGGTGTGTGTGGTAATATACAGGACTACATCTCCCAGCATGATGTGTGGGGTAATATACAGGACTACATCTCCCAGCATGGTGTGTGGTAATATACAGGACTACATCTCCCAGCATGGTGTGTGGTAATATACAGGACTACATCTCCCAGCATGGCGTGTGGGGTAATATACAGGACTACATCTCCCAGCATAGTGTGTGGTAATATGCTGCACCCCTATGCACCCCGTCTGGATTTCCTGGATGTGTGAGAGGGGGGGGGGGGGGGCCTTACTGTCAGGAAATCCTGAAGCCTCATTAGGATTTCCTGACAGTAACAACGGACATGGCCGTGTGAAGGGGACCTGAGCCTTACCAAGTGCCAAGTCCTAGTAGATATTCAAAGCCGCCCTAGGAGCCGACTGGATGTTTTTCTCTGCTGCAGGAGCTCAGCGATGTTCTGCCCTTTAGTTATTAGCAGCACCTGTCCGGCTGGAGGACCCTCTCTCTGTACAGATGGTACGGCCCTTCTCCAGACTGTCACCAGACTCCCCCTCTCTCTGTACAGATGGTACGGCCCTTCTCCAGACTGTCACCAGACTCCCCCTCTCTCTGTACAGATGGTACGGCCCTTCTCCAGACTGTCACCAGACTCCCCCTCTCTCTGTACAGATGGTACGGCCCTTCTCCAGACTGTCACCAGACTCCCCCTCTCTCTGTACAGATGGTACGGCCCTTCTCCAGACTGTCACCAGACTCCCCCTCTCTCTGTACAGATGGTACGGCCCTTCTCCAGACTGTCACCAGACTCCCCCTCTCTCTGTACAGATGGTACGGCCCTTCTCCAGACTGTCACCAGACTCCCCCTCTCTCTGTACAGATGGTACGGCCCTTCTCCAGACTGTCACCAGACTCCCCCTCTCTCTGTACAGATGGTACGGCCCTTCTCCAGACTGTCACCAGACTCCCCCTCTCTCTGTACAGATGGTACGGCCCTTCTCCAGACTGTCACCAGACTCCCCCTCTCTCTGTACAGGTGGTACGGCCCTTCTCCAGACTGTCACCAGACTCCCCCTCTCTCTGTACAGGTGGTACGGCCCTTCTCCAGACTGTCACCAGACTCCCCCTCTCTCTGTACAGATGGTACGGCCCTTCTCCAGACTGTCAGACTCCCCCTCTCTCTGTACAGATGGTACGGCCCTTCTCCTCTGCTCCAGAAATTACACCTATGGGGAAGAATATGAGACCCCAATAATTAACCCCTTAAGGACAGAGCCTGAAATGGCCTTAATGACAGAGACAAATTTTATGAATATGACCTGTGTCACTTTAGTCATTAATAACTTCGGGATGCTTTTACCTATCCGGCTGATTCTGAGATTGTTTTCTCGTGACATATTGTACTTTACATTTCTGGTAAATTGGAGTCGATAATCATAACAAATCTTTATGAAAAAAACCCAAATAATGTGAAAAAATGTGAAAAAATGCATTTTTCCAACTTTGAAACTTTTTTGCGTATACAGAAAGTGGTTATACCACATAAATTATATATTAAATAGCATTAGCAACATGTCTACTTTATGTTGGCAGCATTTATTAAACGATCTTTCATTTTTTTTAGACAATAGGAAGCTTAAAACATTAGCAGCAAATTTCCAAATTTTCAGTAAAATTTCAAAATCAGATATTTTTAGGGACCTGTTCAGGTTAAAAGTGTATTTGAGGGGACTGTATGTTAGAAAGCCCCACAAAGCACCCCATTTCAGAAACTGCACCCCCCACACTCTGCAAAAGCACATCCAGAAAGTGTTTTAACCCTTTAGGGGAGTCACAGAAATAAAAGCCAAGTGTGTAAGGAATTTGAAAATTTTAATTTTCTGTGCAGAGATTTTATTGTAATCCAATATTTTTCATAATTATAAACCTATTACCAGAGAAATGCACCCCAATAATTATTGCCCCGTTTCTGCAGTTTATAGATATACCCCATATGTGACCCTATTGCGCTATTTGACGCAACCACAAGCCTCAGATATAAGGGAGCGCCTAGTGAATTTCAACGCCTCCGTTATATTTGGTCATTTCTGACTGTACCACTTCAGGTTGGCAGAGGCTCTGGGGTGCCAAAACCTAAAAAACACCCCTAAAGGGACACCATTTAGAAAACTACACCCCTCAAGGAATGTAACAAGGGGTGCGGTGAGCATCTGGACCCCACAGGTGCTTCACAGATTTTCCGAACAATATGGTGTGAAAAAAGAAAAAAAATTTTTTTACACTAAAACGTTGTTCTAGCCTTCAATTTTTCATTTTCTTAAAGGGATAAGAGGAAAAAAAAGACACAAAACGTGTAGCGCAGTTTCTCCCGAGTACGGAAATACCCCACATGTGGCGATAGAGTGCCAAGGGGGCGCAGGACGAGCCTCCAAAGGGAAGGAGCGCCAATTGGCTTTTGGAAGCTGAATTTCACTGGAAAGGATTTCAAGGGCCATGTCGCATTTACAGAGCCCTCGTGCTGCCAAGACACTGGAAACACCCCACAAGTGACCCCATTCTGGAAACTACACCCCTCAAGGAATCTAATAAGGGGGGCAGTGAGCATATGGACCCCACTGGTGACGGGCACAAATGTGGAACAATGTGACGTAAAAGTAAAAAATTTCATTTTTTCACTTTCATGGCACAAATGTGCCCGTCATCAAGGGGTCCATATCCTCACTGCACCCCTTGTTAGATTCCTTGAGGGGTGCAGTTTCCAGAATGGGGTCACTTGTGGGGGGTTTCCAGTGTTTTGGCAGCACGAGGGCTCTGTAAATGCGACATGGCGTTCATCATCCATTCTAGCCAAATCCAACCTCCAAAAGCCAAATGGCGCTCCTTCCCTTCGGAGGCTTGCCCTGCGCCCACATGGCGCTTTATGTCCACATGTGGGGTATTTACGGACTCGGGGGAAATTGCTCTACACATTTTGTGTGTTTTTTTCTCTTTTAACCCCTTGTGAAAATGATAAATTCAAGGCTAAACCAACATTATAGTGTAAAAAATGTAATATTTCATTTTCACGCCACATTGTTCCACATTTGTGCCCGTCACCAGTGGGGTCCATATGCTCACTACACCCCTTGTTACATTCCCTGAGGGGTGTAGTTTCCATAATGGGGTCACTTGTGGGGGGGTTCAACTGTCTTGGCAACACAGAGGCCTTTTGAATGCAACATGGCCCCTTAAAATCCATTCCATCCAAATCCAGCCTTCAAAAACGAAATGGCGCTCCTTCCCTTCGGAGGCTTACCCTGCACCCGCATGGCGCTTTATGTACACAAGTGGGGTATTTCCGTACTCAGGGGAAATTGCTCTACACATTTAGTGGTTTTTTTTATCTTTTAGCCCCTTGTGAAAATGAAAAAATCATGACAAGATTAATGATTTAGAGTAAAAATTTTACAAAAATTACACTAAATGTTGGTCTAGCCTTGATTTTTTCCATTTCCACAAGGGGTTAAAAAAGAAAATTAACACAAAACGTGTAGGGTAGTTTCCCCTGATTACGAAAATACCCCACATGTGGGCATAATGTGCCATATGGGCACAGGGCAAGTCACCAAAGGGACAGAGCGCCATTTAGAGGCTGGAATGGAGGATGGAGGCCATGTCGCAATTACAAAGCTCCTGTGCTGCCAGAACAGTAGAAACCCCCGACAAGTGACCCAATTCTGGAAACTACACCCCATAAGGAATCTAACAAGGGGTGCAGTGAGCATATGGACCCCACTAGTGATGGGCACATGTGTAGAACATGTGCCGTGAAAATAAAAAATACCATTTTTTTCATTTTCACGTCCCAAATGTGGCCGTCACCAGGGGGCCATATCCCCGCTGCCCCCCTTGTTAGATTCCTTATGGGGTGTAGTTTCCAGAATGGGGTCACTTGTGGGGGGTTTCTACTGTCCTGGCCGCACAGAGGCTTTGTAATTGCATCATGGCCTCCTCTAATGGGAATGGCGGCCATACCTACTTAGCTGGGAAAAGGGACAATTCTAATTTATTTGGGGGTATTAGGCCAATTATTAGTTTATAAGGTTGGAAATGACAGGTGTCCATCAAACTCAACCTGTGTTGATCCAGAGGAAGGCAAAAACCCCTCGTGAGGCAGACGACAGTAGCCTCATCACAGGGGAAAAATTCCTTCCCGACTCCATAATGGCGATCAGAATAATCCCCGGATCAACGTGACCCCTGAAATAGGAATAAGGGACAGAATTTAGATAATGTAGAACCCCAGTGACGTGTGGTGCGCCTTGGAGCGATCCAGTATACAGAGGGGGGATCAGGACAGGTGTCACACTGGAAAATGGCGTCCTTCCTGATCCCCCTGTTACCCCACACTCTGCACTTCTTCTGGGGTCTCCCGTTCTCCAGTGTGGGGGACGTCACCTGGAAAATGTTGTCCTGGTGCGATACGGGGTCCTTCATATCCAGAAGTGCTGGGTCCGCTCCAGGGCTGCTAAATATTAGGGCGCTATTACTGCTTCTGATATGTTCGGATCGTGCCGCAAGCTACAGGGCAGCGAGGGACCGGAAGAGGGGGTGCTGGTATAAAAGTTATCCCCGTACAGGTGGTGACCTTTATCCAGCAGTGGGAAGATCAGTTCCCGGACGATCTTCCCACTTGTTTCGAGGATGGGGGGGGGGGAGGGGGCATCTGGGGCTGGATTCGGGTGTTCCTTCCTACATACACTCTAAGGGTACATGCACACTGCGGAATCGCGACAGATAACCCTTCGTGCATTCCACAGCTGGCACCCACCGGCGGACTGATGCAGGCGCACGTCTCCGTCCGTGTCATAGACTCCATTCTATGCACGGGCGGATTCCGCTCTCCGTCCAACGTGTTCATTCTTTGGATGGACGACGGAATCCGCCCATGCATAGAATGTAGTCTATGACACGGGTAGAGACATGCGCCTGCATCAGTCCGCCGGCGGGTGCCAGCTGCGGAATGCACAAAGGGTTATCCTTCGCCATTCTGCAGTGTGCATGTACCCTAAATCTGTAAGTGTACCCTGAGGTATTCTCACAGAGTTTGTAGAATTTCACACCATACCGTGATCTCTTATTGGGACGGTACTGGCGGAAAAGACGTGTCTGGGGGGCAGCGTACGCTGCGCTACCCCCCAGACATGTCACTGGATGATGAGGATGAATGGAGGAAAGAACGATCCCCCCCATTCATCCTCACTGGCTGTTTCGGTGTCGGAGGTAATAATAACGTATCCCTCTGACACTGAAAACACCCTGGGGGCCATCTTTATACGGGGACTAGTATATGGGGTATGTAGTGGTGTAGTGTCAAACTTTATTCAATGTAGTGTGGTGTAATGTAGTGTTTTTTACGTGTTTTTTTTACAGTAAGTATAAAAAAAATCTACGCCAACAAAGGAGTTGCTGATAAATGCCGCACTTATGTGCGGCACTTATAAGCAGACCGTGGCAGTAGAATATAGAAAAAAAAACACCCTACGCCAAAAAGGAGGAGTTGCTGATTAGCAGCGCACTTTCGTGCGATGCTAATCAACACTCAGCGGCGATAGGGTGCGGAAAATAGAAAAAAAAAAATTGGGGAAAAAAAAAAACACTTTTTCTATATTCTGAATATCCCTGTAGCTGCTGATAAGTGTATTACACATATCAGCCGCTAGGGGGCAGCAGAGCGCAAAATCCGGAAAATGACGAGGCTGGAGCCGAAAATAGCCGAAAGAAGACGACGAGGACCGCCGGAAAGACCCGAAGACCGAACGGAATGACGGAGGACGCCGCGAACCCGGAAGCCGCCGATCAGGACCCCGGGACAGGTGAGTAATGTACAAATACCTGCTCTGGACCCCTCGGCTACCTAGCTGAGGGGTCCAGGGCAGGTATTTACTATTTTGTGGGACTCTGATCGCCGTGCCACCGGCCCGATCGCCGTGAACGGCCGGCCGGCCGTTCACGGCGATCGGGCCGGTGGCACGGCGATCAACATTACTTTTTACAGTAATGGCGGTCGGTGCCGTCCTCGGACAGCACCGACCGCCATTTTTTTTCCGGGTCATCGGGTCACCGATGACCCGGAAAGGTTCCGATCGCCGCTATTGGCTGATCTGAATTGATCAGCCTATAGCGGCGATCGTAAGCACGGGGGGGTGTTAACCACCCCCCGTGCCGAGAAGCTATGATGGCCTGCTATGATTTATAGCAGGCCATCTTCCCCGACCGCTGTGTGTGAACACGCAGCGATCGGGGAAACATCGGGCGTAAATTTACGCCCTGATGCGCTAAGTACCAGGGCGCCAGGGCGTAAGTTTACGCCCGATGTCGTTAAGGGGTTAAAGGACAACTCCCGCGGGACCCCCCCCAAAAAAAAACACAGACACACACAGACACCATACTCACCATCCCTCCGGTGACGATCACCACTCCATTTGTCCGCCGTCCGCCTCTCCGTCACTTCCGTCCAGCGATGTCTCTTGCTTCCGGGTCCTGGGGATGGAAAAGGCTGCCAGTGCGCTTGTGCACCGGCAGCCTTTTCATTGGCTGGAGCACATCACATGGCTTCCAGCAACCTCAGCCAATCAGGGCTGACGAAGCTGGAAGCCATGTGATGCGCTCCAGCCAATAAAAAAGGCTGCTGGTGCGCATGTGCACCAGCAGCCTTTTCCGTCCCATTCACTCTCTATGAAGACGCCGAGGAGGAAGAAGACCCGGACCGCCCCCCAGCTCTGACATCACCCGACACCAGATGCCGCCCGGGAGAAGAGGACCGTAACGATCGTAATAGGTAATGTATACATTCCTTAACTTCCGGGCGGGGGTCCGAAAGTGGGGGAAGGGGGCCAGGCTGGGTATTTAACCACATTACAAAGTTATATAACTTTGTAATGTGTGTTAAATAAGCTAAAAAAAAATTCTGTGGGAGTTGTCCTTTAATAGAAGAATTGTGCAGCCCCCCTGACCTCAGACCAACCTCACCACACACCCCTGACCCTGCAGACCATCGCATAACAGTGCACCCACACCCCTGACCCTGCAGAACATCCCATAACAGTGCACCCACACCCCTGACCCTGCAGAACATCACATAACAGTGCACCCACACCCCTGACCCTGCAGACCATCACATAACAGTGCACCCACACCCCTGACCCTGCAGAATATCCCATAACAGTGCACCCACACCCCTGACCCTGCAGAACATCCCATAACAGTGCACCCACACCCCTGACCCTGCAGAACATCCCATAACAGTGCACCCACACCCCTGACCCTGCAGACCATCGCACCCACACACCCCTGATCCTGCAGAACATCCCATAACAGTGCACCCACACCCCTGACCCTGCAGACCATCGCACCCACACACCCCTGATCCTGCAGAACATCGCATAACAGTGCACCCACACCCCTGACCCTGCAGACCATCGCACCCACACACCCCTGACCCTGCAGAACATCACATAACAGTGCACCCACACCCCTGACCCTGCAGACCATCCCATAACAGTGCACCCACACACCCCTGACCCTGCAGACCATCACATAACAGTGCACCCACACACCCCTGACCCTGCAGAACATCCCATAACAGTGCACCCACACCCCTGACCCTGCAGACCATCGCACCCACACACCCCTGACCCTGCAGAACATCCCATAACAGTGCACCCACACCCCTGACCCTGCAGACCATCGCACCCACACACCCCTGATCCTGCAGAACATCGCATAACAGTGCACCCACACCCCTGACCCTGCAGACCATCGCACCCACACACCCCTGACCCTGCAGAACATCACATAACAGTGCACCCACACCCCTGACCCTGCAGACCATCCCATAACAGTGCACCCACACACCCCTGACCCTGCAGACCATCACATAACAGTGCACCCACACCCCTGACCCTGCAGAACATCACATAACAGTGCACCCACACCCCTGACCCTGCAGAACATCCCATAACAGTGCACCCACACCCCTGACCCTGCAGACCATCACATAACAGTGCACCCACACACCCCTGACCCTGCAGAACATCCCATAACAGTGCACCCACACCCCTGACCCTGCAGACCATCACATAACAGTGCACCCACACACCCCTGACCCTGCAGAACATCCCATAACAGTGCACCCACACACCCCTGACCCTGCAGAACATCCCATAACAGTGCACCCACACCCCTGACCCTGCAGACCATCGCACCCACACACCCCTGACCCTGCAGACCATCGCATAACAGTGCACCCACACACCCCTGACCCTGCAGAACATCCCATAACAGTGCACCCACACCCCTGACCCTGCAGACCATCGCACCCACACACCCCTGACCCTGCAGACCATCGCATAACAGTGCACCCACACACCCCTGCAGACCATTGCATAACAGTGCGCCCACACCCCTGAACCTGCAGAACATCGCATAACAGTGCCCTCAGTGTGGCTTACCTCCTGCTGATCGTATACACTGCACAAACAGCCCGGGAAACCAGCTGCCTACATAGCAGAGGAAGATAGCTCCTCCCACACCTGAGACTGGTCACATGGGCATGACATCATCAAAGGTCCTTTACACCTCATTCTACAACTCCATTCAAGCATTTACCTTCTAGTTTCTACCGAGGCGGCATGCAGAGGGCGGGGCGTCTGCCGGAGGCGGCATGCAGGGGGCGGGGCGACATTGAGGGGGCGGGGCGTCTGCCGGAGGCGCCATGCAGGGGGCGGGGCGACATTGAGGGGGCGAGGCGTCTGCCGGAGGCGCCATGCAGGGGGCGGGTATAATGCACCCATGTAATATGGCCGGTTTCCGAGTGAGGGCGGCAGAGCCGGGGGACTGTGAGGAGATAATCCGCATGATACAGGTGAGCACCCCCCCCCAGAGGGGCACTGCAGTCACACTATCAGCACTTGACTGAAATGGAGTCCCACTATCAGCACTAGGAATTACAGTGCTCCTCTATACCATGTATTACGGTAATAGCCAGGACTAGTTAGTTCCAGGCTTCAGAATGTGCCCTAAGACCACAGGGTGACACCTACATGGGAGACTAAAGAATGTCAGCTCTTAACCCCTTCACATCCACAACTGCTCAATTCCCCCACTGTTAACCCCTTCACATCCACTACAATCTAATTCCCCCACTGTTAACCCCTTCACATCCACTACAATCTAATTCCCCCACTGTTAACCCCTTCACATCCACTACAATCTAATTCCCCCACTGTTAACCCCTTTAGATCCACAACACTTTAATTCATCCACTTTTAACCCCTTCAGCTGCAGGAATATATATATTTTTTTCTAACTATATGTAATTTTAACACCTGAAAACCCGGCTCATTGTAATTTATTTCTCTTAGATATAGAAGAATCATTGTTACTGTAGGGACTCGGAGTAATGTGATGGGAAAGTGTCTATTTGGGGCTATACACCTGGTAATATGAAGTCCAATAAAATCACGAAATCAAGTTGTTATCCAATCACACTACCATATCCTAGAAGAGCGCTTACTCTCCTACAGATCCCAATCACACTACCATATCCTAGAAGAGCGCTTACTCTCCTACAGATTCCAATCACACTACCATAGCCTAGAGGAGCGCTTACTCTCCTACAGATTCCAATCCTACTACCATATCCTAGAAGAGCGCTTACTCTCCTACAGATTCCAATCACACTACCATATCCTAGAAGAGCGCTTACTCTCCTACAGATTCCAATCACACTACCATATCCTAGAAGAGCGCTTACTCTCCTACAGATTCCATCACACTACCATATCCTAGAAGAGCGCTTACTCTCCTACAGATTCCAATCACACTACCATATCCTAGAGGAGCGCTTACTCTCCTACAGATCCCAATCCCACTACCATATCCTAGAAGAGCGCTTACTCTCCTACAGATTCCAATCACACTACCATATCCTAGAAGAGCGCTTACTCTCCTACAGATTCCAATCCTACTACCATATCCTAGAAGAGCGCTTACTCTCCTACAGATTCCAATCACACTACCATATCCTAGAAGAGCGCTTACTCTCCTACAGATTCCAATCACACTACCATATCCTAGAAGAGCGCTTACTCTCCTACAGATTCCATCACACTACCATATCCTAGAAGAGCGCTTACTCTCCTACAGATTCCAATCACACTACCATATCCTAGAGGAGCGCTTACTCTCCTACAGATCCCAATCCCACTACCATATCCTAGAAGAGCGCTTACTCTCCTACAGATTCCAATCACACTACCATATCCTAGAAGAGCGCTTACTCTCCTACAGATTCCAATCCTACTACCATATCCTAGAAGAGCGCTTACTCTCCTACAGATTCCAATCACACTACCATATCCTAGAAGAGCGCTTACTCTCCTACAGATTCCAATCACACTACCATATCCTAGAGGAGCGCTTACTCTCCTACAGATCCCAATCCCACTACCATATCCTAGAAGAGCGCTTACTCTCCTACAGATTCCAATCACACTACCATATCCTAGAAGAGCGCTTACTCTCCTACAGATTCCAATCACACTACCATATCCTAGAAGAGCGCTTACTCTCCTACTGATTCCAATCCCACTACCATATCCTAGAAGAGCGCTTACTCTCCTACAGATTCCAATCACACTACCATATCCTAGAAGAGCGCTTACTCTCCTACAGATTCCAATCACACTACCATATCCTAGAAGAGCGCTTACTCTCCTACAGATTCCAATCCTACTACCATATCCTAGAAGAGCGCTTACTCTCCTACTGATTCCAATCCCACTACCATATCCTAGAAGAGCGCTTACTCTCCTACAGATTCCAATCCTACTACCATATCCTAGAAGAGCGCTTACTCTCCTACAGATTCCAATCCTACTACCATATCCTAGAGGAGCGCTTACTCTCCTACAGATTCCAATCACACTACCATATCCTAGAAGAGCGCTTACTCTCCTACAGATTCCAATCACACTACCATATCCTAGAAGAGCGCTTACTCTCCTACAGATTCCAATCACTTTACCATATCCTAGAAGAGCGCTTACTCTCCTACAGATTCCAATCCTACTACCATATCCTAGAGGAGCGCTTACTCTCCTACAGATTCTGTGATTTTCAGACATTGTTACTGTAGAGATTCGGAGTAATGTGATGGGAAAGTGTCTATTTGGGGCTATACACCTGATAATATGAAGTCCAATAAAATCACGAAATCCAATAGTTCTCCATCTTGCTCTTGTTGTTGGGCGCTCTCGGTAGACGACTTCCAATCCCAGGAGGGACCAGCTTCATGGCTGATGGAGGATAACCATTACGAGACTTTTCAGGACTGTTCTTCTAGTTTAATAAGTCTATGTTCCTGTTAGGTTTAGGTTAGGGACTGGCAGGAGAATGAGGACCCTTGATGTGGCTTGCGAGCTTACCATATTTCTTGCCTATTTTTTTCTTCTAGTTTTCACGGTAAAAGATTTCTACTAATACCTCATTGAAGATTGGACATGGAGCCATCAAGGAGCCCCACTAGGCTAAAGCTGCTTTCACATGCTGCAGATTTTAGGCAGATTTTCTACAGCAGATTGTCTGTTGCCAAAACAAAGTCAACCTGAAGTTTCAAATCTGCTGTAGAAAATCTGCATCAAATCCGCAGTGTGTGAAAGCACCCTTACTATTCTGCAAGTCTTCCCCAGTGCATTATAGGGCCATGCAGCTGCCACTGACTGACAGCTCCTTACCGCCCTAGCGGTCTTGTCTCTGCCACCTAATAAAGAGTGCTGAGGGGCCTGTGTGAGCTGCTGGCGCCCGCTGATGCCCCTCCCCCGTGCCGACCTCTATGCTTTTATAGAAGAAGTCTGGCTAAAACATTTTTGTATTGTTATTGTATTGTCACCCAAAAGTTATACAAATCCCCAATATACACCTATTACGGGAAATGCTTAGAAAGCGCTTTTCACCCTGCACTTACTACTGCATCAGGGCTTCACTTCCTGGATACCATGGTGATGTCACTTCCTGGATAACACGATGATGTCACTTCCTGGATAACATGGTGATGTCACTTCCTAGATAACATGGTGATGTCACTTTCTGGATAACATGGTGATGTCACTTCCTGGATAACACGATGATGTCACTTCCTGGATAACATGGTAATGTCACTTCCTGAATAACAAAGTGAGGTCACTTCCTGGATATCACGATGATGTCACTACCTTGATAACATGGTGATGTCACTACCCGACTCCCAGAGCTTTGCGGCTGTGGCTGCTGGAGAGGATGATGGCAGAGGGGACACTGAGGGACACTGAGCATCCCTCTGCCATCATCCTCTCCAGCAGCCACAGCCCGCACAGCTCTGGGAGTCAGGTCGTGACATCACCATGTTATCCAGGAAGTGACATCACCATGTTACCCAGGAAGTGACATCATCGTGTTATGCAGGAAGTGACATCACCATATTATCCAGGAAGTGACATCACCATGTTACCCAGGAAGTGACATCATCGTGTTATGCAGGAAGTGACATCACCATATTATCCAGGAAGTGACATCACCATGTTACCCAGGAAGTGACATCACCATGTTACCCAGGAAGTGACATCACCATGTTATCCAGGAAGTGACCTCACCATGTTATCCAGGAAGTGGCATCACCATGTTATCCAGGAAGTGGCATCACCATGTTACCCAGGAAGTGACATCACCATGTTATCCAGGAAGTGACATCATCGTGTTATGCAGGAAGTGACATCACCATGTTACCCAGGAAGTGACATCACCATGTTACCCAGGAAGTGACATCACCATGTTACCCAGGAAGTGACATCACCATGTTATCCAGGAAGTGACATCACCATGTTATCCAGGAAGTGACATCACCATGTTATCCAGGAAGTGACATCACCATGTTATCCAGGAAGTGACATCACCATGTTTATCCAGGAAGTGACATCACCATGTTATCCAGGAAGTGACATCACCATGTTTATCCAGGAAGTGACATCACCATGTTATCCAGGAAGTGACATCACCATGTTACCCAGGAAGTGACCTCACCTTGTTACCCAGGAAGTGACATTACCATGTTATCCAGGAAGTGACATCACTATGTTATCCAGGAAGTGACATCACTATGTTATCCAGGAAGTGACATCACTATGTTATCCAGGAAGTGACATCACCATGTTATGCAGGAAGTGACATCACCATGGTATCCAGGAAGAGAAGCCTTGATGCAGTAGTAAGTGCAGGGTGAAAAACCCTTTATAAGCATTTCCCGTAATAGGTGTATATTGGGGATTTGTATAACTTTTGGGTGACAGTACAAGACAAGAGACAAGACCGCTAGGGTGGTAAGGAGCTGTCAGTCAGTGGCAGCTGCATGGCCCTATAATGCACTGGGGAAGACTTGCAGAATAGTAAGGGTGCTTTCACACACTGCGGATTTGATGCAGATTTGAAACTTCAGGTTGACTTTGTTTTGGCAACAGACAATCTGCTGCAGAAAATCTGCCTAAAATCTGCAGCATGTGAAAGCAGCTTTAGCCTAGTGGGGCTCCTTGATGGCTCCATGTCCAATCTTCAATGAGGTATTAGTAGATATCTTTTACCGTTGAAAACTAGAAGAAAAAAATAGGCAAGAAATATGGTAAGCTCGCAAGCCACATCAAGGGTCGTCATTCTCCTGCCAGTCCCTAACCTAAACCTAACAGGAACATAGACTTATTAAACTAGAAGAACAGTCCTGAAAAGTCTCGTAATGGTTATCCTCCATCAGCCATGAAACTGGTCCCTCCTGGGATTGGAAGTCGTCTACCGAGAGCGCCCAACAACAAGAACAAGATGGAGAACGATTGGATTTCGTGATTTTATTGGACTTCATATTATCAGGTGTATAGCCCCAAATAGACACTTTACCATCACATTACTCCGAATCTCTACAGTAACAATGTCTGAAAATCACAGAATCTGTAGGAGAGTAAGCGCTCCTCTAGGATATGGTAGTAGGATTGGAATCTGTAGGAGAGTAAGCGCTCTTCTAGGATATGGTAGTGTGATTGGAATCTGTAGGAGAGTAAGCGCTCTTCTAGGGTATAGTAGTGGGATTGGAATCTGTAGGAGAGTAAGCGCTCTTCTAGGATATAGTAGTGTGATTGGAATCTGTAGGAGAGTAAGCGCTCTTCTAGGATATGGTAGTGTGATTAGAATCTGTAGGAGAGTAAGCGCTCTTCTAGGATATGGTAGTGTGATTGGAATCTGTAGGAGAGTAAGCGCTCTTCTAGGATATGGTAGTGTGATTGGAATCTGTAGGAGAGTAAGCGCTCTTCTAGGATATGGTAGTGTGATTGGAATCTGTAGGAGAGTAAGCGCTCTTCTAGGATATGGTAAAGTGATTGGAATCTGTAGGAGAGTAAGCGCTCTTCTAGGATATGGTAGTGTGATTGGAATCTGTAGGAGAGTAAGCGCTCTTCTAGGATATGGTAGTGTGATTGGAATCTGTAGGAGAGTAAGCGCTCTTCTAGGATATGGTAGTGTGATAGGAATCTGTAGGAGAGTAAGCGCTCTTCTAGGATATGGTAGTGTGATTGGAATCTGTAGGAGAGTAAGCGCTCTTCTAGGATATGGTAGTGTGATTGGAATCTGTAGGAGAGTAAGCGCTCTTCTAGGATATGGTAGTGTGATTGGAATCTGTAGGAGAGTAAGCGCTCTTCTAGGATATGGTAGTGTGATTGGAATCTGTAGGAGAGTAAGCGCTCTTCTAGGATATGGTAGTGTGATTGGGATCTGTAGGAGAGTAAGCGCTCCTCTAGGATATGGTAGTGTGATTGGAATCTGTAGGAGAGTAAGCGCTCTTCTAGGATATGGTAGTGTGATTGGAATCTGTAGGAGAGTAAGCGCTCTTCTAGGATATGGTAGTGTGATTGGAATCTGTAGGAGAGTAAGCGCTCTTCTAGGATATGGTAGTGTGATTGGAATCTGTAGGAGAGTAAGCGCTCTTCTAGGATATGGTAGTAGGATTGGAATCTGTAGGAGAGTAAGCGCTCTTCAAGGATATGGTAGTGTGATTGGAACCTGTAGGAGAGTAAGCGCTCTTCTAGGATATGGTAGTGTGATTGGAATCTGTAGGAGAGTAAGCGCTCTTCTAGGATATGGTAGTGTGATTGGAATCTGTAGGAGAGTAAGCGCTCTTCTAGGATATGGTAGTGTGATTGGAATCTGTAGGAGGGTAAGCGCTCTTCTAGGATATGGTAGTGTGATTGGGATCTGTAGGAGAGTAAGCGCTCTTCTAGGATATGGTAAAGTGATTGGAATCTGTAGGAGAGTAAGCGCTCTTCTAGGATATGGTAAAGTGATTGGAATCTGTAGGAGAGTAAGCGCTCTTCTAGGATATGGTAGTGTGATAGGAATCTGTAGGAGAGTAAGCGCTCTTCTAGGATATGGTAGTGTGATTGGGATCTGTAGGAGAGTAAGCGCTCTTCTAGGATATGGTAGTAGGATTGGAATCTGTAGGAGAGTAAGCGCTCTTCTAGGATATGCTAGTGTGATAGGAATCTGTAGGAGAGTAAGCGCTCCTCTAGGATATGGTAGTGTGATTGGAATCTGTAGGAGAGTAAGCGCTCTTCTAGGATATAGTAGTGTGATTGGGATCTGTAGGAGAGTAAGCGCTCTTCTAGGATATGGTAGTGTGATAGGAATCTGTAGGAGAGTAAGCGCTCTTCTAGGATATGGTAGTGTGATTGGAATCTGTAGGAGAGTAAGCGCTCTTCTAGGATATGGTAAAGTGATTGGAATCTGTAGGAGGGTAAGCGCTCTTCTAGGATATGGTAGTGTGATAGGAATCTGTAGGAGAGTAAGCGCTCTTCTAGGATATGGTAGTGTGATTGGGATCTGTAGGAGAGTAAGCGCTCTTCTAGGATATGGTAGTGGGATTGGAATCTGTAGGAGAGTAAGCGCTCTTCTAGGATATGGTAGTGTGATAGGAATCTGTAGGAGGGTAAGCGCTCTTCTAGGATATAGTAGTGTGATTGGAATCTGTAGGAGAGTAAGCGCTCTTCTAGGATATAGTAGTGTGATTGGAATCTGTAGGAGAGTAAGCGCTCTTCTAGGATATGGTAGTGTGATTGGAATCTGTAGGAGAGTAAGCGCTCTTCTAGGATATGGTAAAGTGATTGGAATCTGTAGGAGGGTAAGCGCTCTTCTAGGATATGGTAGTGTGATTGGAATCTGTAGGAGAGTAAGCGCTCTTCTAGGATATGGTAAAGTGATTGGAATCTGTAGGAGGGTAAGCGCTCTTCTAGGATATGGTAGTGTGATTGGGATCTGTAGGAGAGTAAGCGCTCTTCTAGGATATGGTAGTGTGATAGGAATCTGTAGGAGAGTAAGCGCTCTTCTAGGATATGGTAGTGTGATAGGAATCTGTAGGAGAGTAAGCGCTCTTCTAGGATATGGTAGTGTGATTGGGATCTGTAGGAGAGTAAGCGCTCTTCTAGGATATGGTAGTGTGATTGGAATCTGTAGGAGAGTAAGCGCTCTTCTAGGATATGGTAGTGTGATTGGGATCTGTAGGAGAGTAAGCGCTCTTCTAGGATATGGTAAAGTGATTGGAATCTGTAGGAGAGTAAGCGCTCTTCTAGGATATGGTAGTGTGATAGGAATCTGTAGGAGAGTAAGCGCTCTTCTAGGATATGGTAGTGTGATTGGAATCTGTAGGAGAGTAAGCGCTCTTCTAGGATATAGTAGTGTGATTGGGATCTGTAGGAGAGTAAGCGCTCTTCTAGGATATGGTAGTGT
This sequence comes from Dendropsophus ebraccatus, assembly GCA_027789725.1. Lineage (NCBI taxonomy): Eukaryota > Metazoa > Chordata > Amphibia > Anura > Hylidae > Dendropsophus > Dendropsophus ebraccatus. The sequence goes on along the minus strand of JAQFWZ010000073.1, from coordinate 1,433,230 downwards.
GATAGGAATCTGTAGGAGAGTAAGCGCTCTTCTAGGATATGGTAGTGTGATAGGAATCTGTAGGAGAGTAAGCGCTCTTCTAGGATATGGTAGTGTGATTGGGATCTGTAGGAGAGTAAGCGCTCTTCTAGGATATGGTAAAGTGATTGGAATCTGTAGGAGAGTAAGCGCTCTTCTAGGATATGGTAGTGTGATTGGAATCTGTAGGAGAGTAAGCGCTCTTCTAGGATATGGTAGTGTGATAGGAATCTGTAGGAGAGTAAGCGCTCTTCTAGGATATGGTAGTGTGATTGGGATCTGTAGGAGAGTAAGCGCTCTTCTAGGATATGGTAGTAGGATTGGAATCTGTAGGAGAGTAAGCGCTCTTCTAGGATATGCTAGTGTGATAGGAATCTGTAGGAGAGTAAGCGCTCCTCTAGGATATGGTAGTGTGATTGGAATCTGTAGGAGAGTAAGCGCTCTTCTAGGATATGGTAGTGTGATAGGAATCTGTAGGAGAGTAAGCGCTCCTCTAGGATATGGTAGTGTGATTGGAATCTGTAGGAGAGTAAGCGCTCCTCTAGGATAGGGTAGTGTGATTGGAATCTGTAGGAGAGTAAGCGCTCTTCTAGGATATGGTAGTGTGATTGGAATCTGTAGGAGAGTAAGCGCTCTTCTAGGATATGGTAGTGTGATTGGATAACAACTTGATTTCGTGATTTTATTGGACTTCATATTACCAGGTGTATAGCCCCAAATAGACACTTTCCCATCACATTACTCCGAGTCCCTACAGTAACAATGATTTTTCTATATCTAAGACAAATAAGAGAAATAAATTACAATGAGCCGGGTTTTCAGGTGTTAAAAATTACATATAGTTAGAAAAAAATATATATATTCCTGGAGCTGAAGGGGTTAACAGTATATAAATTAAACTGTGGTGGATGTGAAGGGGTTAAAAGTGGATGAATTGAAGTGTTGTGGATCTAAAGGGGTTAACAGTGGGGGAATTAGATTGTAGTGGATGTGAAGGGGTTAACAGTGGGGGAATTAGATTGTAGTGGATGTGAAGGGGTTAACAGTGGGGGAATTAGATTGTAGTGGATGTGAAGGGGTTAACAGTGGGGGAATTAGATTGTAGTGGATGTGAAGGGGTTAACAGTGGGGGAATTGAGCAGTTGTGGATGTGAAGGGGTTAACAGTGGGGGAATTGAGCAGTTGTGGATGTGAAGGGGTTAACAGTGGGGGAATTGAGCAGTTGTGGATGTGAAGGGGTTAAGAGCTGACATTCTTTAGTCTCCCATGTAGGTGTCACCCTGTGGTCTTAGGGCACATTCTGAAGCCTGGAACTAACTAGTCCTGGCTATTACCGTAATACATGGTATATAGGAGCACTGTAATTCCTAGTGCTGATAGTGGGACTCCATTTCAGTCAAGTGCTGATAGCGTGACTGCAGTAAAGAGGCCCCACAGTACAGCCCATAGGGAGAAGACACCCCCCCCCAGTGGGGCCCCACAGTACAGCCCATAGGGAGAAGAGACACCCCCCCCAGAGGGGCCCCACAGTACAGCCCATAGGGAGAAGAGACACCCCCCCAGAGGGGCCCCCCAGTACAGCCCATAGGGAGAAGAGACACCCCCCCCCCCCCAGAGGGGCCCCACAGTACAGCCCATAGGGAGAAGAGACACCCCCCCCCAGAGGGGCCCCACAGTACAGCCCATAGGGAGAAGAGACAACCCCCCCCCCCCCAGAGGGGCCCCATAGTACAGCCCATAGGGAGAAGAAACACCCCCCCCCCAGAGGGGCCCCATAGTACAGCCCATAGGGAGGAAACACCCCCCCCCCAGAGGGGCCCCACAGTACAGCCCATAGGGAGAAGAAACACCCCCCCCCCCCAGAGGGGCCCCACAGTACAGCCCATAGGGAGGAAACACCCCCCCCCCGAGGGGCCCCACAGTACAGCCCATAGGGAGGAAACACCCCCCCCCCCCCCCAGAGGGGCCCCACAGTACAGCCCGTAGGGGGAAGAGACCCCCCCCCAGAGGGGCCCCACAGTACAGCCCATAGGGAGAAGAGACAACCCCCCCCTCTCCAGTATACAGTGCCCCCTCTCCCCTCCAGTATACAGTGCCCCCTCCAGTATACAGTGCCCCCTCCAGTATACAGTGTCCCCTCCAGTATACAGTGCCCCCTCCAGTATACACTGCCCCCTCCAGTATACAGTGCCCCTTCCAGTATACAGTGCCCCCTCCAGTATACAGTGCCCCCTCCAGTATACAGTGCCCCCTCCAGTATACAGTGCCCCCTCCAGTATACAGTGCCCCCTCCAGTATAAAGTGCCCCCTCTCCCCTCCAGTATACAGTGCCCCCTCCAGTATACACTGCCCCCTCCAGTATACACTGCCCCCTCCAGTATACAGTGCCCCCTCTCCCCTCCAGTATACAGTGCCCCCTCCAGTATACAGTGCCCCTTCCAGTATACAGTGCCCCCTCCAGTATACAGTGCCCCCTCTCCCCTCCAGTATACAGTGCCCCCTCTCCCCTGCAGTATACAGTGCCCCCTCCAGTATACAGTGCCCCTTCCAGTATACAGTGCCCCCTCCAGTATACAGTGCCCCCTCTCCCCTCCAGTATACAGTGCCCCCTCCAGTATACAGTGCCCCTTCCAGTATACAGTGTCCCCTCTCCAGTATACAGTGCCCCCTCTCCCCTTCCAGTATACAGTGCCCACTCCAGTATACAGTGCCCCCTCCAGTATACAGTGCCCCCTCCAGTATACAGTGCCCCTTCCAGTATACAGTGTCCCCTCTCCAGTATACAGTGTCCCCTCTCCCCTTCCAGTATACAGTGCCCCCTCCAGTATACAGTGCCCCTTCCAGTATACAGTGCCCCCTCCAGTATACAGTGCCCCCTCCAGTATACAGTGTCCCCTCTCCCCTCCAGTATACAGTGCCCCTTCCAGTATACAGTGCCCCCTCCAGTATACAGTGCCCCCTCCAGTATACAGTGTCCCCTCTCCCCTCCAGTATACAGTGTCCCCTCTCCCTTCCAGTATACAGTGCCCCCTCCAGTATACAGTGTCCCCTCCAGTATACAGTGCCCCCTCCAGTATACAGTGCCCCCTCCAGTATACAGTGCCCCCTCTCCTCTCCAGTATACAGTGCCCCCTCCAGTATACAGTGTCCCCTCTCCCCTCCAGTATACAGTGCCCCTTCCAGTATACAGTGCCCCCTCCAGTATACAGTGCCCCCTCCAGTATACAGTGTCCCCTCTCCCCTCCAGTATGCAGTGTCCCCTCTCCCTTCCAGTATACAGTGCCCCCTCCAGTATATAGTGCCCCCTCCAGTATACAGTGTCCCCTCTCCCCTGCAGTATACAGTGCCCCCTCCAGTATACAGTGTCCCCTCCAGTATACTGTGCCCCCTCCAGTATACAGTGCCCCCTCTCCTCTCCAGTATACAGTGCCCCCTCCAGTATACAGTGCCCCCTCCAGTATACAGTGTCCCCTCTCCCCTCCAGTATACAGTGCCCCCTCTCCTCTCCAGTATACAGTGCCCCCTCCAGTATACAGTGCCCCCTCCAGTATACAGTGCCCCCTCTCCTCTCCAGTATACAGTGCCCCTTCTCCTCTCCAGTATACAGTGTCCCCTCCAGTATACAGTGTCCCCTCCAGTATACAGTGTCCCCTCCAGTATACAGTGTCCCCTCTCCCCTCCAGTATACAGTGCCCCCTCCAGTATACAGTGCCCCCTCTCCTCTCCAGTATACAGTGCCCCCTCCAGTATACAGTGTCCCCTCTCCCCTGCAGTATACAGTGCCCCCCTCCAGTATACAGTGCCCCCCTCCAGTATACAGTGCCCCCCTCCAGTATACTGTGCCCCCTCCAGTATACAGTGCCCCCTCTCCTCTCCAGTATACAGTGCCCCCTCCAGTATACAGTGCCCCCTCCAGTATACAGTGTCCCCTCTCCCCTCCAGTATACAGTGCCCCCTCCAGTATACAGTGCCCCTTCCAGTATACAGTGCCCCCTCTCCTCTCCAGTATACAGTGCCCCCTCTCCCCTATAGTATACAGTGCTCCCCTCCAGTATACAGTGCCCCTTCCAGTATACAGTGCCCCTTCCAGTATACAGTGCCCCCTCCAGTATACAGTGTCCCCTCTCCCCTCCAGTATACAGTGCCCCCTCTCCTCTCCAGTATACAGTGCCCCCTCCAGTATACAGTGCCCCCTCCAGTATACAGTGCCCCCTCTCCTCTCCAGTATACAGTGCCCCTTCTCCTCTCCAGTATACAGTGTCCCCTCCAGTATACAGTGTCCCCTCCAGTATACAGTGTCCCCTCCAGTATACAGTGTCCCCTCTCCCCTCCAGTATACAGTGCCCCCTCCAGTATACAGTGCCCCCTCTCCTCTCCAGTATACAGTGCCCCCTCCAGTATACAGTGCCCCCTCCAGTATACAGTGCCCCCTCTCCTCTCCAGTATACAGTGCCCCCTCTCCCCTATAGTATACAGTGCCCCCCTCCAGTATACAGTGCCCCCTCCAGTATACAGTGCCCCTTCCAGTATACAGTGCCCCTTCCAGTATACAGTGTCCCCTCTCCCCTCCAGTATACAGTGCCCCCTCCAGTATACAGTGCCCCCTCTCCTCTCCAGTATACAGTGCCCCCTCCAGTATACAGTGCCCCCTCCAGTATACAGTGTCCCCTCCAGTATACAGTGTCCCCTCCAGTATACAGTGTCCCCTCCAGTATACAGTGTCCCCTCTCCCCTCCAGTATACAGTGCCCCCTCCAGTATACAGTGCCCCCTCCAGTATACAGTGCCCCCTCTCCTCTCCAGTATACAGTGCCCCCTCCAGTATACAGTGCCCCCTCCAGTATACAGTGCCCCTTCCAGTATACAGTGCCCCCTCCAGTATACAGTGTCCCCTCTCCCCTCCAGTATACAGTGCCCCCTCCAGTATACAGTGTCCCCTCCAGTATACAGTGCCCCTCTCCCCTCCAGTATACAGTGCCCCCTCCAGTATACAGTGCCCCCTCCAGTATACAGTGTCCCCTCTCCCCTGCAGTATACAGTGCCCCTTCCAGTATACAGTGCCCCCTCCAGTATACACTGCCCCCTCCAGTATACACTGCCCCCTCCAGTATACACTGCCCCCTCCAGTATACAGTGCCCCCTCCAGTATTCACTGCCCCCTCCAGTATACAGTGCCCCTTCCAGTATACAGTGCCCCCTCCAGTATACAGTGCCCCCTCCAGTATACAGTGCCCCCTCCAGTATACAGTGCCCCCTCCAGTATACAGTGCCCCCTTCCAGTATACAGTGCCCCCTCTCCCCTCCAGTATACAGTGCCCCCTTCCAGTATACAGTGCCCCCTCTCCCCTCCAGTATACAGTGCCCCCTCCAGTATACAGTGCCCCCTCCAGTATACAGTGCCCCTCTCCCCTGAAGTATACAGTGCCCCCTCCAGTATACAGTGCCCCCTCCAGTATACAGTGCCCCTTCCAGTATACAGTGCCCCCTCTCCCCTCCAGTATACAGTGCCCCCTCCAGTATACAGTGCCCCTTCCAGTATACAGTGCCCCCTCCAGTATACAGTGCCCCCTCCAGTATACAGTGCCCCTTCCAGTATACAGTGCCCCCTCCAGTATACAGTGCCCCCTCTCCTCTCCAGTATACAGTGCCCCCTCCAGTATACAGTGCCCCCTCCAGTATACAGTGCCCCTTCCAGTATACAGTGCCCCTTCCAGTATACAGTGCCCCCTCCAGTATACAGTGTCCCCTCTCCCTTCCAGTATACAGTGCCCCTTCCAGTATACAGTGCCCCCTTCAGTATACAGTGTCCCCTCTCCCCTCCAGTATACAGTGCCCCCTCTCCCCTCCAGTATACAGTGCCCCCTCCAGTATACAGTGCCCCCTCCAGTATACAGTGCCCCCTCCAGTATACAGTGCCCGCTCCCCAGCCCTTTTCTTTCCATTGATTTCCGGGCAGTGTTGGCAGCAGCGCGGGGTCCGGAATGTCTTTGCCAGATCTGCAGGAGGAGAACAGCAGAGGTGACCTGTGCACCCAGACTGCCCGCAGCCCCACTGCAATACACTCCTGACATCCTCTGTGCTGCTGGGATTCCCCATATAAGATCAGCCCCCTCCTCTCCTGACATCCCCTGTGCTGCTGTGAACTCTCCCCCTCCTCAGCCCCCTCCTCTCCTGACATCCTCTGTGCTGCTGTGTCCTCTCCTATAAGATCAGCCCCCTCCTCTCCTGACATCCTCTGTGCTGCTGTGTCCTTCCCTATAAAATCAGCACCCTCCTCTCCTGACATCCTCTGTGCTGCTGTGTCGTCTCCTATAAGATCAGCCCCCTCCTCTCCTGACATCCTCTGTGCTGCTGGGACGCTATGACCTCCCCTATAGGATCAGCCCTCTCCTCTCCTGACATCCTCTGTGCTGCTTTGTCCTCTCCTATAAGATCAGCCCCCTCCTCTCCTGACATCCTCTGTGCTGCTGGGACCTCTCCTATAGGATCAGCCCCCTCCTCTCCTGACATCCTCTGTGCTGCTGTGTTCTCTCCTATAAGATCAGCCCCCTCCTCTCCTGACATCCTCTGTGCTGCTGTGACCTCTTTTATAAGATCAGCCCCCTCCTCTCCTGACATCCTCTGTGCTGCTGGGACGCTATGACCTCCCCTATAGGATCAGACCCCTCCTCTCCTGACATCCTCTGTGCTGCTTTGTCCTCTCCTATAAGATCAGCCCCCTCCTCTCCTGACATCCTCTGTGCTGCTGTGTCCTCCCCTATAAGATCAGCCCCCTCCTCTCCTGACATCCTCTGTGCTGCTGGGACGCTATGACCTCCCCTATAGGATCAGCCCTCTCCTCTCCTGACATCCTCTGTGCTGCTTTGTCCTCTCCTATAAGATCAGCCCCCTCCTCTCCTGACATCCTCTGTGCTGCTGTGACCTCTTTTATAAGATCAGCCCCCTCCTCTCCTGACATCCTCTGTGCTGCTGGGACGCTATGACCTCCCCTATAGGATCAGACCCCTCCTCTCCTGACATCCTCTGTGCTGCTTTGTCCTCTCCTATAAGATCAGCCCCCTCCTCCTGACATCCTCTGTGCTGCAGCCTCCTCCTCCTCCTCTCCTGTGATGGGGTGTGGTGTGCTGCTTCCCCCTGGTGGCTGAGCTCGGTTACTGCGTTTCTCTTGCAGGAGTTGGCGGAATTTGAGAAGTTACCAGATCAAGTGAAGAACACGGCAGAAGGTACAGAGCCTCATATCAGGAGTGTGATAGTCTGCAGGAGGTAGAGGGGGCAGAGCAATGTGCTGCAGATCTAATAGTGTAATAGTCTGCAGGAGGTAGAGTGGCAGAGCAATGTGCTGCAGATCTGTAAGGGGTGTAATAGTGTGCAGGAGGTAGAGTGGCAGAGCTATGTGCTGCAGTCTGTAAGGGGTGTAATAGTCTGCAGGAGGTAGAGTGGCAGAGAAATGTGCTGCAGGTCAGCAGAGACGTCTGGGGGGTGTAATAGTCTGCAGGAGGTAGAGGGGGCAGAGCGATGTGCTGCAGATCTGTAGAGGGGTAGGGGGTGTAATAGTCTGAAGGAGGTAGAGGGGGCAGAGCGATGGGCTGCAGGTCTGTATAGGGGTAGGGGGTGTAATAGTCTGCAGAAGGTAGAGGGGGCACAGCAATGTGCTGCAGATCTGTAGAGGGGTAGGGGGTGTAATAGTCTGAAGAAGGTAGAGAGGGCAGAGCGATATGCTGCAGGTCTGTAGAGCGGTAGGGGGTGTAATAGTCTGCAGGAGGTAGAGGGGGCAGAGCGATGTGCTGCAGGTCTGTAGAGGGGTAGGGGGTTAATAGTCTACAGGAGGTAGAGGGGGCAGAACGATGTGCTGCAGATCTGTAGAGCGGTAGGGGGTGTAATAGTCTGCAGGAGGTAGAGGGGGCAGAGCGATGTTCTGTAGGGCGGTAGGGGGTGTAATAGTCTGCAGGAAGTAGAGGGGGCAGAGCAATGTGCTGCAGATCTGTAGAGCGGTAGGGGGTGTAATAGTCTGCAGGAGGTAGAGGGGGCAGAGCGATGTCCTGCAGATCTGTAGAGCGGTAGGGGGTGTAATAGTCTGCAGGAGGTAGAGGGGGCAGAGCGATGTGCTGCAGATCTGTAGGGCGGTAGGGGGTGTAATAGTCTGCAGGAAGTAGAGGGGGCAGAGCAATGTGCTGCAGATCTGTAGAGCGGTAGGGGGTGTAATAGTCTGCAGGAGGTAGAGGGGGCAGAGCGATGTCCTGCAGATCTGTAGAGCGGTAGGGGGTGTAATAGTCTGCAGGAGGTAGAGGGGGCAGAGCGATGTGCTGCAGATCTGTAGAGCGGTAGGGGGTGTAATAGTCTGCAGGAGGTAGAGGGGGCAGAGTGACGTGCTGCAGATGTGTAGAGCGGTAGGGGGTGTAATAGTCTGCAGAAGGTAGAGGGGGCAGAGCGATGTGCTGCAGATCTGTAGAGCGGTAGGGGGTGTAATAGTCTGCAGGAGGTAGAGGGGGCAGAGCGATGTGCTGCAGATTTGTAGAGCGGTAGGGGGTGTAATAGTCTGCAGGAGGTAGAGGGGGCAGAGCGATGTGCTGCAGATCTGTAGAGCGGTAGGGGGTGTAATAGTCTGCAGGAGGTAGAGGGGGCAGAGTGACGTGCTGCAGATGTGTAGAGCGGTAGGGGGTGTAAGTCTGCAGGAGGTAGAGGGGGCAGAGCGATGTGCTGCAGATCTGTAGAGCGGTAGGGGGTGTAATAGTCTGCAGGAGGTAGAGGGGGCAGAGTGACGTCCTGCAGATGTGTAGAGCGGTAGGGGGTGTAATAGTCTGCAGGAGGTAGAGGGGGCAGAGCGATGTGCTGCAGATCTGTAGAGCGGTAGGGGGTGTAATAGTCTGCAGGAGGTAGAGGGGGCAGAGCGATGTGCTGCAGATCTGTAGAGCGGTAGGGGGTGTAATAGTCTGCAGGAGGTAGAGGGGGCAGAGCGATGTGCTGCAGATCTGTAGAGCGGTAGGGGATGTAATAGTCTGCAGGAGGTAGAGGGGGCAGAGCGATGTGCTGCAGATCTGTAGAGCGGTAGGGGGTGTAATAGTCTGCAGGAGGTAGAGGGGGCAGAGTGACGTCCTGCAGATCTGTAGAGCGGTAGGGGGTGTAATAGTCTGCAGGAGGTAGAGGGGGCAGAGTGACGTCCTGCAGATCTGTAGAGCGGTAGGGGGTGTAATAGTCTGCAGGAGGTCAGGGATGTTGCTCTTCTTGCTCTCAGGTCTTCGTCGTGATGGATTTGAGGAATCTTCTCCGCTTTTCCGATGTCTGGTGATGGAAAGTGAGGACGACGAGAAACGGGCGGCAGGTGAGTGACATCACAGCCCCGCCCCCTGTATAACCTGTGTATAGAGGTAGTCACAGCCCCGCCCCCTGTATATCCTGTGTATAGAGAGGTAACCACAGCCCGCCCCCTGTGTATAGAGAGGTAGTCACAGCCCCGCCCCCTGTATATCCTGTCTATAGAGGTAGTCACAGTCCCGCCCCCTGTATATCCTGTGTATACAGAGGTAGTCACAGCCCCGCCCCCTGTATATCATGTGTATAGAGGTAGTCACAGTCCCGCCCCCTGTATATCCTGTGTATAGAGAGGTCACAGCCCCGCCCCCTGTATATCCTGTGTATAGAGAGGTAGTCACAGCCCCGCCCCCTGTATATCCTGTGTATAGAGAGGTAGTCACAGCCCCGCCCCCTGTATATCCTGTGTATAGAGAGGTAGTCACAGCCCCGACCCCTGTATATCCTGTGTATAGAGGTAGTCACAGCCCCGCCCCCTGTATATCTTGTGTATAGAGGTAGTCATAGCCCGCCCCCTGTATATCCTGTGTATAGAGGTAGTCACAGCCCCGCCCCCTGTATATCCTGTGTATAGAGAGGTAGTCACAGCCTCGCCCCCTGTATATCCTGTGTATAGAGGTAGTCACAGCCCCGCCCCCTGTATATCCTGTGTATAGAGGTAGTCACAGCCCCGCCCCCTGTATATCCTGTGTATAGAGGTAGTCACAGCCCCGCCCCCTGTATATCCTGTATATAGAGAGGTAGTCACAGCCCCGCCCCCTGTATATCCTGTATATAGAGGTAGTCACAGTCCCGCCCACTTTATTTACTGTGTACAGAGAGGTAGTCACAGCCCCGCCCCCTGTATATCCTGTGTATAGAGAGGTAGTCACAGCCCCGCCCCCTGTATATCCTGTGTATAGAGAGGTAGTCACAGCCCCGCCCCCTGTATATCCTGCGTATAGAGAGGTAGTCACAGCCACGCCCCCTGTATATCCTGCGTATAGAGAGGTAGTCAAAGCCCCGCCCCCTGTATATCATGTGTACAGAGGTAGTCACAGCCCCGCCCCCTGTATATCCTGTGCATAGAGGTAGTCACAGCCACGCCCCCTGTATATCCTGTGTATAGAGGTAGTCACAGCCCCGCCCCCTGTATATCATGTGTATAGAAAGGTAGTCACAGCCCCGCCCCCTGTATATCCTGTGTATAGAGGTAGTCACAGCCCCGCCCCCTGTATATCTTGTGTATAGAGAGGTAGTCACAGCCCGCCCCCTGTATATCCTGTGTATAGAGGTAGTCACAGCCCCGCCCCCTGTATATCCTGTGTATAGAGAGGTAGTCACAGCCCCGCCCCCTGTATATCCTGTGTATAGAGAGGTAGTCACAGCCCGCCCCCTGTATATCCTGTGTATAGAGGTAGTCACAGCCCCGCCCCCTGTATATCCTGTGTATAGAGGTAGTCACAGCCCCGCCCCCTGTATATCCTGTGTATAGAGGTAGTCACAGCCCCGCCCCCTGTATATCCTGTATATAGAGAGGTAGTCACAGCCCCGCCCCCTGTATATCCTGTATATAGAGAGGTAGTAACAGCCCCGCCCCCTGTATATCCTGTATATAGAGAGGTAGTCACAGCCCCGCCCCCTGTATATCCTGTATATAGAGGTAGTCACAGCCCCGCCCACTTTATATACTGTGTACAGAGAGGTAGTCACAGCCCCGCCCCCTGTATTTCCTGTGTATAGAGAGGTAGTCACAGCCACGCCCCCTGTATATCCTGCGTATAGAGAGGTAGTCACAGCCTCGCCCCCTGTATATCCTGTGTATAGAGAGGTAGTCACAGCCCGGCCCCCTGTATATCCTGTGTATAGAGGTAGTCACAGCCCCGCCCCCTGTATATCCTGTGTATAGAGGTAGTCACAGCCCCGCCCCCTGTATATCCTGTGTATAGAGGTAGTCACAGCCCCGCCCCCTGTATATCCTGTATAGAGAGGTAGTCACTGCCCCGCCCCCTGTATATCCTGTGTATAAAGAGGTAGTCACAGCCCCGCCCCCTGTATATCCTGTGTATAGAGAGGTAGTCACAGCCCCGCCCCCTGTATATCCTGTGTATAGAGAGGTAGTGACAGCCCCGCCCCCTGTATATCATGTGTACAGAGGTAGTCACAGCCCCGCCCCCTGTATATCCTGTGTATAGAGGTAGTCACAGCCACGCCCCCTGTATATGCTGTGTATAGAGAGGTAGTCACATTCCCGGCCTCTGTATATCCTGTGTATAGAGAGGTAGTCACAGCTCCGCCCCCTGTATATCCTGTGTATAGAGGTAGCCACAGCCCCGCCCCCCTGTCTATTGTGTATAGAGAGGTAGTCACAGCCCCACCCCCTGTCTATTGTGTATAGAGAGGTAGTCACAGCTCCGCCCCCTGTATATCCTGTGTATAGAGGTAGTCACAGCCCCGCCCCCTGTATATCCTGTGTATAGAAAGGTAGTCACAGCCCCGCCCCCCTGTCTTCACCCACCCCGCCCCCTCACTGTCTTCCAGGTCCGCGGCTGGTGGGGTACGCTCTCTCCTTCTTCGTGTACAGCACCTGGGAGGGGAGGTCTCTGCACCTGGAGGATCTGTACATCAGGCCGCAGTATAGAGGTAAAGTGATATGTGGCTCGACAGCAGCACAGAGGATTTTACATTGTGGTCATCAGATGCGTCATTGTTGTAGTGATCCAGCAGGGGGCGGTATATACCCTCATATAGTGACCCAGCAGGGGGCGGTATATACCCTCATATAGTGATCCAGCAGGGGGCGGTATATACCTGCATATAGTGATCCAGCAGGGGGCGGTATATACCTGCATATAGTGATCCAGCAGGGGATGGTATATACCTGCATATAGTGATCCAGCAGGGGACGGTATATACCCCCATATAGTGACCCAGCAGGGGGCGGTATATACCCTCATATAGTGATCCAGCAGGGGGCGGTATATACCCTCATATAGTGATCCAGCAGGGGGCGGTATATACCTGCATATAGTGATCCAGCAGGGGATGGTATATACCTGCATATAGTGATCCAGCAGGGGACGGTATATACCCCCATATAGTGACCCAGCAGGGGGCGGTATATACCCTCATATAGTGATCCAGCAGGGGGCGGTATATACCCTCATATAGTGATCCAGCAGGGGGCGGTATATACCTGCATATAGTGATCCAGCAGGGGGCGGTATATACCTGCATATAGTGATCCAGCAGGGGATGGTATATACCTGCATATAGTGATCCAGCAGGGGACGGTATATACCCCCATATAGTGATCCAGCAGGGGGCGGTATATACCCCCATATAGTGATCCAGCAGGGGATGGTATATACCTGCATATAGTGATCCAGCAGGGGACGGTATATACCCCCATATAGTGACCCAGCAGGGGGCGGTATATACCCTCATATAGTGATCCCGCAGGGGGCGGTATATACCCGCATATAGTGATCCAGCAGGGGGCGGTATATACCCTCATATAGTGACCCAGCAGGGGGTGGTATATACCCTCATATAGTGATCCAGCAGGGGGGCGGTATATACCCTCATATAGTGACCCAGCAGGGGGCGGTATATACCCTCATATAGTGACCCAGCAGGGGGCGGTATATACCCTCATATAGTGACCCAGCAGGGGGCGGTATATAGCCTCATATAGTGATCCAGCAGGGGGCGGTATATACCGCCATATAGTGATCCAGCAGGGGGCGGTATATACCCTCATATAGTGATCCAGCAGGGGGCGGTATATACCCCCATATAGTGATCCAGCAGGGGGCGGTATATACCCTCATATAGTGATCCAGCAGGGGGTGGTATATACCTGCATATAGTGATCCAGCAGGGGGCGGTATATACCCCCATATAGTGATCCAGCAGGGGGTGGTATATACCCTCATATAGTGATCCAGCAGGGGACAGTATATACCTGCATATAGTGATCCAGCAGGGGGCGGTGTATACCCTCATATAGTGACCCAGCAGGGGGCGGTATATACCCTCATATAGTGATCCAGCAGGGGGCGGTATATACCTCCATATAGTGATCCAGCAGGGGGCGGTATATACCTGCATATAGTGATCCAGCAGGGGATGGTATATACCTGCATATAGTGATCCAGCAGGGGACGGTATATACCCCCATATAGTGACCCAGCAGGGGGCGGTATATACCCTCATATAGTGATCCCGCAGGGGGCGGTATATACCCGCATATAGTGATCCAGCAGGGGGCGGTATATACCCTCATATAGTGACCCAGCAGGGGGTGGTATATACCCTCATATAGTGATCCAGCAGGGGGCGGTATATACCCTCATATAGTGACCCAGCAGGGGGCGGTATATACCCTCATATAGTGACCCAGCAGGGGGCGGTATATACCCTCATATAGTGACCCAGCAGGGGGCGGTATATAGCCTCATATAGTGATCCAGCAGGGGGCGGTATATACCGCCATATAGTGATCCAGCAGGGGGCGGTATATACCCTCATATAGTGATCCAGCAGGGGGCGGTATATACCCCCATATAGTGATCCAGCAGGGGGCGGTATATACCCTCATATAGTGATCCAGCAGGGGGTGGTATATACCTGCATATAGTGATCCAGCAGGGGGCGGTATATACCCCCATATAGTGATCCAGCAGGGGGTGGTATATACCCTCATATAGTGATCCAGCAGGGGACAGTATATACCTGCATATAGTGATCCAGCAGGGGGCGGTGTATACCCTCATATAGTGATCCAGCAGGGGGCGGTATATACCTCCATATAGTGATCCAGCAGGGGGCGGTATATACCTGCATATAGTGATCCAGCAGGGGATGGTATATACCTGCATATAGTGATCCAGCAGGGGACGGTATATACCCCCATATAGTGACCCAGCAGGGGGCGGTATATACCCTCATATAGTGATCCCGCAGGGGGCGGTATATACCCGCATATAGTGATCCAGCAGGGGGCGGTATATACCCTCATATAGTGACCCAGCAGGGGGTGGTATATACCCTCATATAGTGATCCAGCAGGGGGCGGTATATACCCTCATATAGTGACCCAGCAGGGGGCGGTATATACCCTCATATAGTGACCCAGCAGGGGGCGGTATATACCCTCATATAGTGACCCAGCAGGGGGCGGTATATAGCCTCATATAGTGATCCAGCAGGGGGCGGTATATACCGCCATATAGTGATCCAGCAGGGGGCGGTATATACCCCCATATAGTGATCCAGCAGGGGGCGGTATATACCCTCATATAGTGATCCAGCAGGGGGTGGTATATACCTGCATATAGTGATCCAGCAGGGGGCGGTATATACCCCCATATAGTGATCCAGCAGGGGGTGGTATATACCCTCATATAGTGATCCAGCAGGGGACAGTATATACCTGCATATAGTGATCCAGCAGGGGGCGGTATATACCCTCATATAGTGACCCAGCAGGGGGCGGTATATACCCTCATATAGTGATCCAGCAGGGGGCGGTATATACCCCCATATAGTGATCCAGCAGGGGGCGGTATATACCTGCATATAGTGATCCAGCAGGGGGCGGTATATACCTGCATATAGTGATCCAGCAGGGGGCGGTATATACCTGCATATAGTGATCCAGCAGGGGGCGGTGATACTGATCACTGTTCTCTTGTCTTACAGGTGGAGGCCTCGGCTCTAAGCTGTTTGCTGCAGTGGCGGAGGTGACTATATAATACCCCCCCCCCCCCATGTATAATACTCTGTGTATACCCCCTCGCCCCCGCAGTCTGGTGACAGCTGTCTCTTCTCCACCTCCCCCGCCCCCCCCCGCAGTCTGGTGACAGCTGTCTCTTCTCCACCCCCGCCCCCCACCCCCTGCAGTCTGTTGACAGCTGTCTCTTCTCCACCCCCCCACCCCCTGCAGTCTGTTGACAGCTGTCTCTTCTCCACCCCCCCACCCCCTGCAGTCTGTTGACAGCTGTCTCTTCTCCACCCCCCCACCCCCTGCAGTCTGTTGACAGCTGTCTCTTCTCCACCCCCCCACCCCCTGCAGTCTGTTGACAGCTGTCTCTTCTCCACCCCCCCACCCCCCGCAGTCTGGTGACAGCTGTCTCTTCTCCACCCCCCCAAACCCCCCCCCCCCCCCCCGTAGTCTGGTGACAGCTGTCTCTTCTCCACCCCCCCCCCCCCCCCCCGCAGTCTGGTGACAGCTGTCTCTTCTCCACCCCCCCGCAGTCTGGTGACAGCTGTCTCTTCTCCACCCCCCCCACCCCCCGCAGTCTGGTGACAGCTGTCTCTTCTCCACCCCCCCCACCCCCCGCAGTCTGGTGACAGCTGTCTCTTCTCCACACCCCCAAACACCCCCCCCCCCCCCCCGCAGTCTGGTGACAGCTGTCTCTTTTCCAATCCCCCCCCAGAGTGGTGACAGCTGTCTCTTCAACACCCCCCCACCCCTCCGCAGTCTGGTAACAGCTGTCTCTTCTCCACCCCCCCCACCCCCCGCAGTCTGGTGACAGCTGTCTCTTCTCCACCCCCCCCACCCCCCGCAGTCTGGTGACAGCTGTCTCTTCTCCACACCCCCAAACACCCCCCCCCCCCCCCCCCCCGCAGTCTGGTGACAGCTGTCTCTTTTCCAATCCCCCCCCAGAGTGGTGACAGCTGTCTCTTCAACACCCCCCCACCCCTCCGCAGTCTGGTAACAGCTGTCTCTTCTCCACACCCCCAAACCCCACCCCCCCCACCCCCGCAGTCTGGTGACAGCTGTCTCTTCTCCACACCCCCAAACCCCCCCCCCCCCCCCCCCCCCCCGCAGTCTGGTGACAGCTGTCTCTTCTCCACCCCCCCCCCCCTCCGCAGTCTGGTGATAGGTGTCTCTTCTCTTCTCCACCCCCCCCCCCCCCCCCCCCCGCAGTCTGGTGATAGCTGTCTCTTCTCAACAATTCACACCCCCCCCCCCCCCGCAGTCTGGTGACAGCTGTCTCTTCACCCCCCCCCCCGCGCAGTCTAGTGACAGCTGTCTCTTCTACACCGCCCCCCCCTCCGCAGTTTGGTGACAGCTGTCTCTTCTCCACCAACCCCCCCCCCCCCCCCCCCCCCGCAGTCTGGTGACAGCTGTCTCTTCTCCACCTCCCCCCCCCCCTCCGCAGTCTGGTGATAGGTGTCTCTTCTCTTCTCCAACCCCCCCCCGCAGTCTGGTGATAGCTGTCTCTTCTCAACAATTCACCCCCCCGCAGTCTGGTGACAGCTGTCTCTTCTCCACCCCCCCGCGCAGTCTGTTGATAGCTGTCTCTTCTCAACAATTCACCCCCCCCCCCCGCGCAGTCTAGTGACAGCTGTCTCTTCTACACCGCCCCCCCCCTCCGCAGTTTGGTGACAGCTGTCTCTTCTCCACCAACCCACCCCCCACCCCCCGCAGTCTAGTGACAGCTGTCTCTTCTCCATACCCCCCCCCCCCCCCCCCGCAGTCTGGTGACAGCTGTCTCTTCTCCACCAACCCACCCCCCACCCCCGCAGTCTAGTGACAGCTGTCTCTTCTCCATACCCCCCCCCCCCCCCCCCGCAGTCTAGTGACAGCTGTCTCTTCTCCACCAACCCACCCCCCACCCCCCGCAGTCTAGTGACAGCTGTCTCTTCTCCATACCCCCCCCCGCAGTCTGGTGACAGCTGTCTCTTCTCCATACCCCCCTCCCCCCCCCCCCCCCCGCAGTCTGGTGACAGCTGTCTCTTCTCCCCCCCGCAGTCCTGTCTGGCTCTCGGTTGCGCTCGGCTGCAGCTCTCGGTCCTGGATTGGAACCATCCGGCTATTTCTTTCTACCGCTCCCGCGGGGCCCGGGACCTGAGTGCGGAGGAGGGCTGGCGGCTCTACCGCTTCCTCCCCGAGGATCTGCAACGGATAACCGGCTCTGCTGACCCTTCCGTATAAGAGAAACAGATGACTGATCTCAGGGAGAGCAGCCAAACCATAACACTGCCGGCAAAGCGCTCAATGCAGTGACATCCTAGATGCATTGCTTCCCGGGAAACATGAGTATGCAAAAGAAGAGTCTGTGCAGCCTTATTTAAGAGTCTGGAAACCCCAGACCAGCCGGATATCCCTGAGGGAAGGGGAGGGGGAGGGGAGGAAGGACGGGGGAGGGGGGCTCATGTAGGGAGACCACTAACACCGCCATATTAAGTGGCCCTATAGGTCAGTGTAATGGCAAGGGAAAAGCCAAGGCCAGGTAACCATCCACAGACGGTTTCTTGATTCTTTGGAACATTTAATTTTCAACCTGAGAATCTGATCTGTGGCTGCCATAGTGTCCAAACGGCAAGATGTAGCAGAGCCGACACGGACACCCAGGCAACCGCTCTACACGCACACACTGAGGCTAGTGATGTCACTGGCAGTCACACTGGGGTTAGTGATGTCACTGGCGGTCACATTGGGGTTAGTGATGTCACTGGGGGTCACACTGAGGCTAGTGATGTCACTGGCAGTCACACTGGGGTTAGTGATGTCACTGGCCGTCACACTGGGGTTAGTGATGTCACTGGCGGTCACATTGGGGTTAGTGATGTCACTGGCGGTCACACTGGGGTTAGTGATGTCACTGGCGGTCACACTGGGGTTAGTGATGTCACTGGCAGTCACACTGGGTTAGTGATGTCACTGGCGGTCACACTGGGGTTAGTGATGTCACTGGCGGTCACACTGGGGTTAGTGATGTCACTGGAGGTCACACTGAGGCTAGTGATGTCATCGGGGGTCACACTGGGGCTAGTGATGTCACTGGCAGTCACACTGGGGTTAGTGATGTCACTGGCGGTCACACTGAGGCTAGTGATGTCATCGGGGGTCACACTGAGGCTAGTGATGTCACTGGAGGTCATACTGAGGTTAGTGATGTCACTGGCGCTCACACTGAGGTTAGTGATGTCACTTCTAGTCACACTGAGGTTAGTGATGTCACTGGCGGTCACATTGGGGTTAGTGATGTCACACTGGGGTTAGTGATGTCACTGGCAGTCACACTGGGTTAGTGATGTCACTGGCGGTCACACTGGGGCTCGTGATGTCACTGGCGGTCACACTGGGGCTAGTGATGTCACTGGCGGTTACACTGGGGTTAGTGATGTCACTGGCGGTCACACTGGGGCTAGTGATGTCACTGGCGGTCACACTGGGGTTAGTGATGTCACTGGCGGTCACACTGGGGTTAGTGATGTTAATGGCGGTCACACTGGGGTTAGTGATGTCACTGGAGGTCACACTGAGGTTACTGATGTCACTGGTGGTCACACTGAGGTTAGTGATGTCACTGGCGGTCACTTTGGGGTTAGTGATGTCATCAGCGGTCACACTGGGGCCTGTGATGTCATAAGATGGAGAGCTCGGACCAGGTATCTCCGGACGTTGGTATCTGACTACCCCGCCATGGTGCAGTCTGTGGTATATGGCGGAGGTTGGTGGGGTTCATGTTTCTCGGCTGGTGTTGTCATTGTTGCTGCGGTTACCTTTTAACCACAGGTCTCCAACACCAAACAAAGCCATTCCCGCTCCCCGTAATTATTGGGCGTCCTCGTTCTCGCTTCTCCAACCGACCTTGTCAAACACAATAGAGCAAGTTAGCAAGTCAACAATCAGAGGTGACGGGAAGGGATCTGACATTACACACAACTTCCTCCTCTACAACGGAGGCGAAACTGGTCCGACAAGAATCACGGACAAAGAGCCGCAAGTCTAACGGGTCCGAGCAGAGACGGCAGAGCGACTGAGGTGAGCGCAGCAGTGAGGGAGGACGGGGATGGAGGTACAGACGGGAGGACAGCTGTGAGGGAGGACGGGGATGGAGGTACAGACGGGGCAGCTGTGAGGGAGGACGGGGATGGAGGTACAGACGGGGCAGCTGTGAGGGAGGACGGGGATGGAGGTACAGACGGGGGGGGGGGGGGCAGCTGTGAGGGAGGACGGGGATGGAGGTACAGACGGGGGGGGGGGGGGCAGCTGTGAGGGAGGACGGGGATGGAGGTACAGACGGGGGGGGGCAGCTGTGAGGGAGGACGGGGATGGAGGTACAGACGGGGGGGGCAGCTGTGAGGGAGGACGGGGATGGAGGTACAGACGGGGGGGGCAGCTGTGAGGGAGGACAGGGATGGAGGTACAGACGGGGGTACAGCTGTGAGGGAGGACGGGGATGGGGGTAGCTGTGAGGGAGGACGGGGATGGAGGTACAGACGGGGGGGGGCAGCTGTGAGGGAGGACGGGGATGGAGGTACAGACGGGGGTACAGCTGTGAGGGAGGACGGGGATGGAGGTACAGATGGGGGGGCGCAGCTGTGAGGGAGGACGGGGATGGAGGTACAGACGGGAGGTACAGCTGTGAGGGAGGACGGGGATGGGGGTAGCTCTGAGAGAGGACGGGGATGGAGGTACAGACGGGAGGACAGCTGTGAGGGAGGACGGGGATGGAGGTACAGACGGGGCAGCTGTGAGGGAGGACGGGGATGGAGGTACAGACGGGAGGACGGGGATGGAGGTACAGATGGGGGTAGCTGTGAGCGAGGACGGGGATGGAGGTACAGACGGGAGGACGGGGATGGAGGTACAGACGGGAGGACAGCTGTGAGGGAGGATGGGGATGGAGGTACAGACGGGGCAGCTGTGAGGGAGGACGGGGATGGAGGTACAGACGGGAGGTACAGCTGTGAGGGAGGACGGGGATGGAGGTACAGATGGGGGTATAGCTGTGAGGTAGAACGGGGATGGAGGTACAGACGAGAGGACAGCTGTGAGGGAGGACAGGGATGGAGGTACAGACGGGAGGACAGCTGTGAGGGAGGACGGGGATGGAGGTACAGATGGGGATGGAGGTACAGACGGGGCAGCTGTGAGGGAGGACGGGGATGGAGGTACAGACGGGGGGGTCAGCTGTGAGGGAGGACGGGGATGGAGGTACAGCTGTGAGGGAGGACGGGGATGGAGGTACAGACGGGGGTAGCTATGAGGGAGGACGGGGATGGAGGTACAGACGGGAGGACAGCTGTGAGGGAGGACGGGGATGGAGGTACAGACGGGGGGGCAGCTGTGAGGGAGGACGGGGATGGAGGTACAGACGGTACAGCTTTGAGGGAGGACGGGGATGGAGGTACAGACGGGGGGGCAGCTGTGAGGGAGGACGGGGATGGAGGTACAGATGGGGGTATAGCTGTGAGGTAGAACGGGGATGGAGGTACAGACGGGAGGTACAGCTGTGAGGGAGGACGGGGATGGAGGTACAGATGGGGGTAGCTGTGAGGGAGGACGGGGATGGAGGTACAGACGGGAGGACAGCTGTGAGGGAGGACGGGGATGGAGGTACAGACGGGGGTACAGCTGTGAGGGAGGACGGGGATGGAGGTACAGACGGGGCAGCTGTGAGGGAGGACGGGGATGGAGGTACAGACGGGAGGACAGCTGTGAGGGAGGACGGGGATGGAGGTACAGACGGGGCAGCTGTGAGGTAGAACGGGGATGGAGGTACAGACGGTGGGGGGGGCAGCTGTGAGGGAGGACGGGGATGGAGGTACAGACGGGGGGGGGGGCAGGTGTGAGGGAGGATGGGGATGGAGGTACAGACGGGGGGGGGGGGGGGGTGTGAGGGAGGATGGGGATGGAGGTACAGACGGGGCAGCTGTGAGGGAGGTCGGGGATGGAGGTACAGACGGGGGTAGCTGTGAGGGAGGACGGGGATAGAGGTACAGACGGGGGGGCAGCTGTGAGGGAGGACGGGGATGGAGGTACAGACGGTACAGCTTTGAGGGAGGACGGGGATGGAGGTACAGATGGGGGTACAGCTGTGAGGTAGAACGGGGATGGAGGTACAGATGGGGGTACAGCTGTGAGGTAGAACGGGGATGGAGGTACAGCTGTGAGGGAGGACGGGGATGGAGGTACAGATGGGGGGGCAGCTGTGAGGGAGGACGGGGATGGAGGTACAGACGCGGGGGCAGCTGTGAGGGAGGACGGGGATGGAGGTACAGACGGGAGGACAGCTGTGAGGGAGGTCGGGGATGGAGGTACAGACGGGGGGACAGCTGTGAGGGAGGTCGGGGATGGAGGTACAGACGGGGGGGCAGCTGTGAGGGAGGACGGGGATGGAAGTACAGACGGGGGTACAGCTGTGAGGGAGGACGGGGATGGAGGTACAGACGGGAGGACAGCTGTGAGGGAGGTCGAGGATGGAGGTACAGACGGGAGGACGGGGATGGAGGTACAGACGGGGCAGCTGTGAGGGAGGTCGGGGATGGAGGTACAGACGGGGGTAGCTGTGAGGGAGGACGGGGATAGAGGTACAGACGGGGGGGCAGCTGTGAGGGAGGACGGGGATGGAGGTACAGACGGTACAGCTTTGAGGGAGGACGGGGATGGAGGTACAGATGGGGGTACAGCTGTGAGGTAGAACGGGGATGGAGGTACAGATGGGGGTACAGCTGTGAGGTAGAACGGGGATGGAGGTACAGCTGTGAGGGAGGACGGGGATGGAGGTACAGATGGGGGGGCAGCTGTGAGGGAGGACGGGGATGGAGGTACAGACGGGGGGGCAGCTGTGAGGGAGGACGGGGATGGAGGTACAGACGGGAGGTACAGCTGTGAGGGAGGTCGGGGATGGAGGTACAGACGGGGGGGCAGCTGGGAGGGAGGACGGGGATGGAAGTACAGACGGGGGTACAGCTGTGAGGGAGGACGGGGATGGAGGTACAGACGGGAGGACAGCTGTGAGGGAGGTCGAGGATGGAGGTACAGACGGGAGGACGGGGATGGAGGTACAGACGGGAGGACAGCTGTGAGGGAGGACGGGGATGGAGGTACAGACGGGAGGACGGGGATGGAGGTACAGACGGGAGGACAGCTGTGAGGGAGGTCGGGGATGGAGGTACAGACGGGGGGGCAGCTGGGAGGGAGGACGGGGATGGAAGTACAGACGGGGGTACAGCTGTGAGGGAGGACGGGGATGGAGGTACAGACGGGAGGACAGCTGTGAGGGAGGTCGAGGATGGAGGTACAGACGGGAGGACGGGGATGGAGGTACAGACGGGAGGACAGCTGTGAGGGAGGACGGGGATGGAGGTACAGACGGGAGGACGGGGATGGAGGTACAGACGGGAGGACAGCTGTGAGGGAGGACGGGGATGGAGGTACAGACGGGAGGTACAGCTGTGAGGGAGGTCGGGAATGGAGGTACAGACGGGAGGACAGCTGTGAGGGAGGACGGGGATGGAGGTACAGATGGGGGTAGCTGTGAGGGAGGACGGGGATGGAGGTACAGATGGGAGGACGGGGATGGAGGTACAGACGGGAGGTACAGCTGTGAGGGAGGTCGGGGATGGAGGTACAGACGGGAGGACAGCTGTGAGGGAGGACGGGGATGGAGGTACAGATGGGTGTAGCTGTGAGGGAGGACGGGGATGGAGGTACAGACGGGAGGACGGGGATGGAGGTACAGACGGGAGGACAGCTGTGAGGGAGGTCGGGGATGGAGGTACAGACGGGGGGGGCAGCTGTGAGGGAGGACGGGGATGGAGGTACAGACGGGGGGGCAGCTGTGAGGGAGGACGGGGATGGAGGTACAGACGGGAGGTACAGCTGTGAGGGAGGACGGGGATGGAGGTACAGATGGGGGTAGCTGTGAGGGAGGACGGGGATGGAGGTACAGACGGGGGTACAGCTGTGAGGGAGGACGGGGATGGAGGTACAGACGGGGCAGCTGTGAGGGAGGACGGGGATGGAGGTACAGACGGGAGGTACAGACGGTGGGTACAGCTGTGAGGTAGAACGGGGATGGAGGTACAGACGGTGGGGGGGGGCAGCTGTGAGGGAGGATGGGGATGGAGGTACAGACGGGGGGGCAGCTGTGAGGGAGGACGGGGAAGGAGGTACAGACGGTACAGCTGTGAGGGAGGACGGGGATGGAGGTACAGATGGGGGTAGCTGTGAGGGAGGACGGGGATGGAGGTACAGACGGGGGGGCAGCTGTGAGGGAGGACGGGGATGGAGGTACAGACGGGGGGGCAGCTGTGAGGGAGGACGGGGATGGAGGTACAGACGGGGGGGGCAGCTGTGAGGGAGGACGGGGATGGAGGTACAGACGGGAGGTACAGCTGTGAGGGAGGACGGGGATGGAGGTACAGATGGGGGTATAGCTGTGAGGTAGAACGGGGATGGAGGTACAGACGGGAGGTACAGCTGTGAGGGAGGACGGGGATGGAGGTACAGATGGGGGTAGCTGTGAGGGAGGACGGGGATGGAGGTACAGACGGGGGGGGCAGCTGTGAGGGAGGACGGGGATGGAGGTACAGACGGGGGGCAGCTGTGAGGGAGGACGGGGATGGAGGTACAGACGGGGGGCAGCTGTGAGGGAGGACGGGGATGGAGGTACAGACGGGAGGTACAGCTGTGAGGGAGGTCGGGGATGGAGGTACAGACGGGGGGCAGCTGTGAGGGAGGACGGGGATGGAGGTACAGACGGGGGGCAGCTGTGAGGGAGGACGGGGATGGAGGTACAGACGGGAGGGGGCAGGTGTGAGGGAGGACGGGGATGGAGGTACAGACGGGGGGGCAGCTGTGAGGGAGGACAGGGATGGAGGTACAGACGGGGGGGGCAGCTGTGAGGGAGGACGGGGATGGAGGTACAGATGGGAGGTACAGCTGTGAGGGAGGACGGGGATGGAGGTACAGACAGGGGGGGGGGCAGCTGTGAGGGAGGTCGGGGAAGGAGGTACAGACGGGGGGCAGCTTTGAGGGAGGACGGGGATGGAGGTACAGATGGGGGTACAGCTGTGAGGTAGAACGGGGATGGAGGTACAGATGGGGGTACAGCTGTGAGGTAGAACGGGGATGGAGGTACAGACGGGAGGTACAGCTGTGAGGGAGGACGGGGATGGAGGTACAGACGGGGGGGGCAGCTGTGAGGGAGGACGGGGATGGAGGTACAGACGGGAGGACAGCTGTGAGGGAGGTCGGGGATGGAGGTACAGACGGGGGTACAGCTGTGAGGGAGGTCGGGGATGGAGGTACAGACGGGGGTACAGCTGTGAGGGAGGTCGGGGATGGAGGTACAGACGGGGCAGCTGTGAGGGAGGACGGGGATGGAGGTACAGACGGGGGGCAGCTGTGAGGGAGGACGGGGATGGAGGTACAGACGGGGGGCAGCTGTGAGGGAGGACGGGGATGGAGGTACAGACGGGGGGCAGCTGTGAGGGAGGACGGGGATGGAGGTACAGACGGGAGGACAGCTGTGAGGGAGGTCGAGGATGGAGGTACAGACGGGGGGGCAGCTGTGAGGGAGGACGGGGATGGAGGTACAGACGGGAGGACGGGGATGGAGGTACAGACAGGGGGGGGGCAGCTGTGAGGGAGGTCGGGGAAGGAGGTACAGACGGGAGGTACAGCTGTGAGGGAGGACGGGGATGGAGGTACAGATGGGAGGTACAGCTGTGAGGGAGGACGGGGATGGAGGTACAGACGGGGCAGCTGTGAGGGAGGACGGGGATGGAGGTACAGACGGGGCAGCTGTGAGGGAGGACGGGGATGGAGGTACAGACGGGAGGTACAGCTGTGAGGGAGGACGGGGATGGAGGTACAGATGGGAGGTACAGCTGTGAGGGAGGACGGGGATGGAGGTACAGACGGGAGGTACAGCTGTGAGGGAGGACGGGGATGGAGGTACAGATGGGGGTAGCTGTGAGGGAGGACGGGGATGGAGGTACAGACGGGGCAGCTGTGAGGGAGGACGGGGAAGGAGGTACAGCTGTGAGGGAGGACGGGGATGGAGGTACAGACGGGGGGCAGCTGTGAGGGAGGACAGCTGTGAGGGAGGTCGAGGATGGAGGTACAGACGGGGGGGCAGCTGTGAGGGAGGACGGGGATGGAGGTACAGACGGGAGGACGGGGATGGAGGTACAGACAGGGGGGGGCAGCTGTGAGGGAGGTCGGGGAAGGAGGTACAGACGGGAGGTACAGCTGTGAGGGAGGACGGGGATGGAGGTACAGATGGGGTACATCACTGGTATCAGCTATATACACCAGTCTGCTCCATCACTGATATCAGCTGTATACACCATTCTGTTCCATCACTGGTATCAGCTGTATACACCATTCTATTACATCACTGGTATCGGCTGTATACACCATTCTGTTACATCACTGGTATCGGCTGTATACACCATTCTGTTACATCACTGGTATCGGCTGTATACACCATTCTGTTACATCACTGGTATCGGCTGTATACACCATTCTATTACACTGGTATCAGCTGTATACACCATTGTATAACATCACTGGTATCGGCTGTATACACCCCATTCTATTCCATCACTGGTATCAGCTGTATACACCATTCTATTACACTGGTATCAGCTGTATACACCATTTTATTACATCACTGGTATCAGCTGTATACACCATTCTATAACATCACTGGTATCAGCTGTATACACCATTCTATTATATCACTGGTATCAGCTGTATACACCATTCTATTCCATCACTGGTATCAGCTGTATACACCATTCTATTCCATCACTGGTATCGGCTGTATACACCATTCTATTCCATCACTGGTATCAGCCGTATACACCATTCTATTCCATCACTGGTATCGGCTGTATACACCATTCTATTCCATCACTGGTATCAGCCGTATACACCATTCTATTCCATCACTATTACAGCGCTATTGTGGACGGCTGGTACCCACCGTGCATGGCTCCACTGTGGGTGCTGTTCCTGGACACTATGGCGCTCCTCCTCCCAGCTCAGCAAGGCCTTCTCCTTCCACCCTCAGGGCACTTGAAGAGAAGGATAGCCCGTCAGCATGGAAAAGTGCTTGGTCCCCATCTACAGTAGATTCACCACAGGTTTTACTAGTCAGATATGGCTGGGGTGCAGGAGTGCTGTGATGTAAGGATCTGCAGTCTTTGACTCTGGGGTAGGGCCCCACAGGTAGGTCCTTGCCGCCAGGCCAGGCCCTGGAAAGTCTCAGTAGCTACCACTTTTCTGGGTCTTACTCTGACTAGACCAGAACTCTGGACTACCCGAATAATCTGCTCCACCACAATATATATATATATATATATATATATATATATATATATATATATATAATGTATGTATGTGGTGGTGAGGAAATAGGGTGACACCAAGACTGACTTTTGATTAGTGAAGCGGTTAGTGAAACAGAGGAGGGATCACTATGAGGTACTCTCGATAGGGATTAGTTCTTAGCCAACTCTCAGCTAGTGGCAAACCATAATGCAGTGCATGACTTTCATCACATATACATTTAACCCATTAACACCTCTCCTTTCAGCTGTGCCAGGAAATAATGTGACCCTCAGACATCTAGTATTGGGAGTCCAATACTATACCGAATAGTTATTAGTACCGACCTACATAAGCATACAGGGCTGCAATGGCGCCCCTGCATTGGGACATTGCATACTCCCCTGCTAAAAATAAGCCGTTCCTGGTGTATTACTTGTAGGGCGGCACCTGAGAGAATTCTAAGATCAATAGTTAAATAGACAGCATGGATTAAATGTTTAGAATAATGCCACAATCAAGTATATACAATCAATAGAAAAAAGGTATAAATAACAATAAAATGCAAACCATAAATTAGTGCAATGGGTTTGAAATGCAGTAAGCAATACTGTTAAGACTTAAGATCCATAGTGCAATATCCCTTTAAAAAACTGGATGCATCAGTTCACATACACCCGTAGTGCTATGATGCGTCAGTCCGTATTCACCCGTAGTGCTATGATGCGTCAGTCTGTATACACCCCTAATGCTATGATGCGTCAGTCCGTATACACCCGTAGTGCTATGATGCGTCAGTCCGCATACACCCGTAGTGCGATGATGCGTCAGTCTATATACACCCATAGTGCAATGATGCGTCAGTCTATATACACCCGTAGTGCTATGATGCGTCAGTCTATATACACCCGTAGTGCTATGATGCGTCAGTCTATATACACCCGTAGTGCTATGATGCGTCAGTCCATATACACCCGTAGTGCTATGATGCGTCAGTCCATATACACCTCTAATGCTATGATGCGTCAGTCCATATACACCCATAGTCCTATGGTGCGTCAGTCCGTATACACCCGTAATGCTATGATGCGTCAGTCCATATACACCCATAGTGCTATGATGTGTCAGTCCATATACACCCGTAATGCTGTGATGCATCAGTCCATATACACCCGTAATGCTATGATGCGTCAGTCCATATACACCCATAATGCTATGATGCGTCAGTCCATATACACCCATAGTGCTATGATGTGTCAGTCCATATACATCCGTAATGCTGTGATGCATCAGTCCATATACACCCGTAATGCTGTGATGCGTCAGTCCATATACACCCGTAATGCTATGATGCGTCAGTCTATATACACCCATAGTGCTATGATGTGTCAGTCCATATACATCCGTAATGCTGTGATGCATCAGTCCATATACACCCGTAGTGCTATGATGCGTCAGTCCATATACACCCATAGGGCTATGATGCGTCAGTCTGTATACACCCCTAATGCTATGATGCGTCAGTCTATATACACCCATAGTGCTATGATGCGTCAGTCCGTATACACCCGTAATGCTATGATGCGTCAGTCCATATACACCCATAGTGCTATGATGTGTCAGTCCATATACACCCATAGTGCTATGATGTGTCAGTCCATATACACCCGTAATGCTATGATGTGTCAGTCCATATACACCCGTAATGCTATGATGTGTCAGTCTGTATACACCCCTAATGCTATGATGCGTCAGTCCATATACACCCGTAGTGCTATGATGCGTCAGTCCGTATACACCCGTAGTGCTATGATGCGTCAGTCCATATACACCCGTAGTGCTATGATGCGTCCATCTTTGTCATGAGTACATGAGTGTGAATAAGGCACTTGAGTACACACAGTCCATACAAACAGTCCACCAGGTGCTCTTTAAATAGTACAATAAAATGTTCTACTTCCCCAAAAGTAGGATGGGAGAGGGGCAATGTCTACAGCTAGGCGGGGCACGAGGATTGAGGGTAAATGACAATGTAAGCGGCACGCTGTATAACACGGTCAACGTGACCCAAGGACTCAATGTTACCTGGAATGCTGGCAGTAAGGTCATCCTCTGGCCCTTCCCTCCTAGCAGTACACAGGGTAGTAGCAACAGCCGCCACAGTGGTGGTGGTCACCCAAGTGGGCATAGTGATGGGGGAACCAATATTCTACAGCACTTGTTTTTAAACCTTTGTCACTGGGCCCAAGGAAGTGACTGGAGAAGGGGGTCTAGAGCTGGAAGCGGCTGTGGTGACTGGAGAACGGGGTCTAGAGCTGGAAGCGGCTGTGGTGACTGGAGAACGGGGTCTAGAGCTGGAAGCGGCTGTGGTGACTGGAGAACGGGGTCTAGAGCTGGAGGTGGCTGTGGTGACTGGAGAACGGGGTCTAGAGCTGGAGGTGGCTGTGGTGACTGGAGAAGGGGGTCTAGAGCTGGTGGTGGCTGTGGTGACTGGAGAACGGGGTCTAGAGCTGGAAGCGGCTGTGGTGACTGGAGAACGGGGTCTAGAGCTGGAAGCGGCTGTGGTGACTGGAGAAGGGGGTCTAGAGCTGGAGGTGGCTGTGGTGACTGGAGAAGGGGGTCTAGAGCTGGAGGTGGCTGTGGTGACTGGAGAACGGGGTCTAGAGCTGGAGGTGGCTGTGGTGACTGGAGAAGGGGGTCTAGAGCTGGAGGTGGCTGTGGTGACTGGAGAAGAGGGTCTAGAGCTGGAAGTGGCTGTGGTGACTGGAGAAGGGGGTCTAGAGCTGGAACCGGCTGTGGTGACTGGAGAAGGGGGCCTAGAGCTGGAAGCGGCTGTGGTGACTGGAGAAGGGGGTCTAGAGCTGGAGGTGGCTGTGGTGACTGGAGAACGGGGTCTAGAGCTGGAGGTGGCTGTGATGACTGGAGAAACGGGGTCTAGAGCTGGAGGTGGCTGTGGTGACTGGAGAAGGGGGTCTAGAGCTGGAAGCGGCTGTGATGACTGGAGAAGGGGGTCTAGAGCTGGAGGTGGCTGTTATGACTGGAGAACGGGGTCTAGAGCTGGAGGTGGCTGTGGTGACTGGAGAACGGGGTCTAGAGCTGGAGGTGGCTGTGGTGACTGGAGAAGAGGGTCTAGAGCTGGAAGTGGCTGTGGTGACTGGAGAAGGGGGTCTAGAGCTGGAACCAGCTGTGGTGACTGGAGAAGGGGGTCTAGAGCTGGAACCGGCTGTGGTGACTGGAGAAGGGGGCCTAGAGCTGGAAGCGGCTGTGGTGACTGGAGAAGGGGGTCTAGAGCTGGAGGCGGCTGTGGTGACTGGAGAACGGGGTCTAGAGCTGAAGGTGGCTGTGGTGACTGGAGAACGGGGTCTAGAGCTGGAGGTGGCTGTGGTGACTGGAGAAGGGGGTCTAGAGCTGGAGGTGGCTGTGGTGACTGGAGAAGGGGGTCTAGAGCTGGAAGCGGCTGTGGTGACTGGAGAAGGGGGTCTAGAGCTGGAGGCGGCTGTGGTGACTGGAGAAGGGGGTCTAGAGCTGGAGGTGGCTGTGATGACTGGAGAAGGGGGTCTAGAGCTGGAACCGGCTGTGGTGACTGGAGAAGGGGGTCTAGAGCTGGTGGTGGCTGTGGTGACTGGAGAAGGGGGTCTAGAGCTGGAGGTGGCTGTGATGACTGGAGAAGGGGGTCTAGAGCTGGAACCGGCTGTGGTGACTGGAGAAGGGGGTCTAGAGCTGGTGGTGGCTGTGGTGACTGGAGAAGGGGGTCTAGAGCTGGAGGTGGCTGAGGTGACTGGAGAAGAGGGTCTAGAGCTGGTGGTGGCTGTGGTGACTGGAGAAGTGGGTCTAGAGCTGGAAGCGGCTGTGGTGACTGGGGGGACCAATATAATCGGCCCATTTAACCGGGTCACTCATCACCGGAGAGAATTCAGGGACTGAGTCTAGACAATGGGACGTCATCAAGCCCTTCTGCTCATTTGTTCCCCAGAGTAGCTGTCCTGCAACAGGCCAAACCCCCCTTACTCCCCCGCCGCCAGTCACTCGGACACACACGGCCGTGCCCACAGTCTCACACTTCTAGTACTTATCTTGGACTCTTAGAATTCGTAATTTCTCAGCTTTTCTGTTATTAGATGATGCAGCCCCAGACGGTGCAGCCGCTAGCAGTCAGCCAATCTACTTCCTCCAACATGGTCAGCCCAAATGAGTGGTCTACAGGGGTCTGCGACTGCTGCGATGACATGGGCATATGTGAGTCCAAAAGCATCATTCTCGGGGGTCCTCATGAGTCTCCTGCTCTGGTTTCCTCTAACGGTGGGATATTGATTTTAGTGGATTGGAACCAGTGATCCTGGAATAAGGCGAGGGTATGGCTTCCTGGTGATGGGTGCAGTGTGGGGGTATGGCTTCCTGGTGATGAGTGCAGTGTGGGGGTATGGCTTCCTGGTGATGAGTGCAGTGTGGGGGTATGGCTTCCTGGTGATGAGTGCAGTGTGGGGGTATGGCTTCCTGGTGATGAGTGCAGTGTGGGGGTATGGCTTCCTGGTGAGGGATGAGTGCAGTGTGGGGGTATGGCTTCCTGGTGACGGATGAGTGCAGTGTGGGGGTATGGCTTCCTGGTGATGAGTGCAGTGTGGGGGTATGGCTTCCTGGTGATGAGTGCAGTGTGGGGGTATGGATTCCTGGTGATGAGTGCAGTGTGGGGGTATGGCTTCCTGGTGAGGGATGAGTGCAGTGTGGGGGTATGGCTTCCTGGTGAGGGATGAGTGCAGTGTGGGGGTATGGCTTCCTGGTGACGGATGAGTGCAGTGTGGGGGTATGGCTTCCTGGTGATGAGTGCAGTGTGGGGGTATGGCTTCCTGGTGAGGGATGAGTGCAGTGTGGGGGTATGGCTTCCTGGTGATGAGTGCAGTGTGGGGGTATGGCTTCCTGGTGATGAGTGCAGTGTGGGGGTATGGCTTCCTGGTGATGAGTGCAGTGTGGGGGTATGGCTTCCTGGTGATGAGTGCAGTGTGGGGGTATGGCTTCCTGGTGAGGGATGAGTGCAGTGTGGGGGTATGGCTTCCTGGTGATGAGTGCAGTGTGGGGGTATGGCTTCCTGGTGATGAGTGCAGTGTGGGGGTATGGATTCCTGGTGATGAGTGCAGTGTGGGGGTATGGCTTCCTGGTGAGGGATGAGTGCAGTGTGGGGGTATGGCTTCCTGGTGAGGGATGAGTGCAGTGTGGGGGTATGGCTTCCTGGTGAGGGATGAGTGCAGTGTTGGGGTATGGCTTCCTGGTGATGAGTGCAGTGTGGGGGTATGGCTTCCTGGTGACGGATGAGTGCAGTGTGGGGGTATGGCTTCCTGGTGATGAGTGTAGTGTGGGGGTATGGATTCCTGGTGAGGGATGAGTGCAGTGTGGGGGGTATAGCTTCCTGGTGATGAGTGCAGTGTGGGGGTATGGCTTCCTGGTGAGGGATGAGTGCAGTGTGGGGGTATGGCTTCCTGGTGATGAGTGCAGTGTGGTGGTATGGCTTCCTGGTGATGGATGAGTGCAGTGTTGGGGTATGGCTTCCTGGTGAGGGATGAGTGCAGTGTGGGGGTATGGCTTCCTGGTGAGGGATGAGTGCAGTGTGGGGGGTATGGCTTCCTGGTGATGGATGAGTGCAGTGTGGGGGGTATGGCTTCCTGGTGAGGGATGAGTGCAGTGTGGGGGTATGGCTTCCTGGTGAGGGATGAGTGCAGTGTGGGGGGTATGGCTTCCTGGTGAGGGATGAGTGCAGTGTGGGGGGTATGGCTTCCTGGTGACGAATGAGTGCAGTGTGGGGGTATGGCTTCCTGGTGAGGGATGAGTGCAGTGTGGGGGTATGGCTTCCTGGTGATGAGTGCAGTGTGGGGGTATGGCTTCCTGGTGATGAGTGCAGTGTGGGGGTATGGCTTCCTGGTGATGAGTGCAGTGTGGGGGTATGGCTTCCTGGTGATGGATGAGTGCAGTGTTGGGGTATGGCTTCCTGGTGAGGGATGAGTGCAGTGTGGAGGTATGGCTTCCTGGTGAGGGATGAGTGCAGTGTGGGGGTATGGCTTCCTGGTGATGAGTGCAGTGTGGGGGTATGGCTTCCTGGTGATGAGTGCAGTGTGGGGGTATGGCTTCCTGGTTATGGATGAGTGCAGTGTGGAGGTATGGCTTCCTGGTGAGGGATGAGTGCAGTGTGGGGGTATGGCTTCCTGGTGATGAGTGCAGTGTGGGGGTATGGCTTCCTGGTGAGGGATAGTTGCAGTGTGGGTGTATAGCTTCCTGGTGATGAGTGCAGTGTGGGGGTAGGGCTTCCTGGTGATGGATGAGTGCAATGTGGGGGTATGGCTTCCTTGTGATGGATGGTTGAAGTGGTTGGACTGGTGGCATGTCATAACTTTGCTCTGAATTTCTCTTCCTCCCTTTGCCTCCAGGCTGCTGTGCCTTCTGGTGTTTCCCCTGTTTCCAGTGTAAGACGGTCAGTGATTTTGGAGAATGTATTTGCCTCCCGATAATGGATCCCGGATGTTTTGGATACATTGGAACTAGTGCAGTTTGTCCCCCAATCTCAATGGCTATGCGAGCTGCTGTCCGAGAACGCTATCGTGTCAGAGTGAGTATGGTTGATGATGTGGTGGAATTGGTGCCAGGTCTGGCCACTTCGTGGAGTAAACCTGATGATGGACCAGGATGATAGTAGATATTACTTCCCCTGACCTGTGATTCTCTGTCCAGGGCTCTATCTGCGATGACTGCTGCTCACTCTACTGCTGCTTCAGCTGCACCTGGTGCCAGATGGCTCGGGAGATCAAGAAGTACAAGCATCCGGTCGCCATCGTGACAGCCCAGACAACTACAGTGATGGGGCCTATGCCACCTCAACCCTACCAAGCATATCCTCCGCAACCCTACCAAGCCTATCCTCCTCAACCCAACCAAGCATATCCTCCTCAACCCAACCAAGCATATCCTCCTCAACCCCACCAAGCATATCCTTCTCCAGCCTACTAGGTCAAAGTAGTCCATCCACTAGATGTATTAGTACCCAGCATCAAAATAAGAGACGTCATGGTTGAGGATGAAGGGAGATTCTAGATGTTATATAGAACCCAACCAATAAACGTTATGGTAGGTAATGGTTGGGGATCAGAAGTCATGAAGAGCAATTTCATCTGCTATTGAGGTCTGTCGTCTGAAGACTTGATCGCACCACCAACACCATTCAAAACCTATAAACACTTATTGTGTCATATTTTCCTCCTGCTTTATCAATAAACCAAGTTTTGGGTCACATAGAGGAGTGTGTGCTGGGGGAAGGACAGGTTATATAGAGGCGTGTGCTAGGGGAAGGCGGGATCACATAGAGGAGTGTGCTGGGGGAAGGACGGGTCACATAGAGGAGTGTGCTGGGGGAAAGACAGGTTACATAGAGGGGTGTGTGCTGGGGAAAAGATAGGTCACATATTGGAGTGTGTGCTGGGGGAAGGATGGGTCACATAGAGGAATTTGTGCTGGGTAAGGATGGGTCACATAGAGGAATATGTGCTGGAGGAAGGACGGGTTTTATAGAGGAGTGTGTGCTGGGGGAAGGACGGGTTTTATAGAGGAGTGTGTGCTGGGGGAAGGACGGATTACATAGAGGAGTGTGTGCTGGGGGAAGGACGGGTTTTATAGAGGAGTGTGTGCTGGGGGAAGGACGGGTTTTATAGAGGAGTGTGTGCTGGGGGAAGGACGGATTACATAGAGGAGTGTGCTGGGGGAAAGACGGGTCACATAGAGGAGTGTGTGCTGGGGGAAAGACGGGTCACATAGAGGAGTGTGTGCTGGGGGAAAGACTGGTCACATAGAGGAGTGTGCTGGGGGAAAGACTGGTCACATAGAGGAGTGTGCTGGGGGAAAGACGGCCACAACTTCAAAGAACAGAAAAAGAGTAAGCCCATAACAATGCAGGCGCACATCTGGATAATAGAAAAATGAATAAATCTTTATTAGAATTACATGATAGATATTACACAACAACAATTGGACTAGAATCCCTATACATGATTAAAAACAATTAAAATCAGAAACAACATGGGAGAACCAGACAATACAAGGAAACCCCCAGGTCTACATCCCAATTAAATATATATAACAACCTTCCCTAATAGATAGACACCCATGTAAACAAAATAAAAGTGCTATGACGGGTCACATATTGGAGTGTGTGCTGGGGGAAGGACAGGTCACATATTGGAGTGTGTGCTGGGGGAAGGACGGGTCACATAGAGGTGTGTGTGCTGGGGGAAGGACGGGTCACATAGAGGAGTGTGTGCTGGGGGAAGGACGGGTCACATAGAGGTGTGTGTGCTGGGGGAAGGACGGGTCACATAGAGAAGTGTGTGCTGGGGAAAGGACGGGTCACATAGAGGAGTGTGTGCTGGGGGAAGGACGGGTCACATAGAGGAGTGTGTGCTGGGGGATGGACGGGTTACATAGAGGAGTGTGTGCTGGGGGAAGGACGGGTCACATAGAGGAGTGTGTGCTGGGGGAAGGACGGGTCACATAGAGGAGTGTGTGCTGGGGAAAGGACGGGTCACATAGAGGTGTGTGCTGGGGAAAGGACGGGTCACATAGAGGTGTGTGCTGGGGGAAGGACGGGTCACATAGAGAAGTGTGTGCTGGAAAAGGACAGGTTACATGGAGGAGTGTGTGCTGGGGGAAGGAGGGGTTACATAGAGGAGTGTGCTGTGGTAAGGACGAGTCACATAGAGTCATGTGTGCTGGGGGAAGGACAGGTCACATAGAGGAGTGTGTGCTGGGGGAAGGACGGTCACAGAGTAGTGTGTTCTGAGGAAGAACAGGTTACATAGAGGAGTGTGTGCTGGGGGAAGGACGGGTCACATAGAGGAGTGTGATGGAGGATGGGTGGGTCACATAGAGGAGTGTGTGCTGGGGGAAGGACGGGTCACATAGAGGAGTGTGTGCTGGGGGATGGACGGGTCACATAGAGGAGTGTGTGCTGGGGAAGGACAGGTCAGATAGAGGGGTGTGTGCTGGGGGATGGACGGGTCACATAGAGGGGTGTGCTGGGGGAAGGACAGGTCACATAGAGGAGTGTGTGCTGGGGGATGGACGGGTTACATAGAGGAGTGTGTGCTGGGGAAGGATGGGTCACATAGAGAAGTGTGTGCTGGGGGAAGGAGAGGTTACATAGAGGAGTGTGTGCTGGGGGAAGGACGGGTCACATAGAGAATGTGTGATGGGGAACGACGGGTCACATAGAGGAGTGTGTGCTGGGGAAGGACGGGTCACATAGAGGAGTGTGCTGGGGAAGGATAGGTCACATATTGGAGTGTGTGCTGGGGGAAGGACGGGTTACATAGAGGAGTGTGTGCTGGGGGAAGGACAGGTTACATAGATGAGTGTGTGCTGGGGGAAGGATGGGTCACAGAGGAGTGTGTGCTGTGGGAAGGTCGGGTCACATAGAGGCGTGTGCTGGGGGAAGGACAGGTCACATAGAATAGTGTATGCTGGGGAAGGACGGGTTACATAGAGGAGTGTGTGCTGGGGGAAGGATGGGTCACAGAGAGGCGTGTGCTGGGGGAAGGACGGGACACAAAGGTATGTGTGCTGGAGGAAAGACAGACCACCTAGAGGTGTGTGCTGGAGGATGGACAGGACAGAGTTGTCTGGAGAAAGCGCGGGTCACCTAGAGGGGTGTGCTGGGGGAAGGACACGTCACATTAAGGCGTGTGTGCTGGAGGAAGGATTGGTCTCAAGGGGGTCTGCTGGGGAAGGATGGATCACAGAGGTCGTGTGCTGGAGGATGGACTAGTAACATAACTGTTTGCGCCAAAGAAAGGAGGGGTCACAGAGGTGTGTGCTGGGGGTAGGACAGGTTATATAGAGACGTGTGCTAGGGGAAGGCGGGATCACATAGAGGAGTTTGTGCTAGGGGAAGGCAGGATCTCAGAGGAGTGTGCTGGGGAAGGCGGGATCACATAGAGGAGTGTGTGCTAGGGAAAGGACAGGTCATATAGAGGTGTGTGCTGGGGGAAGGGCAGGTCACAGAGGTGTGTGTTGGGGGAAGGGCAGGTCACATAGAGGGGTGTTCTGAGGGAAGGACAGGTCACATAGAGGAGTGTGTGCTGGGGGAAGGACAGGTCACATAGAGGTGTGTGCTGGG
This sequence comes from Dendropsophus ebraccatus, assembly GCA_027789725.1. Classification (NCBI taxonomy): domain Eukaryota; kingdom Metazoa; phylum Chordata; class Amphibia; order Anura; family Hylidae; genus Dendropsophus; species Dendropsophus ebraccatus. The sequence continues at coordinate 1,396,689 of JAQFWZ010000073.1, read as the reverse complement.
GGAAGGACGGGTTACAGAGAGGTGTGTGTGCGGGGGGAAGGATGGGTCACATAGAGGTGTGTGATGGAGGATGGGGGGGTCACATAGAGGTGTGTGTGATGGAGGAAGGACGGGTCACATAGAGGTGTGTGATGGAGGAAGGACGGGTCACATAGAGGTGTGTGATGGGGGAAGGACGGGTTACATAGAGGTGTGTGTGCTGGGGGAAGGACGGGTCACATAGAGGAGTGTGTGCTGGGGGAAGGACGGGTTACATAGAGGAGTGTGATGGAGGATGGGTGGGTCACATAGAGGGGTGTGCTGGGGGAAGGACGGGTCACATAGAGGTGTGTGCTGGAGGATGGGTGGGTTACATAGAGGAGTGTGTGCTGGGGGATGGACAGGTCACATAGAGGGGTGTGCTGGGGGATGGACGGGTCACATAGAGGAGTGTGTGATGGAGGATGGGTGGGTTACATAGAGGAGTCTGTGCTGGGGAAGGATGGGTCACATAGAGGAGTGTGCTGGGGGATGGATGGGTCACATAGAGGAGTGTGTGCTGGGGGATGGACAGGTCACATAGAGGGGTGTGCTGGGGGATGGACGGGTCACATAGAGGTGTGTGCTGGAGGATGGGTCACATAGAGGAGTGTGTGCTGGGGGATGGACGGGTCACATAGAGGGGTGTGCTGGGGGATGGACGGGTCACATAGAGGAGTGTGTGCTGGGGGATGGACGGGTCACAGAGGGGTGTGCTGGAGGATGGGTCACATAGAGGAGTGTGTGCTGGGGGATAGACGGGTCACATAGAGGAGTGTGTGCTGGGGGATGGACGGGTCACAGAGGGGTGTGCTGGAGGATGGGTCACATAGAGGAGTGTGTGCTGGGGGATGGACGGGTCACATAGAGGAGTGTGATGGAGGATGGGTGGGTTACATAGCGGAGTGTGTGCTGGGGAAGGATGGGTCAAATAGAGGAGTGTGTGCTGGGGGATGGACGGGTCACATAGAGGAGTGTGTGCTGGGGGATGGACGGGTCACATAGAGGGGTGTGCTGGGGGATGGACGGGTCACATAGAGGGGTGTGCTGGGGGATGGACGGGTCACATAGAAGAGTGTGTGCTGGGGGATGGACGGGTCACATAGAGGAGTGTGTGCTGGGGGAAGGACGGGTCACATAGAGGAGTGTGCTGGAGGATGGGTGGGTTACATAGAGGAGTGTGTGCTGGGGGAAGGATGGGTCACATAGAGGGGTGTGCTGGGGGATGGACGGGTCACATAGAAGAGTGTGTGCTGGGGGATGGACGGGTCACATAGAGGGGTGTGCTGGGGGATGGACGGGTCACATAGAAGAGTGTGTGCTGGGGGATGGACGGGTCACATAGAGGGGTGTGCTGGGGGATGGACGGGTCACATAGAAGAGTGTGTGCTGGGGGATGGACGGGTCACATAGAGGGGTGTGCTGGGGGATGGACGGGTCACAGGGGCGTAGCTAGGGGTTCAGCCTAGGGGGGGCGAGTGAGTCTGAGTGGGCCCCCAACCTATTATGTTATCTATAGGGAACCTCAGTAGACCCCAAACAAATAGAGGTGTAAGTAAAGTGCAGACACATCCAGTGACTCACAGGTGACGTCTTCTCTGATGAGAGTGGGTCAGGTTTCCTTTTCTTTTTCATTGTGAAGACTCTTCTAACCACAAATCATCACAGCAGTATCTGCCAGACAAACATCTTCAGCACCTTACTTTTACAGCCCCTTTAACCCCCAGACGACCTAGGGCGTAACTGTACGCCCTGGGTGTTTCTCCCGCTATGAAGCGTGCTCCGGAGCAGAGCGCGCTTCATAGCAGGTGGGGGCCGGCTGCAATCAGCAGCCGGGACCTCACCGGTAATGACACGCTGCAGCGATCGCGCTGCCGCGTGTCATTAACTCCTTAAACGCCGCGATCGCGGCGTTTAAGTGTAAGTGACAGGGGGAGTCCCCTGTCACTTACCGATCGGGACCCCCGCAGTGTGACTGCGGGGGTCCCGATCGGTAAAACGGGCCGCTGGATGTCTCTCACCTGCCTCCGTGCGGTCCGATCGGCGATCTGCTACACTGAGCCTGCTACAGGCAGGCTCAATGAGTAGATCGCCGATAACACTGATCAATGCTGTGCCTATGGCATAGCAATGATCAGTGTAAAAATCCAAGTACTGGATGTAAAAGTCCCCCAAAGGGACTTCAAAAGTGTAAAAAAAAAAAGTTCGAAACACTAACACACTACCCCAAAGCCCCTCCCCCAATAAAAGTCTAAATCACCCCCCTTTCCCATTATATAAATAAAACATATAAAAATAAATAAATAGATAAACATATAATATACCATAGCGTGCGTAATTGTCCGATCTATTAAAATATAACAAGCGCCATTGCGAACGGTAAACGGCGTACACGGAAAGGGGGAAAAAAGTGCGCGGATTACCGATTTTATGTTACATTATATATAAAAAATTTTTTATAAAGAGTGATCAAAACGTCCGATCTTCACAAATATGGTATTAATAAAAACTAGAGATCATGGCGGAAAAAATGACACCCCATACAGCCCCGTAGGTGAAAAAATAAAACCGTTATAAGCGTCACAATAGGCCCATTTTATTTATAATTAATTGCCAAAAAAAAAGGATTTCATTTTAAAAAAAATCTATAACATTAGAGAATCTGTGTAACCTGCATATGGCTGTGTTCGGACCTATAGAATAATAGTATCATGTCGCTGTTACCATATAGTGCATTACGTAGACACAGGAACCCCCCAAACGTTACCATATTGCATTCTTATTTACGATTTCACCTATTTATATCTTCATAAATAATATATTTGGGATTCCATCATACATGTTATGGTAAAATGAATGACGCCATTACACAGTACAACTATTCCTGTAACAAACAAGCACTTACATGGCCTGTAGATAAAAAACTGAGAGTGCTGGAGCTCTTAGAAGGGGAGGAGGGAAAAACGAAAACACTAAGATCAAAATTTGCGCGGTCCACTGGGTCATTTTGGGCCTGGTCCTCAAAGGGTTAACCACCTCTATACAAACTCTCCATCATAGTGCCCTTAAACAGTAACAGAGACTTCTTTGAAGACCAATCTGTAGTCATTTTTCCTTTTCTGTGCTTCTTTCTATACTTAGATCCCATCTTTATGCCTGTATCTGTAGTTAGGATCCATCATTGTGTCCTCATCTGTAGTTAAGACATCCTCTTCATGCCCCATCTGTAGTTGTGTTCCATCTCTTTGCCCTCTGTAGTTAGCCCCCCCCTCCTCTCTAATGTACTGTACCACTGTCCTCTCTAATGTCCTGTACCACTGTCCTTTCTAATGTACTGTACCACTGTCCTCTAATGTACTGTACCACTGTCCTCTCTAATGTCCTGTACCATTGTCCTCTCTAATGTACTGTACCACTGTCCTCTAATGTACTGTACCACTGTCCCCTCTAATGTGCTGTACCACTGTCCCCTCTAATGTACTGTACCACTGTCCTCTAATGTACTGTACCACTGTCCTCTAATGTCCTGTACCACTGTCCCCTCTAATGTACTGTACCACTGTCCTCTAATGTACTGTACCACTGTCCTCTAATGTACTGTACCACTGTCCTCTCTAATGTACTGTACCACTGTCCTCTAATGTACTATACCACTGTCCTCTAATGTACTATACCACTGTCCCCTCTAATGTACTGTACCACTGTCCTCTCTAATGTACTGTACCACTGTCCCCTCTAATGTACTGTACCACTGTCCCCTCTAATGTACTGTACCACTGTCCTCTCTAATGTACTGTACCACTGTCCCCTCTAATATACTGTACCACTGTCCCCTCTAATATACTGTACCACTGTCCTCTAATGCAGTGATTTTCAACCTTTTTTGAGCCGCGGCACACTTTTTATACTTAAAAAATCCCGGGGCACACCACCAACCAAAATGGCACAAAATGACACTAAAAAAGTACATATTATACATATAGTTAATAATATAGTTTCTAAATGTATTTAAACTCACTCAGTGTGAAACCTGGGCCTGTTTTCTTCTCCCCCCTGTGCTTCTCTCCACCATACTTCTCCCCCCTACTTCTCTCCTGTGCTTCTCTCCACCATACTTCTCCCCCCTGCTTCTCTCCTGTGCTTCTCTCCACCATACTTCTCCCCCCTGCTTCTCACCTGTGCTTCTCTCCCCCATGCTTCTCTCCTGTGCTTCTCTCCACCATACTTCTCTCCCCCCTGCTTCTCTCCACCATACGTCTCTCCCCTCTGCTTCTCTTCACCATACTTCTCCCCCCTGCTTCTCTCCTGTGCTTCTCTCCACCATACTTCTCCCCCCTGCTTCTCTCCTGTGCTTCTCTACCCCCTGCTTCTCTCCCCATGCTTCTCTCCTGTGCTTCTCTCCCGCGTGCTTCTCTCCTGTGCTTCTCTCCACCAAACTTCTCTCCCCCCTGCTTCTCTCCGCTGTTTCTCTCCCCTGTTTCTCCCCCATCCCCAGGTTTCTCTCCCCCATTGTTTTCTCCTGTTTCACAGGGGCACCATAGTTTGGGGAACTTTCCCCGCGGCACACCCGACCATATGTCGCGGCACACTAGTGTGACACGGCACACTGGTTGAAAATCACTGCTCTAATGTACTGTACCACTGTCCTCTCTAATGTACTGTACCACTCTCCTCTCTAATGTACTGTACCACTGTCCTCTAATGTACTGTACCACTGTCCTCTCTAATGTACTGTACCACTGTCCCCTCTAATGTACTGTACCACTGTCCTCTAATGTACTGTACCACTGCCCCCTCTAATGTACTGTACCACTCTCCTCTCTAATGTACTGTACCACTGTCCCCTCTAATGTACTGTACCACTGTCCTCTAATGTACTGTACCACTGTCCTCTAATGTACTGTACCACTGTCCTCTCTAATGTACTGTACCACTGTCCCCTCTAATGTACTGTACCACTGTCCTCTGTAATGTACTGTATCACTGCCCCCTCTAATGTACTGTACCACTGTCCTCTCTAATGTACTGTACCACTGTCCTCTCTAATGTACTGTACCACTGTCCTCTAATGTACTGTACCACTGTGCTCTCTAATGTACTGTACCACTGTCCCCTCTAATGTACTGTACCTCTGTCCCCTCTAATGTACTGTACCACTGTCCTCTAATGTACTGTACCACTGTGCTCTCTAATGTACTGTACCACTGTCCTCTCTAATGTACTGTACCACTGTCCTCTGTAATGTACTGTACCACTGTCCTCTGTAATGTACTGTAACACTGCCCCCTCTAATGTACTGTACCACTCTCCTCTCTAATGTACTGCACCACTGTCCCCTCTAATGTACTGTACCACTGTCCTCTAATGTACTGTACCACTGTCCTCTCTAATGTACTGTACCACTGTCCCCTCTAATGTACTGTACCACTGTCCTCTAATGTACTGTACCACTGTCCTCTGTAATGTACTGTATCACTGCCCCCTCTAATGTACTGTACCACTGTCCTCTCTAATGTACTGTACCACTGTCCTCTAATGTACTGTACCACTGTGCTCTCTAATGTACTGTACCACTGTCCCCTCTAATGTACTGTACCTCTGTCCCCTCTAATGTACTGTACCACTGTCCTCTAATGTACTGTACCACTGTGCTCTCTAATGTACTGTACCACTGTCCTCTAATGTACTTTACCACTGTCCTCTCTAATGTACTGTACCACTGTCCCCTCTAATGTACTGTACCACTGTCCTCTAATGTACTGTACCACTGTCCTCTCTAATGTACTGTACCACTGTCCTCTAATGTACTGTACCACTGTGCTCTCTAATGTACTGTACCACTGTGCTCTCTAATGTACTGTACCACTGTGCTCTCTAATGTACTGTACCACTGTCCCCTAATGTACTGTACCACTGTCCTCTAATGTACTGTACCACTGTCCTCTAATGTACTGTACCACTGTCCTCTCTAATGTACTGTACCACTGTCCTCTAATGTACTGTACCACTGTCCCCTCTAATGTACTGTACCACTGTGCTCTCTAATGTACTGTACCACTGTCCTCTAATGTACTGTACCACTGTCCTCTAATGTACTGTACCACTGTCCTCTAATGTACTGTACCACTGTCCTCTCTAATGTACTGTACCACTGTCCTCTAATGTACTGTACCACTGTCCCCTCTAATGTACTGTACCACTGTGCTCTCTAATGTACTGTACCACTGTCCTCTAATGTACTGTACCACTGTCCTCTAATGTATTGTACCACTGTCCTCTAATGTACTGTGAGAAAAAATAGAAAAAATGTCAGCTCACCAAACTTGCTGTAGTGATTAGCTCAGTTGGCAGTGGTGTCTTGAAGCACGTGGGAAAAAAATATTGCGGGCCACAACCCGTAGGGCAATCAGCAAAGGGTAAACATCCACAGCTTCTTAAAATATAAACTTCTTTATTACGGCATCAAAACATAAAAGAACAAACAAAAAAGTGAACAGTGAGCTTAAAAAACGCTGACGCGTTGCGAGGCTCTACCTCTTAATCATGGCAAGGTGAAAGCATAAATGACAGATTTTTTATGTTGCCCCATGTGATGCGAAAGGTATAGGGAACGCCCCTCAAAGGGAAGGGTAATCTCTCGTCAAATCGATCACATGATCGGCTTACAACATATATACAAAAACACAAAAGACGAAAGAAAAATAACAAAGTTACTCCCAGAAATATACACCAGTTACAACCCAAGGGGCTTAGTAAATATACAATAAGTCTGATTTATAGTTCAGGCCTCTTGGGAATCTGGTGTCCAATAGGAGAATCCACAGGGCTTCTCGTTCGCGTAAAAGGGAAGTCCAATTGCCTCCCCTCCTGGGTTGTTTAACCCTTTCTATGGCGCTAATGCGGAGACTACTGATGTTACCAGGGTGACACTCTACAAAGTGTTTTGCTAAACCGGATAGCGATCTACAAGATCTACCAAGGGAATGTGATCTGATGTCCGCAATGTGTTCCCCCATTCGGATTTTAAGTTTTCGTGTACTGGAACCTACATATTGGACGTTACAAATGTTACAACGTGCTACATATACAATGTAATTTGTGTTACAGTTAATAAAAGATTTTATAGGATAGTTGCGACCTGTACTACAAGAGGTTATGATATTACTCTTATCTGCGAATTGACAAATACCGCATCGTGGTACCGCACATTTAAAAAATCCCTGGACCGAGAGCCAATTATGTGCTCCTCTGTCAGATACGCTAGATGAAACATCGCTGGGTGCAAGTAAATTACCTAGGGTAAGACCACGTCGTGCAACACACCTGATGTGTACTGTGTGAATTTATACTAAAAGTTACGTTTTTTCTGTTGACTAATAATTTTTTTCAGTTCAGTGAGGATTTCTTTTTACAGGTTCTTGGCTGCCCTATGGGCGCGTCTTTTTCTCCTTCTCTTGCAAATTTATTTATGGCATATTGGGAGGAGGTTTATCTGTGTAGTGTCCATAACCCCTTTGTAGGTTTGGTGGCCTGGTATGGACGCTACATAGATGACCTCCTCCTGGTCTGGCGGGGTTCACATGAGGAGGCTGCAGACTTTGTGCGGTTTATCAATGACAATCCACTTAACCTCAGTTTTACCTTTCAATTTGAAGTTGACTCTATTTCCTTCTTAGATGTCACTCTGAGGTTTGTGGAGGGTAGGATACAATCTGAATTGTACAGGAAACCGAGTGCAGGAAATGGAGTACTCCATGCCTCTAGCAGCCATCCCCCACACGTTAGTAGAAATTTACCAATTGGCGAATTCATTCGCCTTATACGTAACTGTTCGAACAAAGACATTTACACCCGCCAAGCTGAACAACTTACCCACCGCTTGACACTCAGAGGATACAAACATCATGTTATCACTAGAGCGAGGGCCATAGCGGAGAGTAAGGACCGTTCTTTTCATTTGCAAGATAGACATGAAACAAAAAATCATAATGTGAACAGTCTCCAAGCTAACCATTTTTCTCATAATCCCATAGTTTTTTCCACCAGATACAGCCCCCAATTTCAGGACATATGTAAAATTGTAAATAGATATTTGCCTTTACTCTATCAGGACAGGAAATGTGAGCTAGCCCTTAAAACCGGCATCAGGTGTGTTGCACGACGTGGTCTTACCCTAGGTAATTTACTTGCACCCAGCGATGTTTCATCTAGCGTATCTGACAGAGGAGCACATAATTGGCTCTCGGTCCAGGGATTTTTTGAATGTGCGGTACCACGATGCGGTATTTGTCAATTCGCAGATAAGAGTAATATCATAACCTCTTGTAGTACAGGTCGCAACTATCCTATAAAATCTTTTATTAACTGTAACACAAATTACATTGTATATGTAGCACGTTGTAACATTTGTAACGTCCAATATGTAGGTTCCAGTACACGAAAACTTAAAATCCGAATGGGGGAACACATTGCGGACATCAGATTACATTCCCTTGGTAGATCTTGTAGATCGCTATCCGGTTTAGCAAAACACTTTGTAGAGTGTCACCCTGGTAACATCAGTAGTCTCCGCATTAGCGCCATAGAAAGGGTTAAACAACCCAGGAGGGGAGGCAATTGGACTTCCCTTTTACGCCAACGAGAAGCCCTGTGGATTCTCCTATTGGACACCAGATTCCCAAGAGGCCTGAACTATAAATCAGACTTACTGTATATTTATTAAGCCCCTTGGGTTGTAACTGGTGTATATTTCTGGGAGTAACTTTGTTATTTTTCTTTCGTCTTTTGTGTTTTTGTATATATGTTGTAAGCCGATCATGTGATCGATTTGACGAGAGATTTCCCTTCCCTTTGAGGGGCGTACCCTATTCCTTTCGCATCACATGGGGCAACATAAAAAATCTGTCATTTATGCTTTCACCTTGCCATGATTAAGAGGTAGAGCCTCGCAACGCGTCGGCGTTTTTTAAGCTCACTGTTCACTTTTTTGTTTGTTCTTTTATGTTTTGATGCCGTAATAAAGAAGTTTATATTTTAAGAAGCTGTGGATGTTTACCCTTCTCTAATGTCCTGTACCACTGTCCTCTCTAATGTACTGTACTACTGTCCTCTAATGTACTGTACCACTGTCCTCTAATGTACTGTACCACTGTCCCCTCTAATGTACTGTACCACTGTCCTCTGTAATGTACTGTATCACTGTCCTCTGTAAAACACAAACTGGAGAGAATGGAACCGCTGCACATCCCATCTATGGCTGATACTAATGCCGCTAGGCCTATATTAAAAATCAACACCAGAGTGTCTGTATATGAATTGATCAAGCATATTGCCCCGTGTACCACCGTGCAGGTCCTCTGGTCCACACGGGTCCCTACGCTAACTCCACACCGTGTCGGTCAGCGACCGCCAACCCTGCAAAGCGTGCACATGCAGGGAAGGGAGGCCATGGAACGGCCCTACAACCCCAATGTCACAGGACCAGACCCAAAAAGTCCCACCAAAACCCGGCCAGCACCACCGGCGGGGAAGGCTGCCCCCAAGCGACACAAGTATGGTATTACACTTACCATTGCTGCTCTCACAGAATGGGGAAGACATAAGGTCCAGACATGTGAGCACAGGCATATCCTGCTAATTTTGGTCATGTGGGTCTTATGAAGGAGTGGCTGTGCGCGCCTGTGGGGTTGGTGGCCACTGACTGGCACGGTGTGGACTTAGTGTAGGGACCCATGTGTATCAGATACCGGCACGGGGTACATGGGGCAGTATGGCTTGATCAATTCATACACAAAATTCTGATGTGTTTTTTATTTAGCCTAGGGGCACTAGTATCAGCCATAGGTGTGAGGTGCAGCACTCTGTTTCTTCCCTGAACCGCACTGTCCTCTGTAATGTACTGTATCACTGTCCTCTCTAATGTGCTGTACCACTGTCCTCTAATGTACTGTACCACTGTCCTCTCTAATGTACTGTACCACTGTCCTCACTAATGTGCTGTACCACTGTCCTCTAATGTACTGTACCACTGTCCTCTCTAATGTACTGTACCACTGTCCTCACTAATGTGCTGTACCACTGTCCTCTAATGTACTGTACCACTGTCCCCTCTAATGTACTGTACCACTGTCCCCTCTAATGTGCTGTACCACTGTCCTCTCTAATGTACTGTACCACTCTCCTCTAATGTACTGTACCACTCTCCTCTAATGTACTGTACCGCTGTCCCCTCTAATGTACTGTACCACTGTCCTCTCTCATGTACTGTACCACTGTCCCCTCTAATGTACTGTACCACTGTCCTCTCTAATGTTCTGTACCACTGTCCCCTCTAAGGTACTGTACCACTGTCCCCTCTAATGTACTGTACCACTGTCCTCTCTAATATACTGTACCACTGTCCTCTCTAATATACTGTACCACTGTCCTCTCTAATATACTGTACCACTGTCCTCTCTAATATACTGTACCACTGTCCCCTCTAAGGTACTGTACCACTGTCCTCTCTAAGGTACTGTACCACTGTCCTCTCTAATGTACTGTACCACTGTCCTCTCTAATGTACTGTACCACTGTCCTCTCTAATGTACTGTACCACTGTCCTCTCTAATGTACTGTACCACTGTCCTCTCTAATGTACTGTACCACTGTCCCCTCTAATGTACTGTACCACTGTCCTCTAATGTACTGTACCACTGTCCTCTAATGTACTGTACCACTGTCCCCTCTAATGTGCTGTACCACTGTCCTCTCTAATGTACTGTACCACTGTCCCCTCTAATGTACTGTACCACTGTCCCCTCTCATGTACTGTACCACTGTCCCCTCTCATGTACTGTACCACTGTCCCCTCTAATGTACTGTACCACTGTCCTCTCTAATGTACTGTACCACTGTCCCCTCTAATGTACTGTACCACTGTCCTCTCTAATGTACTGTACCACTGTCCTCTCTAATGTACTGTACCACTGTCCTCTCTCATGTATTGTACCACTGTCCCCTCTAATGTACTGTACCACTCTCCTCTAATGTACTGTACCACTGACCTCTCTAATGTACTGTACCACTGTCCTCTAATGTACTGTGCCACTGTCCCCTCTAATGTACTGTACCACTGTCCCCTCTAATGTACTGTACCACTGTCCCCTCTAATGTACTGTACCACTGTCCTCTAAGGTACTGTACCACTGCCCCCTCTAATGTACTGTACCACTGTCCTCTCTAATGTACTGTACCACTGCACCCCCTAATGTACTGTACCACTGTCCTCTCTAATGTACTGTACCACTGTCCTCTCTAATGTACTGTACCACTGCACCCCCTAATGTACTGTACCACTGTCCTCTCTAATGTACTGTACCACTGCCCCCCCCCTAATGTACTGTACCACTGTCCTCTCTAATGTACTGTACCACTGTCCTCTAATGTACTGTACCACTGTCCTCTCTAATGTACTGTACCACTGTCCTCTAATGTACTGTACCACTGTCCTCTAATGTACTGTACCACTGTCCTCTAATGTACTGTACCACTGTCCCCTCTAATGTACTGTACCACTGTCCCCTCTAATGTACTGTACCACTGTCCCCTCTAATGTACTGTACCACTGTCCTCTAATGTACTGTACCACTGTCCTCTAATGTACTGTACCACTGTCCTCTAATGTACTGTACCACTGTCCTCTAATGTACTGTACCACTGTCCTCTCTAATGTACTGTACCACTGTCCTCTCTAATGTACTGTACCACTGTCCTCTCTAATGTACTGTACCACTGTCCTCTAATGTACTGTACCACTGTCCTCTCTAATGTACTGTACCACTGTCCTCTCTAATGTACTGTGCCACTGTCCTCTCTAATGTACTGTACCACTGTCCTCTAATGTACTGTACCACTGTCCCCTCTAATGTACTGTACCACTGTCCCCTCTAATGTACTGTACCACTGTGCTCTCTAATGTACTGTACCACTGTCCCCTCTAATGTACTGTACCACTGTCCTCTCTAATGTACTGTGCCACTGTCCCCTCTAATGTACTGTACCACTGTCCCCTCTAATGTACTTTACTACTGACCTCCTAAATCATTGTTTTCCAACCAGTGTCTCCTCAGCTGTTCCTTAACTACAACCTCCATTATGTCAGGACATGATGGGAGTTCTAGTCTTGTAGCGACTGAAGGGTCACATGTTGGAGAACACTATACTAAATAAATCTCCCTCCTAAATTATGGTTTCCCTACCAGTGGCAAAACTACAACTCCCATTGTACCCTGGTGGCAGGACATGATGAGAGTTTTAGTTTGCTTCCTAACAGTGGCTCCTGAGCTGTTACCAATCATTTAGGGGTACAGTTTATTTAGTAAAGTATTCTCCAACATGTGACCCTCCTGCTGTTCCTAAACTACAATCCCCACTATCTCCTGCCAGAAGGGCATGATGGGAGCTGTAGTTTTGTCACAGGTTTGAGAACACTACTAAATAAACTCTACCTATGTGTATACATTCCAGCCGGGATTCCTCAGAAGGCAGTACTACATAAGTTCCGTAGAAATCACGGCCATTGTTACAACGGAACTTACTGTATGTAGTGTGAACATAGCCTTAAACACTAAGGGCCACATGTATCATCCGGCGAATGGATGATTTTCGGCGGAAAGTGCCGATTTGCGTCTTTTTTTAAGCAAAAATGGCGGATTTGCGAATAAAATATTCGCAAATCGGCACTTTCCGCCGAGTACGCCAGGGGGCGGAAAAGGGGCGGAGAGTGGGCGGAACGGAGCCATTTATCATCCGTTCCGCCAAAATGTGCGCCGAAAACCTACTCCAGTCCTCAGCTGGCGTAGGTTTTCGGCGGTGCGCAACGGCGCACACGGGATTTATGTAGAGGTAGTCCGCCTCTACATAAATCTCCGTAGCGCCGGAGCTGCGGGGGCATTTTTACGTCCGGCGTAAAAAACGCCGGACTTAATAAATGCCTCCCTAAGTTTTACTTATCTCTTCTTACATCGCATTACATACACCCAGGGACACACACACACACACACATCCCATGCACCCAGGACACACACACACATCCCATGCACCCAGGACACACACATCCCATGCACCCAGGACACACACACACACATCCCATGCACCCAGGACACACACATCTCATGCACCCAGGACACACACACATCTCATGCACCCAGGGACACACACACATCTCATGCACCCAGGGACACACACACATCTCATGCACCCAGGGACACACACACATCTCATGCACCCAGGGACACACACACACATCCCATGCACCCGGGGACACACACACACATCCCATGCACCCGGGGACACACACACACACATCCCATGCACCCAGGACACAGACACATCCCATGCACCCAGGACACAGACACATCCCATGCACCCAGGACACACACATCACATGCACCCAGGACACACACATCCCATGCACCCAGGACACAGACACATCCCATGCACCCGGGACACACACACATCCCATGCACCCAGGGACACACACACACACACACATCCCATGCACCCAGGACACAGACACATCCCATGCACCCAGGACACACACACATCCCATGCACCCAGGACACACACACATCCCATGCACCCAGGACACACACATCCCATGCACCCAGGACACACACACATCTCATGCACCCAGGACACACACACATCTCATGCACCCAGGACACACACATCCCATGCACCCAGGACACACACATCCCATGCACCCAGGACACACACATCCCATGCACCCAGGACACACACATCCCATGCACCCAGGACACACACACACACACACACATCCCATGCACCCAGGACACACACATCTCATGCACCCAGGGACACACACACATCTCATGCACCCAGGGACACACACACATCTCATGCACCCAGGGACACACACACATCTCATGCACCCAGGGACACACACACACATCCCATGCACCCAGGGACACACACACACATCCCATGCACCCGGGGACACACACACACACACATCCCATGCACCCAGGACACAGACACATCCCATGCACCCAGGACACAGACACATCCCATGCACCCAGGACACAGACACATCCCATGCACCCAGGACACACACATCACATGCACCCAGGACACACACATCCCATGCACCCGGGACACAGACACATCCCATGCACCCGGGACACACACACATCCCATGCACCCAGGGACACACACACACACATCCCATGCACCCAGGACACAGACACATCCCATGCACCCAGGACACACACATCCCATGCACCCAGGACACAGACACATCCCATGCACCCAGGACACACACATCACATGCACCCAGGACACACACATCCCATGCACCCAGGACACAGACACATCCCATGCACCCAGGACACACACATCACATGCACCCAGGACACACACATCCCATGCACCCAGGACACAGACACATCCCATGCACCCAGGACACACACATCCCATGCACCCAGGACACACACATCCCATGCACCCAGGACACACACATCCCATGCACCCAGGACACACACATCCCATGCACCCAGGACACACACATCTCATGCACCCAGGACACACACATCCCATGCACCCAGGACACACACACATCACATGCACCCAGGACACACACATCCCATGCACCCAGGACACAGACACATCCCATGCACCCGGGACACACACACATCCCATGCACCCGGGACACACACACATCCCATGCACCCAGGGACACACACACACACACACACACATCCCATGCACCCAGGACACAGACACATCCCATGCACCCAGGACACACACATCACATGCACCCAGGACACACACCCAGGGACACACACACACACACACACACACACACACACACACACATCCCATGCACCCAGGACACAGACACATCCCATGCACCCAGGACACACACATCACATGCACCCAGGACACACACATCCCATGCACCCAGGACACACACATCCCATGCACCCAGGACACACACATCCCATGCACCCAGGACACACACATCCCATGCACCCAGGACACACACACATCCCATGCACCCAGGACACACACACATCCCATGCACCCAGGACACACACATCCCATGCACCCAGGACACACACACATCCCATGCACCCAGGACACACACACATCCCATGCACCCAGGACACACACATCTCATGCACCCAGGACACACACATCTCATGCACCCAGGACACACACATCTCATGCACCCAGGACACACACATCCCATGCACCCAGGACACACACACATCCCATGCACCCAGGACACACACACATCCCATGCACCCAGGACACACACACATCCCATGCACCCAGGACACACACATCCCATGCACCCAGGACACACACACACATCCCATGCACCCAGGACACACACATCCCATGCACCCAGGACACACACACATCCCATGCACCCAGGAACACACACATCCCATGCACCCAGGACACACACACATCTCATGCACCCAGGACACACACATCCCATGCACCCAGGACACACACACATCACATGCACCCAGGACACACACATCCCATGCACCCAGGACACAGACACATCCCATGCACCCGGGACACACACACATCCCATGCACCCGGGACACACACACATCCCATGCACCCAGGGACACACACACACACACACACACATCCCATGCACCCAGGACACAGACACATCCCATGCACCCAGGACACACACATCACATGCACCCAGGACACACACCCAGGGACACACACACACACACACACACACACACACACACACATCCCATGCACCCAGGACACAGACACATCCCATGCACCCAGGACACACACATCACATGCACCCAGGACACACACATCCCATGCACCCAGGACACAGACACATCCCATGCACCCAGGACACACACATCCCATGCACCCAGGACACACACATCCCATGCACCCAGGACACACACATCCCATGCACCCAGGACACACACATCCCATGCACCCAGGACACACACACATCCCATGCACCCAGGACACACACACATCCCATGCACCCAGGACACACACATCCCATGCACCCAGGACACACACACATCCCATGCACCCAGGACACACACACATCCCATGCACCCAGGACACACACATCTCATGCACCCAGGACACACACATCTCATGCACCCAGGACACACACATCTCATGCACCCAGGACACACACATCCCATGCACCCAGGACACACACACATCCCATGCACCCAGGACACACACACATCCCATGCACCCAGGACACACACACATCCCATGCACCCAGGACACACACACATCCCATGCACCCAGGACACACACACATCCCATGCACCCAGGACACACACATCCCATGCACCCAGGACACACACACACATCCCATGCACCCAGGACACACACATCCCATGCACCCAGGACACACACACATCCCATGCACCCAGGAACACACACATCCCATGCACCCAGGACACACACACATCTCATGCACCCAGGACACACACACATCTCATGCACCCAGGACACACACACATCCCATGCACCCAGGACACACACACATCTCATGCACCCAGGACACACACACATCCCATGCACCCAGGACACACACATCCCATGCACCCAGGACACACACACACATCCCATGCACCCAGGACACACACATCCCATGCACCCAGGACACACACACATCCCATGCACCCAGGAACACACACATCCCATGCACCCAGGACACACACACATCTCATGCACCCAGGACACACACACATCCCATGCACCCAGGACACACACACATCCCATGCACCCAGGACACACAGCACTTACTGTAATTGCAGGGAAGCTCTGAGGGGGCCATGTGGTGCAGTTCTCTGATCTTCTCCTCACAGTCGGACTCTGGGCCCCTCCTCTTCTTCTGTCCCGACATCCAGGAGAGCAGGAAGCAGCCGGAGGAGGGAGTGGGGGAGGGGCCCGGGCTGTGAGGAGGGGGTCCTGTCTGTGTCTCTTCTGCCCTGGTATAGAGTGACCAGACACACAGACAGGAAGCTGCAGTGTCTGCCCTGAGTGCAGCGGCCGCTACTTCCGGGCAGCCTTAAAGTGGCAGAGCAGCCTAATTAACATCCGGCCTCTGCGGCCCTTAAGTGTACTGGGGGGGACCGGCCCGGGGGGCCCCCAGCCTTGGTGGGCCCGGGGGCGACCGCCCCCTTTGCCCCCTCTAATTTCGCTACTGACGTTAACATAGAGGGGTGTGCTGGGGGATGGACGGGTCACATAGAGGGGTGTGCTGGGGGATGGACGGGTCACATAGAGGAGTGTGTGCTGGGGGATGGACGGGTCACATAGAGGAGTGTGTGCTGGGGGAAGGACGGGTCACATAGAGGGGTGTGTGCTGGGGGAAGGACAGGTCACATAGAGGAGTGTGTGCTGGGGGAAGGACGGGTCACATAGAGGAGTGTGTGCTGGGGGATGGACGGGACACATAGAGGGGTGTGCTGGGGGAAGGACACGTCACATAGAGGAGTGTGTGCTGGGGGATGGACGGGACACATAGAGGGGTGTGCTGGGGGATGGACGGGTCACATAGAGGGGTGTGCTGGGGGAAGGACGGGTCACATATAGGGGTGTGCTGGGGGATGGACGGGTCACATAGAGGAGTGTGTGCTGGGGAAGGACGGGTCACATAGAGGAGTGTGTGCTGGGGGATGGACGGGACACATAGAGGGGTGTGCTGGGGGATGGACGGGACACATAGAGGGGTGTGCTGGGGGATGGACGGGACACATAGAGGAGTGTGTGCTGGGGGATGGACGGGTCACATAGAGGAGTGTGTGCTGGGGGATGGACGGGTCACATAGAAGAGTGTGTGCTGGGGGATGGACTGGTCACATAGATGGGTGTGTGCTGGGGGATGGACGGGTCACATAGAGGGGTGTGTGCTGGGGGATGGACGGGTCACATAGAGGAGTGTGCTGGGGGATGGACGGGTCACATAGAGGAGTGTGCTGAGGCAGAGATGTTGTGGATGTTTTGCCCTGTAACTTCTACCATTTAAGGGGCAATGTTGTATTTGTAGCCTACAGGTCCAGTGTAGATTGGGTAATACACAGGTATGCCAGGGGTGTAAAACACGCTTATTCAGCCCCGTATGTGATGCCACATCGGCATGTGATGTTGTCATGGAAAGTCTGCCCTCCACTAATAATGCCGTGTATGCAGGGCCGGATTAAGGTTGGTGGAGGCCCCAGACGACAATCTTGTTAGACCCCCCCCCCCCCCCCAAAAAAAAATAAAATACTATACCTAGATCTATATAGATGCCCGCTTACTGTAGGCAAAAAGGTGACTTAGCACAGACCCCTCCTCACTCCTGGCTGTATGGCTCAGCATCCTCCTCTGTTGTGCACGTGATGGTCACTAGAGGCTGCAGTGCAGAGGAAGATGCCAGGCCCTAGAGACAGGAGCGGGGGGGGCTTAGTGTTCTCACATTGTCTTTGTGTTAATAACGCACTGTGAGAGCCCAGCACTTTCTGTGCGCTCTTCCCCACTGTGTTAGTGACATATAACATAGCCAGATCTCCTGGGTAAGTAGCGCTGTTCTACTAGATTGGCGCTCGCTTACAGAGCCTATGATAAGGCTGGATCAGCAATTGGTCGCACATCACTATTAAACGCAGCGATGCACGGCCGGTGGCCAATGATTTTTGAACATGTAGAAAGACATTGATCAGTTAATGGGGATATTTTGCTAGAGAGAAGCAGTATGGGTATTATGACTAACCTTTTATTTTACCCCTGGGCACCCCGACTGAATAATGTGCTAAAAAATACAAAAGAAATGTCATTCAGTGACTCTTTGATCTCAGGCATCACTTTCCTTTTCCTCTCCATCTGGCCCAGACCACCATGATGATTTCTTGCAGCTACAATTCATCTCTTCAGAACCTGCCAGACAAACATCTTAGGCTTCGCACTTTTTCAGCAACTTCCTTCCCTTATTCCCACCCATAATGTCGCAAACAGTAGTAATGCCACTTTTTAGTGTGATTTCCAGAAAAGTGAGAAGGTAGCTGTAGTTCTCCCCCCTGCTGTCCTGGTAGCTGTAGTTCTCCCCCCCCCTGTGGTGTCCTGGTAGCTGTAGTTCTCCCCCCTGGTGTCCTGGTAGCTGTAGTGTGTTGTTCTGTACTGGGTGTATACAGTATATCGGTGATGTGCAGGTGTTGTTCTGTACTGGGTGGGGTGTTTATATCAGTGATGTGCGGGTGTTGTTCTGTACTGGGTGGGGTGTATATATCAGTGATGTGTAGGTGTTGTTCTGTACTGGGTGGGGTGTATATATCAGTGATGTGCGGGTGTTGTTCTGTACTGGGTGGGGTGTATATATCAATGAAGTGCAGGTGTTGTTCTGTACTGGGTGGGGTGTATATATCAGTGATGTGTAGGTTTTGCTGTGTACTGGGTGGGGTGTATATATCAATGAAGTGCAGGTGTTGTTCTGTACTGGGTGGGGTGTATATATCAGTGATGTGCGGGTGTTGTTCTGTACTGGGTGGGGTGTATATATCAGTGATGTGCAGGTGTTGTTCTGTACTGGGTGGGGTGTATATATCAGTAATGTGTAGGTGTTGCTGTGTACTGGGTGGGGTGTATATATCAGTGATGTGCGGGTGTTCTGTACTGGGTGGGATGTATATATCAGTGATGTGCGGGTGTTGTTCTGTACTGGGTGGGGTGTATATATCAGTGATGTGTGGGTGTTGTTCTGTACTGGGTGGGGTGTATATATCAGTGATGTGCAGGTGTTGTTCTGTACTGGGTGGGGTGTATATATCAGTAATGTGTAGGTGTTGCCGTATACTAGGTGGGGTGTATATATCAGTGATGTGCGGGCGTTGTTCTGTACTGGGTGGGGTGTATATTTCAGTGATGTGCGGGTTTTGCCGTGTACTGGGTGGGGTGTATATATCAGTGATGTGCGGGTGTTGTTCTGTACTGGGTGGGGTGTATATATCAGTGATGTGTGGGTGTTGTTCTGTACTGGGTGGGGTGTATATATCAGTGATGTGCAGGTGTTGTTCTGTACTGAGTGGGGTGTATATATCGGTGATGTGTAGGTGTTGCCGTATACTAGGTGGGGTGTATATATCAGTGATGTGCGGGTGTTGTTCTGTACTGGGTGGGGTGTATATATCAGTGATGTGTGGGTGTTGTTCTGTACTGGGTGGGGTGTATATATCAGTGATGTGCAGGTGTTGTTCTGTACTGAGTGGGGTGTATATATCGGTGATGTGTAGGTGTTGCTGTGTACTGGGTGGGGTGTATATATCAGTGATGTGCGGGTGTTGTTCTGTACTGGGTGGGGTGTATATATCAGTGATGTGCTGGTGTTGTTCTGTACTGGGTGGGGTGTATATATCAGTGATGTGCGGGTGTTGTTCTGTACTGGGTGGGGTGTATATATCAGTGATGTGCGGGTGTTGCCGTGTACTGGGTGGGGTGTATATATCGGTGATGTGTAGGTGTTGCCGTGTACTGGGTGGGGTGTATATATCAGTGATGTGTAGGTGTTGCCGTGTACTGGGTGGGGTGTATATATCAGTGATGTGCGGGTGTTTTTTTGTACTGGGTGGGGTGTATATATCAGTGATATGCGGGTGTTGTTCTGTACTGGGTGGGGTGTATATATCAGTGATGTGCAGGTGTTGTTCTGTACTGGGTGGGGTGTATATATCAGTGATGTGCAGGTGTTGTTCTGTACTGAGTGGGGTGTATATATCGGTGATGTGTAGGTGTTGCTGTGTACTGGGTGGGGTGTATATATCAGTGATGTGCGGGTGTTGTTCTGTACTGGGTGGGGTGTATATATCAGTGATGTGCGGGTGTTGTGTACTGGGTGGGGTGTATATATCAGTGATGTGCGGGTGTTGTTCTGTACTGGGTGGGGTGTATATATCAGTGATGTGTAGGTGTTGTTCTGTACTGGGTGGGGTGTATATATCAGTGATGTGTAGGTGTTGCCGTGTACTGGGTGGGGTGTATATATCAGTGATGTGCGGGTGTTGCCGTGTACTGGGTGGGGTGTATATATCGGTGATGTGTAGGTGTTGCCGTGTACTGGGTGGGATGTATATATCAGTGATGTGTAGGTGTTGTTCTGTACTGGGTGGGGTGTATACAGTGGCGGATTAAATGTACTCTGGGCCCCGGGCTGTCCACCCAACCTGGGCCCCCCCTCCCCCAGTCAATTCGCCCACATTATAATCTGCTACTGCGCCCCCCCCCCCCCACACTGTCCCCAATAAACACTGCCTGCCTCCCCTCCCTACTGGCCCCAATAAACATAATGTTTGGTCCCTTGCTGCTACCCCCAGTAAGCATTGCCCACCCCACCTCCACTGCCCCCAATAAACATATCGCCACCTCACCTGGTCCCCTGATGTTGCCCCCCCCCCCCCCCCCAAGGTCACAGCAGCACAGAGGATGTCAGGAGAGGAGGGTGCTGATCTTATAGGAGAGGACCGAGCAGCACAGAGGATGTCAGGAGAGGAGGGTGTTGATCTATAGGGGAGGTCCGAGCAGCACAGAGGATGTCAGGAGAGGAGGGTGCTGATCTATAGGGGAGGTCCCAGCAGCACAGAGGATGTCAGGAGAGGAGGGTGCTAATCCTATAGGAGATAGTCCCCCTCTATAGATGGTCCCCCTCTTTCCCCCCTTATAGCTGGTCCCCCTCTTCCCTCTCCCCCCTTATAGCTGGTCCCCCTCTTCCCTCTCCCCCCTTATAGCTGGTCCCCCTCTTCCCTCTCCCCCCTTATAGATGGTCCCCCTCTTCCCTCTCCCCCCTTATAGATGGTCCCCCTCTTCCCTCTCCCCCCTTATAGCTGGTCCCCCTCTTCCCTCTTCCCCCCTTATAGATGGTCCCCCTCTTTCCCCCTTTATAGATGGTCCCCCTCTTCCCCCCTTATAGATGGTCCCCCTCTTCCCCCCTTATAGATGGTCCCCCTCTTCCCCCCTTATAGATGGTCCCCCTCTTCCCCCCTTATAGCTGGTCCCCCTCTTCCCCCCTTTATAGATGGTCCCCCTCTTCCCCCCTTATAGATGGTCCCCCTCTTTCCCCCTTTATAGATGGTCCCCCTCTTCCCCCCTTATAGATGGTCCCCCTCTCCCCCCTCCCTTATAGATGGTCCCCCTCTCCCCCCCTCCCTTATAGATGGTCCCCCTCTTTCCCCCCTTATAGATGGTCCCCCTCTTTCCCCCCTTTATAGATGGTCCCCCTCTTCCCCCCTTATAGATGGTCCCCCTCTTTCCCCCCTTATAGATGGTCCCCCTCTTTCCCCCCTTATAGATGGTCCCCCTCTTTCCCCCTTTATAGATGGTCCTCCTCTTCCCCCCTTATAGATGGTCCCCCTCTTTCCCCCCTTATAGATGGTCCCCCTCTCCCCCCTCCCTTATAGATGGTCCCCCTCTCCCCTTCCTTATAGATGGTCCCCCTCTCCCCCCCTCCCTTTATAGCTGGTCCCCCTCTTCTCCCCTTTATAGATGCCCCCCCAGTAAGTAAATAACACAAAAATAACAAAATATAACTCACCTACCCTGCGTTCCCCCGTCGATCATCTCTCCAGCTGCCTCCGTCTGATGCGCAGCTGCCAGGGGTGTCCGGTCCTCTCCCCGGCAGCGCGCGCATCACACAGCTCCTAGTGCCGCCTGGGCCCTGACTTCCGGTACGTGCGCTCCCAGTACCGGAAGTCAGGGCCCCAGGCGGCACTAGGAGCTGTGTGATGCGCGCGCTGCCGGGGAGAGGACCGGACACCCCCGACAGCCGCGCATCAGATGGAGGCAGCCGGAGACTCTTGTGACCGCAAGCGAAACAATGCTTGCGGTCACAAGAGTGCAGTGGCGAGGGGGCCTCCCGGGCGGCATTATAATGTGGGCGGCAAGGCATGGGCCCCGGGCGGCCGCCCAAACCGCCTACATTATAATCCGCCATTGGGTGTATATATCGGTGATGTGTAGGTGTTGTTCTGTACTGGGTGGGGTGTATTTATCAGTGATGTGCGGGTGTTGTGTACTGGGTGGGGTGTATATATCAGTGATGTGCGGGTGTTGTTCTGTACTGGGTGGGGTGTATATATCAGTGATGTGCAGGTGTTCTGTACTGGGTGGGGTGTATATATCGGTGATGTGTCGGTGTTGCTGTGTACTGGGTGGGGTGTATATATCAGTGATGTGCGGGTGTTGTTCTGTACTGGGTGGGGTGTATATATCAGTGATGTGTAGGTGTTGTTCTGTACTGGGTGGGGTGTATATATCAGTGATGTGCAGGTGTTGTTCTGTACTGGGTGGGGTGTATATATCAGTGATGTGCAGGTGTTGTTCTGTACTGGGTGGGATGTATATATCAGTGATGTGCAGGTGTTGTTCTGTACTGGGTGGGGTGTATATATCAGTGATGTGCGGGTGTTGTTCTGTACTGGGTGGGGTGTATATATCAGTGATGTGCGGGTGTTTTTTTGTACTGGGTGGGGTGTATATATCAGTGATGAGCGGGTGTTGTTCTGTACTGGGTGGGGTGTATATATCAATGATGTGTAGGTGTTGCCGTGTATTAGGTGGGGTGTATATATCAGTGATGTGCGGGTGTTTTTTTGTACTGGGTGGGGTGTATATATCAGTGATGTGCGGGTGTTGTTCTGTACTGGGTGGGGTGTATATATCAGTGATGTGTAGGTGTTGCCGTGTATTGGGTGGGGTGTATATATCGGTTATGTGTAGGTGTTGCCGTGTACTGGGTGGGGTCTTTATATTAGTGATGTGCAGGTGTTGTTCTGTACTGGGTGGGGTGTATATATCGGTGATGTGTAGGTGTTGCCGTGTACTGGGTGGGGTGTATATATCAGTGATGTGCGGGTGTTCTGTACTGCGTGGGGTATGCATATATCAGTGATGTGTAGGTGTTGCCGTGTACTGGGTGGGGTCTATATATCAGTGATGTGCGGGTGTTGTTCTGTACTGGGTGGGGTGTATATATCAGTGATGTGTAGGTGTTGCCGTGTACTGGGTGGGGTGTATATATCAGTGATGTGCGGGTGTTGTTCTGTACTGGGTGGGGTGTATATATCAGTGATGTGTATGTGTTGTTCTGTACTGGGTGAGGTGTATATATCAGTGATGTGTGGGTGTTCTGTACTGGGTGGGGTGTATATATCAGTGATGTGCGGGTCTTGTTCTGTACTGGGTGGGGTGTATATATCAGTGATGTGTAGGTGTTGTCGTGTATTGGGTGGGGTGTATATATCAGTGATGTGCGGTGTTGTTCTGTACTGGGTGGGGTGTATATATCAGTGATGTGCGGGTGTTGCTGTGTAGTGGGTGGGGTGTATATATCAGTGATGTGCGGGTGTTGTTCTGTACTGGGTGGGGTGTATATATCAGTGATGTGTGGGTGTTGTTCTGTACTGGGTGGGGTGTATATATCAGTGATGTGTAGGTGTTGTTCTGTACTGGTGGGGTGTATATATCAGTGATGTGTAGGTGTTGTTCTGTACTGGGTGGGGTGTATATATCAGTGATGTGTAGGTGTTGCCGTGTATTGGGTGGGGTGTATATATCAGTGATGTGCGGGTGTTGCTGTGTAGTGGGTGGGGTGTATATATCAGTGATGTGCGGGTGTTGTTCTGTACTGGGTGGGGTGTATATATCAGTGATGTGTAGGTGTTGCCGTGTATTGGGTGGGGTGTATATATCAGTGATGTGCGGGTGTTTTTTTCTACTGGGTGGGGTGTATATATCAGTGATGTGCGGGTGTTGTTCTGTACTGGGTGGGGTGTATATATCAGTGATGTGTAGGTGTTGCCGTGTACTGGGTGGGGTGTATATATCAGTGATGTGCGGGTGTTGTTCTGTACTGGGTGGGGTGTATATATCAGTGATGTGCGGGTGTTGTTCTGTACTGGGTGGGGTGTATATATCAGTGATGTGCGGGTGTTGTTCTGTACTGGGTGGGGTGTATATATCAGTGATGTGCTGGTGTTGTTCTGTATTGGGTGGGGTGTATATATCAGTGATGTGTAGGTGTTGCCGTGTACTGGGTGGGGTGTATATATCAGTGATGTGCGGGTGTTGTTCTGTACTGGGTGGGGTGTATATATCAGTGATGTGCGGGTGGTGCCGTGTACTGGGTGGGGTGTATATATCAGTGATGTGTAGGTGTTGCTGTGTATTGGGTGGGGTGTATATATCAGTGATGTGTAGGTGTTGCCGTGTACTGGGTGGGGTGTATATATCAGTGATGTGCGGGTGTTGTTCTGTACTGGGTGGGGTGTATATATCAGTGATGTGCGGGTGTTGCTGTGTACTGGGTGGGGTGTATATATCAGTGATGTGTAGGTGTTGCCGTGTATTGGGTGGGGTGTATATATCAATGATGTGCGGGTGTTTTTTTGTACTGGGTGGGGTGTATATATCAGTGATGTGCGGGTGTTGTTCTGTACTGGGTGGGGTATATATATCAGTGATGTGTAGGTGTTGCCGTGTACTGGGTGGGGTGTATATATCAGTGATGTGCGGGTGTTGTTCTGTACTGGGTGGGGTGTATATATCAGTGATGTGCGGGTGTTTTTTTGTACTGGGTGGGGTGTATATACCAGTGATGTGCGGGTGTTGTTCTGTACTGGGTGGGGTGTATATATCAGTGATGTGCGGGTGTTGTTCTGTACTGGGTGGGGTGTATATATCAGTGATGTGTAGGTGTTGCCGTGTATTGGGTGGAGTGTATATATCGGTTATGTGTAGGTGTTGCCGTGTACTGGGTGGGGTCTTTATATTAGTGATGTGCAGGTGTTGTTCTGTACTGGGTGGGGTGTATATATCGGTGATGTGTAGGTGTTGCCGTGTACTGGGTGGGGTGTATATATCAGTGATGTGCGGGTGTTCTGTACTGCGTGGGGTATGCATATATCAGTGATGTGTAGGTGTTGCCGTGTACTGGGTGGGGTCTATATATCAGTGATGTGCGGGTGTTGTTCTGTACTGGGTGGGGTGTATATATCAGTGATGTGTAGGTGTTGCCGTGTACTGGGTGGGGTGTATATATCAGTGATGTGCGGGTGTTGTTCTGTACTGGGTGGGGTGTATATATCAGTGATGTGTATGTGTTGTTCTGTACTGGGTGAGGTGTATATATCAGTGATGTGTGGGTGTTCTGTACTGGGTGGGGTGTATATATCAGTGATGTGCGGGTGTTGTTCTGTACTGGGTGGGGTGTATATATCAGTGATGTGTAGGTGTTGTCGTGTATTGGGTGGGGTGTATATATCAGTGATGTGCGGTGTTGTTCTGTACTGGGTGGGGTGTATATATCAGTGATGTGCGGGTGTTGCTGTGTAGTGGGTGGGGTGTATATATCAGTGATGTGCGGGTGTTGTTCTGTACTGGGTGGGGTGTATATATCAGTGATGTGTGGGTGTTGTTCTGTACTGGGTGGGGTGTATATATCAGTGATGTGTAGGTGTTGTTCTGTACTGGGGGGGTGTATATATCAGTGATGTGTAGGTGTTGTTCTGTACTGGGTGGGGTGTATATATCAGTGATGTGTAGGTGTTGCCGTGTATTGGGTGGGGTGTATATATCAGTGATGTGCGGGTGTTGCTGTGTAGTGGGTGGGGTGTATATATCAGTGATGTGCGGGTGTTGTTCTGTACTGGGTGGGGTGTATATATCAGTGATGTGTAGGTGTTGCCGTGTATTGGGTGGGGTGTATATATCAGTGATGTGCGGGTGTTTTTTTCTACTGGGTGGGGTGTATATATCAGTGATGTGCGGGTGTTGTTCTGTACTGGGTGGGGTGTATATATCAGTGATGTGTAGGTGTTGCCGTGTACTGGGTGGGGTGTATATATCAGTGATGTGCGGGTGTTGTTCTGTACTGGGTGGGGTGTATATACCAGTGATGTGCGGGTGTTGTTCTGTACTGGGTGGGGTGTATATATCAGTGATGTGCGGGTGTTGTTCTGTACTGGGTGGGGTGTATATATCAGTGATGTGCTGGTGTTGTTCTGTATTGGGTGGGGTGTATATATCAGTGATGTGTAGGTGTTGCCGTGTACTGGGTGGGGTGTATATATCAGTGATGTGCGGGTGTTGTTCTGTACTGGGTGGGGTGTATATATCAGTGATGTGCGGGTGTTGCTGTGTACTGGGTGGGGTGTATATATCAGTGATGTGTAGGTGTTGCTGTGTATTGGGTGGGGTGTATATATCAGTGATGTGTAGGTGTTGCCGTGTACTGGGTGGGGTGTATATATCAGTGATGTGCGGGTGTTGTTCTGTACTGGGTGGGGTGTATATATCAGTGATGTGCGGGTGTTGCTGTGTACTGGGTGGGGTGTATATATCAGTGATGTGTAGGTGTTGCCGTGTATTGGGTGGGGTGTATATATCAATGATGTGCGGGTGTTTTTTTGTACTGGGTGGGGTGTATATATCAGTGATGTGCGGGTGTTGTTCTGTACTGGGTGGGGTATATATATCAGTGATGTGTAGGTGTTGCCGTGTACTGGGTGGGGTGTATATATCAGTGATGTGCGGGTGTTGTTCTGTACTGGGTGGGGTGTATATATCAGTGATGTGCGGGTGTTTTTTTGTACTGGGTGGGGTGTATATACCAGTGATGTGCGGGTGTTGTTCTGTACTGGGTGGGGTGTATATATCAGTGATGTGCGGGTGTTGTTCTGTACTGGGTGGGGTGTATATATCAGTGATGTGCTGGTGTTGTTCTGTATTGGGTGGGGTGTATATATCAGTGATGTGTAGGTGTTGCCGTGTACTGGGTGGGGTGTATATATCAGTGATGTGCGGGTGTTGTTCTGTACTGGGTGGGGTGTATATATCAGTGATGTGCGGGTGTTGCTGTGTACTGGGTGGGGTGTATATATCAGTGATGTGTAGGTGTTGCCGTGTATTGGGTGGGGTGTATATATCAGTGATGTGCGGGTGTTTTTTTGTACTGGGTGGGGTGTATATATCAGTGATGTGTAGGTGTTGCCGTGTACTGGGTGGGGTGTATATATCAGTGATGTGCGGGTGTTGTTCTGTACTGGGTGAGGTGTATATATCAGTGATGTGTGGGTGTTCTGTACTGGGTGGGGTGTATATATCAGTGATGTGCGGGTGTTGTTCTGTACTGGGTGGGGTGTATATATCAGTGATGTGCTGGTGTTGTTCTGTATTGGGTGGGGTGTATATATCAGTGATGTGTAGGTGTTGCCGTGTACTGGGTGGGGTGTATATATCAGTGATGTGCGGGTGTTGTTCTGTACTGGGTGGGGTGTATATATCAGTGATGTGCGGGTGTTGCTGTGTACTGGGTGGGGTGTATATATCAGTGATGTGTAGGTGTTGCCGTGTATTGGGTGGGGTGTATATATCAGTGATGTGCGGGTGTTTTTTTGTACTGGGTGGGGTGTATATATCAGTGATGTGCGGGTGTTGTTCTGTACTGGGTGGGGTGTATATATTAGTGATGTGCGGGTGTTGTTCTGTACTGGGTGGGGTGTATATATCAGTGATGTGCGGGTGTTGCTGTGTACTGGGTGGGGTGTATATATCAGTGATGTGCGGGTGTTGTTCTGTACTGGGTGGGGTGTATATATCAGTGATGTGCGGGTGTTGCTGTGTACTGGGTGGGGTGTATATATCAGTGATGTGTAGGTGTTGCCGTGTATTGGGTGGGGTGTATATATCAGTGATGTGCGGGTGTTGTTCTGTACTGGGTGGGGTGTATATATCAGTGATGTGCGGGTGTTGCTGTGTACTGGGTGGGGTGTATATATCAGTGATGTGTAGGTGTTGCCGTGTATTGGGTGGGGTGTATATATCAGTGATGTGCGGGTGTTGTTCTGTACTGGGTGGGGTGTATATATCAGTGATGTGCGGGTGTTGCTGTGTACTGGGTGGGGTGTATATATCAGTGATGTGTAGGTGTTGCCGTGTACTGGGTGGGGTGTATATATCAGTGATGTGCGAGTGTTGTTCTGTACTGGGTGGGGTGTATATATCAGTGATGTGCGGGTGTTGCTGTGTAGTGGGTGGGGTGTATATATCAGTGATATGCGGGTGTTGTTCTGTACTGGGTGGGGTGTATATATCAGTGATGTGTAGGTGTTGTTCTGTACTGGGTGGGGTGTATATATCAGTGATGTGCGGGTGTTGCTGTGTACTGGGTGGGGTGTATATATCGGTGATGTGTAGGTGTTGCTGTGTACTGGGTGGGGTGTATATATCAGTGATGTGCGGGTGTTGTTCTGTACTGGGTGGGGTGTATATATCAGTGATGTGCGGGTGGTGCCGTGTACTGGGTGGGGTGTATATATCAGTGATGTGCGGGTGTTCTGTACTGGGTGGGATGTATATATCAGTGATGTGCGGGTGTTGTTCTGTACTGGGTGGGGTGTATATATCAGTGATGTGCGGGTGTTCTGTACTGGGTGGGATGTATATATCAGTGATGTGCGGGTGTTGTTCTGTACTGGGTGGGGTGTATATATCAGTGATGTGCGGGTGTTGTTCTGTACTGGGTGGGGTGTATATATCAGTGATGTGCGGGTGTTGTTCTGTACTGGGTGGGATGTATATATCAGTGATGTGCGGGTGTTCTGTACTGGGTGGGATGTATATATCAGTGATGTGCGGGTGTTGTTCTGTACTGGGTGGGGTGCATATATCAGTGATGTGCGGGTGTTCTGTACTGGGTGGGATGTATATATCAGTGATGTGCGGGTGTTGTTCTGTACTGGGTGGGGTGTATATATCAGTGATGTGCGGGTGTTGTTCTGTACTGGGTGGGGTGCATATATCAGTGATGTGCGGGTGTTCTGTACTGGGTGGGATGTATATATCAGTGATGTGCGGGTGTTGTTCTGTACTGGGTGGGATGTATATATCAGTGATGTGTGGGTGTTGCTGTGTACTGGGTGGGATGTATATATCAGTGATGTGCGGGTGTTGTTCTGTACTGGGTGGGGTGTATATATCAGTGATGTGCGGGTGTTGTTCTGTACTGGGTGGGGTGTATATATCAGTGATGTGCGGGTGTTCTGTACTGGGTGGGGTGTATATATCAGTGATGTGCGGGTGTTGTTCTGTACTGGGTGGGGTGTATATATCAGTGATGTGCGGGTGTTCTGTACTGGGTGGGGTGTATATATCAGTGATGTGCGGGTGTTGTTCTGCACTGGGTGGGGTGTATATATCAGTGATGTGCGGGTGTTCTGTACTGGGTGGGGTGTATATATCAGTGATGTGCGGGTGTTGTTCTGTACTGGGTGGGGTGTATATATCAGTGATGTGCGGGTGTTCTGTACTGGGTGGGGTGTATATATCAGTGATGTGCGGGTGTTGTTCTGTACTGGGTGGGGTGTATATATCAGTGATGTGCGGGTGTTCTGTACTGGGTGGGGTGTATATATCAGTGATGTGCGGGTGTTGTTCTGTACTGGGTGGGGTGTATATATCAGTGATGTGCGGGTGTTCTGTACTGGGTGGGGTGTATATATCAGTGATGTGCGGGTGTTCTGTACTGGGTGGGGTGTATATATCAGTGATGTGCGGGTGTTGTTCTGTACTGGGTGGGGTGTATATATCAGTGATGTGCGGGTGTTCTGTACTGGGTGGGGTGTATATATCAGTGATGTGCGGGTGTTCTGTACTGGGTGGGATGTATATATCAGTGATGTGCGGGTGTTGTTCTGTACTGGGTGGGGTGTATATATCAGTGATGTGCGGGTGTTCTGTACTGGGTGGGGTGTATATATCAGTGATGTGCGGGTGTTGCCGTGTACTGGGTGGGGTGTATATATCAGTGATGTGCGGGTGTTGTTCTGTACTGGGTGGGATTTGGCCAGAGAGTTTAGGAGGGGAATTGAAGAGAAATGAAACTGAAAGTGAGTGCATGAGAGAGAGAGAAAGAGAGAGAGAGAGAGAGAGAGAGAGAGAGTCCGTTGCTGCTGAACCACGAGGAGAGCAAAGCAAGTAAGTGCCCCCCCCCGCACCTCTTATACCATATACACTCTGTACTACTATACTACACTCTATATACTGCTATAAACACTCTATCACACTGTATACTACACTCTATATACTGCTCTATCACACTGTATACTACACTCTATATACTGCTCTATCACACTGTATACTACACTCTATATACTGCTCTATCACACTGTATACTACATTCTATATACTTCTCTATCACACTGTATACTACATTCTATATACTTCTCTATCACACTGTATACTACATTCTATATACTTCTCTATCACACTGTATACTACACTCTATATACTTCTCTATCACACTGTATACTACACTCTATATACTTCTCTATCACACTGTATACTACACTCTATATACTTCTCTATCACACTGTATACTACACTCTATATACTTCTCTATCACACTGTATACTACACTCTATATACTTCTCTATCACACTGTATACTACACTCTATATACTTCTCTATCACACTGTATACTACACTCTATATACTTCTCTATCACACTGTATACTACACTCTATATACCCTATCTATCTATCTATCTATCTCCTATCGAGGGTCGGGACAAGGAGTTTTGGTGCCCTAGGCAGAGAAGGCAAATGGCGCCCCCCCCCCTCCCTACACACACAGGAGCATGCTGGGAGCTGTAGTTCTACCCTAGTAACACAGGTGAATGCTGGGAGCTGTAGTTCTACCCTAGTAACACAGGTGAATGCTGGGAGCTGTAGTTCTACCCTAGTAACACAGGTGAATGCTGGGGGCTGTAGTTCTACCTCAGCCACACAGGTCATGCTGGGAGTTGTTGTCCTACCTCAGCCACATAGGTCATGCTGGGAGTTGTTGTCCTACCTCTGCCACACAGGTCATGCTGGGTCTTGTTGTCCTTCCTCAGCCACACAGGTCATGCTGGGAGTTGTCCTACCTCAGTCATACAAGTCATGCTGGGAGTTGTTGTCCTACCTCAGTCACACAGGTCATGCTGGGAGTTGTT
This sequence comes from Dendropsophus ebraccatus, assembly GCA_027789725.1. Lineage (NCBI taxonomy): Eukaryota > Metazoa > Chordata > Amphibia > Anura > Hylidae > Dendropsophus > Dendropsophus ebraccatus. The sequence continues at coordinate 1,364,633 of JAQFWZ010000073.1, read as the reverse complement.
GTCCTATCTCAGTCACACAGGTCATGCTGGGAGTTGTCCTACCTCTGCCACACAGGTCATGCTGGGTCTTGTTGTCCTTCCTCAGCCACACAGGTCATGCTGGGAGTTGTTCTACCTCAGTCACACAGGTCATGCTGGGGTTTGTTGTCCTACCTCAGTCATACAGGTCATGCTGGGAGTTGTCCTACCTCAGTCATACAGGTCATGCTGGGAGTTGTCCTACCTCAGTCATACAGGTCATGCTGGGAGTTGTTGTCCTACCTCAGCCACACAGGTCATGCTGGGAGTTGTTCTACCTCAGTCACACAGGTCATGCTGGGGTTTGTTGTCCTACCTCAGTCATACAGGTCATGCTGGGAGTTGTCCTACCTCAGTCACACAAGTCATGCTGGGAGTTGTTGTCCTACCTCAGTCACACAGGTCATGCTGGGAGTTGTTGTCCTATCTCAGTCACACAGGTCATGCTGGGAGTTGTTGTCCTATCTCAGTCACACAGGTCATGCTGGGAGTTGTCCTACCTCTGCCACACAGGTCATGCTGGGTCTTGTTGTCCTTCCTCAGCCACACAGGTCATGCTGGGAGTTGTCCTATCTCAGTCACACAGGTCATGCTGGGAGTTGTTGTCCTACCTCAGTCATACAGGTCATGCTGGGAGTTGTCCTATCTCAGTCATACAGGTCATGCTGGGAGTTGTTGTCCTACCTCAGTCACACAGGTCATGCTGGGAGTTGTTGTCCTACCTCAGTCATACAGGTCATGCTGGGAGTTGTTGTCCTACCTCAGTCACACAGGTCATGCTGGGAGTTGTCCTATCTCAGTCATACAGGTCATGCTGGGAGTTGTTGTCCTACCTCAGTCACACAGGTCATGCTGGGAGTTGTTGTCCTACCTCAGTCACACAGGTCATGCTGGGAGTTGTTGTCCTACCTCTGTCATACAGGTCATGCTGGGAGTTGTCCTATCTCAGTCACACAGGTCATGCTGGGAGTTGTTGTCCTACCTCAGTCACAGAGGTCATGCTGGGAGTTGTCCTATCTCAGTCACACAGGTCATGCTGGGAGTTGTTGTCCTACCTCAGTCACAGAGGTCATGCTGGGAGTTGTCCTACCTCAGTCACACAGGTCATGCTGGGAGTTGTTGTCCTATCTCAGTCATACAGGTCATGCTGGGAGTTGTCCTACCTCAGTCACACAGGTCATGCTGGGAGTTGTCCTACCTCAGTCATACAGGTCATGCTGGGAGTTGTCCTTCCTCAGCCACACAGGTCATGCTGGGAGTTGTCCTACCTCAGTCATACAAGTCATGCTGGGAGTTGTTGTCCTACCTCAGTCACACAGGTCATGCTGGGAGTTGTTGTCCTATCTCAGTCACACAGGTCATGCTGGGAGTTGTCCTACCTCTGCCACACAGGTCATGCTGGGTCTTGTTGTCCTTCCTCAGCCACACAGGTCATGCTGGGAGTTGTTCTACCTCAGTCACACAGGTCATGCTGGGGTTTGTTGTCCTACCTCAGTCATACAGGTCATGCTGGGAGTTGTCCTACCTCAGTCATACAGGTCATGCTGGGAGTTGTCCTACCTCAGTCATACAGGTCATGCTGGGAGTTGTTGTCCTACCTCAGCCACACAGGTCATGCTGGGAGTTGTTCTACCTCAGTCACACAGGTCATGCTGGGGTTTGTTGTCCTACCTCAGTCATACAGGTCATGCTGGGAGTTGTCCTACCTCAGTCATACAAGTCATGCTGGGAGTTGTTGTCCTACCTCAGTCACACAGGTCATGCTGGGAGTTGTTGTCCTATCTCAGTCACACAGGTCATGCTGGGAGTTGTTGTCCTATCTCAGTCACACAGGTCATGCTGGGAGTTGTCCTACCTCTGCCACACAGGTCATGCTGGGTCTTGTTGTCCTTCCTCAGCCACACAGGTCATGCTGGGAGTTGTCCTATCTCAGTCACACAGGTCATGCTGGGAGTTGTTGTCCTACCTCAGTCATACAGGTCATGCTGGGAGTTGTCCTATCTCAGTCATACAGGTCATGCTGGGAGTTGTTGTCCTACCTCAGTCACACAGGTCATGCTGGGAGTTGTTGTCCTACCTCAGTCATACAGGTCATGCTGGGAGTTGTTGTCCTACCTCAGTCACACAGGTCATGCTGGGAGTTGTCCTATCTCAGTCATACAGGTCATGCTGGGAGTTGTTGTCCTACCTCAGTCACACAGGTCATGCTGGGAGTTGTTGTCCTACCTCAGTCACACAGGTCATGCTGGGAGTTGTTGTCCTACCTCTGTCATACAGGTCATGCTGGGAGTTGTCCTATCTCAGTCACACAGGTCATGCTGGGAGTTGTTGTCCTACCTCAGTCACAGAGGTCATGCTGGGAGTTGTCCTATCTCAGTCACACAGGTCATGCTGGGAGTTGTTGTCCTACCTCAGTCACAGAGGTCATGCTGGGAGTTGTCCTACCTCAGTCACACAGGTCATGCTGGGAGTTGTTGTCCTATCTCAGTCACACAGGTCATGCTGGGATTTGTTGTCCTCAGGGGTGATTCTAGCCTCTCTGCTGCCCGAGGCGAACTATAGAATGACGCCCCCCCCCCCCCCCCCCCCCCCCCCCCCCGTCAATCCGCCCACATTATAATCCACTACTGCCCCCCCCCCCACTGCTGTCCCCAATAAACATAATGTTTGGTCCCTTTCTGCACAGAGGATGTCAGGAGAGGAGGGGGCTAATCCTATAGGAGAGGTCCCAGCAGCACAGAGGATGTCAGGAGAGGAGGGGGCTAATCCTATAGGAGAGGTCCCAGCAGCACAGAGGATGTCAGGAGATGAGGGTGCTAATCCTATAGGAGAGGTCCCAGCAGCACAGAGGATGTCAGGAGAGGAGGGTGCTAATCCTATAGGAGAAGTCCCAGCAGCACAGAGGATGTCAGGAGAGGAGGGTGCTGATCTTTTAGGACAGGTCACAGCAGCACAGAGAATGTCAGGAGAGGAGGGTGCTGATCTTTTAGGAGATGGTCCCCCTCCTCCCCCCTTATAGATGGTCCCCCTCTTCCCCCCCTTATAGATGGTCCCCCCCCCCCTTATAGATGGTCCCCCTCTCCCCCCCCCCCCCCCTTATAGATAGTCCCCCTCTCCCCCCTCCCTTATAGATGGTCCCCCTCTCCCCCCTCCCTTATAGATGGTCCCCCTCTTTCCCCTCCCTTATAGATGGTCCCCCTCCCCCCTCTTTCCCCCTTATAGATGGTCCCCCTCTCCCCTCTTTCCCCCTTATAGATGGTCCCCCCTCTTCCCCCCCCCCTTATAGATGGTCCCCCTCTTCCCTCTCTCCCCCCCCCTTATAGATGGTCCCCCCTCTCCCCCCCCTTATAGATGGTCCCCCTCTTCCCTCTCTCCCCCCCTTATAGATGGTCCCCCTCTCCCCCCCCCCTTATAGATGGTCCCCCTCTTCCCCCCCCTTATAGATGGTCCCCTCTCCCTTATAGATGGTCCCCCTCTCCCTCCCTTATAGATGGTCCCCTCTCCCTTAAAGATGGTCCCCCTCCCCCCCTTATACATGGTCCCCCTCTCCCCCCTCCCTTATAGATGCCCCCTTATAGATGGTCCCCCTCTTCCCCCCCCCTTATAGATGGTCCCCCTCTCCCCCCCCCCTTATAGACAGTCCCCCTCCCGCCCCTCCCTTATAGATGGTCCCCCCCCTTATAGATGGTCCTCCTCTTTCCCCCCTTATAGATGGTCCCCCTCTGCTCCCCCCCTTATAGATGGTCCCCCTCTTTCCCCCCTCCCTTATAGATGGTCCCCTTCCCCCCCCTATAGATGGTCCCCCTCTCCCCCCCCCCCTTATAGACAGTCCCCCTCCCGCCTCTCCCTTATAGATGGCCCCCCTCTTTCCCCCCCCTTATAGATGGTCCCCTCCTTATAGATGGTCCCCCTCTTTCCCCCCTCCCTTATAGATGGTCCCCTTCCCCCCCCTATAGATGGTCCCCCCTCTTCCCTCTCCCCCTTCCCTTATAGATGGTCCCCCCTTATAGATCGTCCCCCTCTTCCCCCCCTACCTTATAGATGGTCCCCCTCTTTCCCCCCTCCCTTATAGATGGTCCCCCTCTTCCCCCCCTACCTTATAGATGGTCCCCCTCTTCCCCCCCTACCTTATATATGGTCCCCCTCTCTCCCCCCCCCCCCCTGCACAGCAGATAAAACAAAAACAAAAAACAGCACACAACTCACCTGCCCTCCGTTCCCCCGTCGAGCCTCTCTGGTCTGGTCCCGGCTGATGTGCGGCTGCCCGGGGTGTCCCGTCCTGTCCCCGGCAGCGCGCGCATCACAGAGCTCCCCGTGTGCCTGTGGCTGTGACTTCCGGCGCACGGGGATCTCTCTGATGCGTGCGCTGCCGGGGACAGGATGGGACACCTCCGGCAGCCGCACATCAGCCGGGGGACTAAGGCTGCATTCCCACGTTCCGTGATCCTGACGGATCACGGACGTGGAATGCATTTACCGGAGTCCCCCCGCCCCCGGGAAGTATCTGTAATGAGATGCTGTGAGCGGGGGAGACTGTATTCATAAGCGCCGCGCTGTAGTAACAGCACCGCGCGGCTGATTTATTACAGCGCGGCGCTTATGAATACAGTCTCCCCCGCTCACAGCATCTCATTACAGATGCTGTCCGGGCGCAGGGGGACTCCGGTACATGGTACAATCAGTGGCGGATTATAATGTGGGCGGCCGCCCGAACCGCTCATATTATAGTCTGCCACTGAATGCCGCAGGGCCGTTTTAATACATTGGTGGGCCCAGTGCACAGCCCTCAAGAGTGGGCCCCCCCTTCCCTTTCGGCACATTGTATAATGTACTGAATTTGCCCCCACACTGTATCAAGAGCCCCAATACATACAGTAGTTACCTTATAACACTATTTCCACCATACAGTGATTATATATTACATAAAAACTGCACTAAACAAAACAGAAAGATATCACCAATGATACCATTACATAATACCGCCACATCATGACCCCTAACACTACAATCCTATAACAGAGTGCAGTTACATCCAGTGACTCACCGGGGGCGTCTTCTCCGATCAGAGTCTGTCACCTTTTCTTTTTCTCTCCATCCAGCCTGGGCCACCTTGAAGTCTTCTCCTGGCTGTGAATCTTCTCTCCAGAATCTGCCAGACAAATATTTTAGGCTCCAACACATACAGTAGTTAGGTCCCTTGTACCTCTATATAGTAGTTACACCCCTCTGTACTCCTACATAGTTACACCCCTCTGTGCCTCCATAGTTTTAAGGTGTCCCTGTAGTATATAGCCCCTCATGTGCTCCTCCAGTTATATACAGCCCTCCTGTGCGCTCCCCCATTAGTATATAGCCCCCCTGTGCACTCTCCCCAGTAGTATATAGCCCCCCCTGTGCCCTCCCACAATAGTATATAGCTCCCCTGTGCTCCCCCATAGTATATAGCCCCCTGTGCTCCCCCATAGTATATAGCCCCCTGTGCTCCCCCATAGTATATAGCCCCCTGTGCTCCCCCATAGTATATAGCTCCCCTGTGCTCCCCAGTAGTATATAGCCCCCTGTGCTCCCCAGTAGTATATAGCTCCCCTGTGCTCCCCAGTAATATATAGCTCCCCTGTGCTCCCCCATAGTATATAGCTTCCCTGTGCTCCCCATAGTATATAGACCCCTGTGCTCCCCAGTAGTATATAGTCCCCTGTGCTCCCCCATAGTATATAGCTCCCCTGTGCTCCCCCATAGTATATAGCCCCCTGTGCTCCCCCATAGTATATAGCCCCCTGTGCTCCCCAGTAGTATATAGCCCCCTGTGCTCCCCAGTAGTATATAGCTCCCCTGTGCTCCCCAGTAGTATATAGCTCCCCTGTGCTCCCCCATAGTATATAGCTTCCCTGTGCTCCCCATAGTATATAGACCCCTGTGCTCCCCAGTAGTATATAGTCCCCTGTGCTCCCAAGTAGTATATAGCTCCCCTGTGCTCCCCCATAGTATATAGCTCCCCTGTGCTCCCCATAGTATATAGACCCCCTGTGCTCCCCATAGTATATAGACCCCTGTGCTCCCCAGTAGTATATAGTCCCCTGTGCTCCCCCATAGTATATAGCTCCCCTGTGCTCCCCAATAGTATATAGCCCCCTGTCCTCCCCCATAGTATATAGCCCCCTGTGCTCCCCCATAGTATATAGCTCCCCTGTGCTCCCCCATAGTATATAGCCCCCTGTCCTCCCCCATAGTATATAGCCCCCTGTGCTCCCCCATAGTATATAGCTCCCCTGTGCTCCCCCATAGTATATAGCCCCCTGTCCTCCCCCATAGTATATAGCCCCCTGTCCTCCCCCATAGTATATAGCTCCCTGTGCTCCCCCATAGTATATAGCCCCCTGTTCTCCCCCATAGTATATAGCCCCCTGTGCTCCCCCATAGTATATAGCTTCCCTGTGCTCCCCATAGTATATAGACCCCTGTGCTCCCCAGTAGTATATAGCCCCCTGTGCTCCCCCATAGTATATAGCTTCCCTGTGCTCCCCAGTAGTATATAGCCCCCTGTGCTCCCCAGTACTATATAGCCCCCTGTGCTCCCCCATAGTATATAGCTTCCCTGTGCTCCCCATAGTATATAGACCCCTGTGCTCCCCAGTAGTATATAGTCCCCTATGCTCCCCCATAGTATATAGCCCCCTGTGCTCCCCAATAGTATATAGCCCCCGTTCTCCCCCATAGTATATAGCCCCCGTTCTCCCCCATAGTATATAGCCCCCTCTGCCCCCCATAGTATATAGCCCCCTGTGCTCCCCAATAGTATATAGCTCCTCCTCCCATATAACATTGAAAAAAACAAACACTGTTACTCACCTGGATCCACGCGTTCCTCTTCTCTTCCCTCTTGTGGCCGCACTTCCTGCGGACACAAGAGGCTGCACTCCCCTTACCCTCGCGCCGACGCTCTAGTGACGTCGGGCGCTAGAGGGAGAGCGCGGCCTCTTGTGACCGCAGGAAGTGCGGCCACAAGAGTGAGTGACTGACAGGGAGGGAGCCAATGGCTCTCTCTCTGTCAGTGTCGCTGCTGCTGCAGCGCTGACGCGCCGCAGCAGCAGCGGGCGGGTGGGGGCAGCGGCGGACGGGGGGGCCCTGCAGGGGGCGCCATGGAGGGGTCGCATTGGTCGCACATAGCAACGGCCGGCCTGCTCGGGGGGGGCCCCTTTAACCAGTGGGCCCGGTGCACGTGCACCATGTGCCCTCTGGTTAAAGCGGCCCTGGAATGCCGCCCCCATGAAGACAGCTGGTGGCGCCGCCTGAGGCAGACGACTCAGGTCGCCTCATGATTGCGGCGCCCCTGGTTGTCCTACCTCAGTCACACAGGTCATGCTGGGATTTGTTGTCCTACCTCAGTCACACAGGTCATGCTGGGAGTTGTTGTCCTATCTCAGTCACAGAGGTCATGCTGGGAGTTGTCCTACCTCAGTCACACAGGTCATGCTGGGAGTTGTCCTATCTCAGTCACAGAGGTCATGCTGGGAGTTGTCCTACCTCAGTCACACAGGTCATGCTGGGAGTTGTCCTACCTCAGTCACAGAGGTCATGCTGGGAGTTGTCCTACCTCAGTCACACAGGTCATGCTGGGAGTTGTTGTCCTACCTCAGTCACAGAGGTCATGCTGGGAGTTGTCCTACCTCAGTCACACAGGTCATGCTGGGAGTTGTTGTCTAACCTCAGTTACACAGGTCATGCTGGGAGTTGTCCTACCTCAGTCACACAGGTCATGCTGGGAGTTGTCCTACCTCAGCCACACAGGTCATGTTGGGAGTTGTTGTCCTACCTCAGTCATACAGGTCATGCTGGGAGTTGTCCTATCTCAGTCACACAGGTCATGCTGGGAGTTGTTGTCCTACCTCAGTCATACAGGTCATGCTGGGAGTTATCCTATATTCACATGGTGGGGTTGTATTGTGCCGTACAGGGTCGGGACAAGGAGTTTTGGTGCCCTAGGCAGAGAAGGCAAATGGCGCCCCCCCCCCCCCCCCCCCTACACACACAGGAGCATGCTGGGAGCTGTAGTTCTACCCTAGTAACACAGGGGAATGCTGGGGGCTGTAGTTCTACCTCAGCCACACAGGTCATGCTGGGAGTTGTTGTCCTACCTCAGCCACACAGGTCATGCTGGGAGTTGTTGTCCTACCTCAGTCATACAGGTCATGCTGGGAGTTGTTGTCCTACCTCAGTCATACAGGTCATGCTGGGAGTTGTCCTATCTCAGTCACACATTCCACTAACACACACACACATACTGCAGGAGGACACTGAGGATGTTTCTGAGGATGCCGATCAGTCTCCTCATCGTTCTCTGTCGGGAGGGGGGGCGGGGGTTGGGGCATCTGCCATTACACTTGTCCCTGCACTTCTCCCCTCTCCTGATTGGCTCCAGAGGTCATGTGACATTAATTAGAAGCTTTTCTTCTGCTCTGGAGCCAAGCAGAAGAGAGGAGGAGCAGCGCAGGTCCTGCCGTTGCGGAGCTGGAGCAGAGTGGAGAAGGGATGCTGCTGTGTGGGGTGGGGTGGGGTGGGGGGATTTTTACGTGAAGCTACATTGCGCCCCCTGTAATTCACCAGGAGATGGCGCCCTAGGCCATCGCCTACCCTGGCCTACCCTTTGTCCCGGCCCTGCTCCTATCTATCTATCTATCTATCTATCTCCTATCTATCTATCTCCTATCTATCTCCTATCTATCTATCTATCTATCTATCTATCTATCTATCTATCTATCTATCTATCTCCTATCTATCTATCTCCTATCTATCTATCTATCTATCTATCTATCTATCTATCTCCTATATATCTATCTATCTATCTATCTATCTATCTCCTATCTATCTATCTATCTATCTATCTATCTATCTCCTATCTATCTATCTATCTATCTATCTCCTATCTATCTATCTATCTATCTCCTATCTATCTATCTATCTATCTATCTATCTATCTATCTATCTCCTATCTATCTCCTATCTATCTATCTATCTATCTCCTATCTATCTATCTCCTATCTATCTCCTATCTATCTATCTATCTATCTATCTATCTCCTATCTATCTATCTATCTATCTATCTATCTATCTATCTATCTCCTATCTATCTATCTCCTATCTATCTATCTATCTATCTATCTATCTATCTATCTCCTATCTATCTATCTATCTATCTATCTCCTATCTATCTATCTCCTATCTATCTATCTATCTATCTATCTATCTCCTATCTATCTATCTCCTATCTATCTATCTATCTCCTATCTATCTATCTATCTATCTATCATCTATCTATCTATCTATCTATCTATCATCTATCTATCTATCTATCTATCTATCTATCTATCTCCTATCTATCTATCTATCTATCTATCTATCTATCTATCTATCTTCTATCTATCTATCTATCTATCTATCTATCTCCTATCTATCTCCTATCTATCTCCTATCTATCTCCTATCTATCTATCTCCTATCTATCTCCTATCTATCTATCTATCTATCTATCTATATATCTATCTATCTCCTATCTATCTATCTATCTATCTATCTATCTATCTATCTATCTCCTATCTATCTATCTATCTATCTATCTATCTATCTATCTCCTATCTATCTATCTATCTATCTATCTCCTATCTATCTATCTCCTATCTATCTATCTCCTATCTATCTATCTATCTATCTATCTATCTATCTATCTCCTATCTATCTATCTATCTATCTATCTATCTATCTCCTATCTATCTATCTCCTATCTATCTATCTCCTATCTATCTCCTACCTATCTCCTATCTATCTCCTATCTATCTATCTATCTATCTCCTATCTATCTCCTATCTACCTATCTATCTATCTATCTATCTATCTATAAAAGAAATATTCTGCAGCACTCCAAGATCAGTTCAAAAAGTAAACGGTGATTTTATTCCATCAATCTCAGTGATCACAGCAAACAAGCAAACAACATGTCGTTTCGGCTTCTTCTACGCCATTTTCAAGTGCACTTGTTTGCTGTGATCACTGAGATTGATGGAATAAAATCACCGTTTACTTTTTGAACTGATCTTGGAGTGCTGCAGAATATTTCTTTTATTGCTCCCGTGAGTCCGTGGTCTAGGACTGATCTGCAGGCACCCACTTCGTGTGTACAACTGGTGCTGCTTAGATTATCTGATCTATCTACTAAACAGATAGTCCACGGCACTCACGACGTTTCGGTAACCTCACACTACCACGGCACTCACGACGTTTCGGTAACCTCACACTACCACGGCACTCACGACGTTTCGGTAACCTCACACTACCATTTTCAAGTGTACAGCGCGAGGTTACCGAAACGTAGTGTCTGTTTTGGAGTGCTGTGTTGTGAAGACTTAATAAATCACCAACTTCCTTCACTGTTAACCCTGTGAGTGCCGTGGACTGTTTACTATTTAAATACAATCTAAGGTCAAGATCAAGGACCGCTGGCCCCCGATCTACCCTGTGAGCAGTGCTGCTTATTTTTCTGATCTATCTATGTATTTATTTATCTATTACTACTTGAAAAATTTCCCAGACTTACCAAAGTGTCAGGCGGCTCAGGAGATTCCCATCCTCTCAGTGTGAGGCGGCTCAGGAGATTCCCATCCTCAGTGTCAGGCGGCTCAGGAGTTTCCCATCCTCTCAGTGTCAGGCGGCTCAGGAGATTCCCATCCTCTCAGTGTCAGGCGGCTCAGGAGTTTCCCATCCTCTCAGTGTCAGGCGGCTCAGGAGATTCCCATCCTCAGTGTCAGGCGGCTCAGGAGATTCCCATCCTCTCAGTGTCAGGCGGCTCAGGAGATTCCCATCCTCTCAGTGTCAGGCGGCTCAGGAGATTCCCATCCTCTCAGTGTCAGGCGGCTCAGGAGATTCCCATCCTCTCAGTGTCAGGCGGCTCAGGAGATTCCCATCCTCTCAGTGTCAGGCGGCTCAGGAGATTCCCATCCTCTCAGTGTCAGGCGGCTCAGGAGATTCCCATCCTCTCAGTGTCAGACAGCTCAGGAGATTCCCATCCTCTCAGTGTCAGGCGGCTCAGGAGATTCCCATCCTCAGTGTCAGGCGGCTCAGGAGATTCCCATCCTCTCAGTGTCAGGCGGCTCAGGAGATTCCCATCCTCTCAGTGTCAGGCGGCTCAGGAGATTCCCATCCTCTCAGTGTCAGGCGGCTCAGGAGATTCCCATCCTCTCAGTGTCAGGCGGCTCAGGAGATTCCCATCCTCTCAGTGTCAGGCGGCTCAGGAGATTCCCATCCTCTCAGTGTCAGGCGGCTCAGGAGATTCCCATCCTCTCAGTGTCAGGCGGCTCAGGAGATTCCCATCCTCTCAGTGTCAGGCGGCTCAGGAGATTCCCATCCTCTCAGTGTCAGGCGGCTCAGGAGATTCCCATCCTCTCAGTGTCAGGCGGCTCAGGAGATTCCCATCCTCTCAGTGTCAGGCGGCTCAGGAGATTCCCATCCTCTCAGTGTCAGGCGGCTCAGGAGATTCCCATCCTCTCAGTGTCAGGCGGCTCAGGAGATTCCCATCCTCTCAGTGTCAGGCGGCTCAGGAGATTCCCATCCTCTCAGTGTCAGGCGGCTCAGGAGATTCCCATCCTCTCAGTGTCAGGCGGCTCAGGAGATTCCCATCCTCTCAGTGTCAGGCGGCTCAGGAGATTTCCATCCTCTCAGTGTCAGGCGGCTCAGGAGATTCCCATCCTCTCAGTGTCTGGCGGCTCAGGAGATTCCCATCCTCTCAGTGTCAGGCGGCTCAGGAGTTTCCCATCCTCTCAGTGTCAGGCGGCTCAGGAGATTCCCATCCTCTCAGTGTCAGGCGGCTCAGGAGATTCCCATCCTCTCAGTGTCAGGCGGCTCAGGAGATTCCCATCCTCTCAGTGTCTGGCGGCTCAGGAGATTCCCATCCTCTCAGTGTCAGGCGGCTCAGGAGTTTCCCATCCTCTCAGTGTCAGGCGGCTCAGGAGATTCCCATCCTCTCAGTGTCAGGCGGCTCAGGAGATTCCCATCCTCTCAGTGTCAGGCGGCTCAGGAGATTCCCATCCTCTCAGTGTCAGGCGGCTCAGGAGATTCCCATCCTCTCAGTGTCAGGCGGCTCAGGAGATTCCCATCCTCTCAGTGTCAGGTGTTCATAGTTTTGGGAGAAATTCCATAAGGGCCCAAAGGACAGGAAGGAATGATTGTCGGGGGTGAACACGTATGTATAACCCTCATCATCCAGTATATCAGGCACATGTATAACCCCCATTGTCTTGTGACTCCAGATCTATCCTGTATAGTCATCCGCAGTTGCTGGTGTCAGTGTTGCCGGTGACAGATGGAGGCCGTCATCTCTCAGCCTGGGGTCATCACCACGCAGACAGTGACTGTATCGAGTCCTCGCTGGGGCAGCGGCCTATGTGACTGCTGTGACGACTGCGGGATATGTGAGTATAGGACACACCACCCCTGACCTCCGACCCCTTTGATACACTCCTTCAGCTGGTACAGTCATGGGGGGGTATCTGTATTTCCGTGGGGCAATTCCTGTGTACAGCTCCTGGCTGGTGCTATTTCAGGGTGCCCTTGGTGGGGTATGAGGAGAGTAACCTGGAAACAAAGAGGCACAGTCCCTGTATACAGGAGGAACGAGGCGCAGTACCCGTATAAAGGAGGAATGAGGCACAGTCCCCGTATACAGGAGGAATATATATATATACATATATATATATATATAGAAAATTCGAGACGAGGCGGCACTCCAAAATGTGGTGAAAATGAAAATGATTTATTCACCCATTAATGTGCAACGTTTCGATCTCCCAATGAGATCTTTTTCAAGCAACTTGCTTGAAAAAGATCTCATTGGGAGATCGAAACGTTGCACATTAATGGGTGAATAAATCATTTTCATTTTCACCACATTTTGGAGTGCCGCCTCGTCTCGAATTTTCTATTATCTAAGTGGGTTTGGAGTCCGCCCACTGAGGTTGTAGCACCCACCTGAGCCACAGAGCCTACACAGTGCCGTCCAGCTCCACACTTCTATTTATATATATATATATATATATATGTCTCCTCTCTCCCCTGCAGGTTGTATATATATATATATATATATATGTCTTCTCTCTCCCCTGCAGGTTGTATATACTGTAGTGTGTATATATATATATATATATATATATATATATATATATATATATATATATATATATATGTCTCCTTTCTCCCCTGCAGGTTGTATATATATATATATATATATATATATATATATATGTATGTCTTCTCTCTCCCCTGCAGGTTGTATATAGTGTAGTGTGTATATATATGTCTCCTCTCTCCCCTGCAGGTTGTATAAAGTGTGTGTATGTATATATATGTCTCCTCTCTCCCCTGCAGGCTATATAGTGTATATATATGTCTCCTCTCTCCCCTGCAGGTTGTATATAGTGTATATATATATGTCTCCTCTCTCCCCTGCAGGTTGTATATAGTGTATATATATATGTCTCCTCTCTCCCCTGCAGGTTGTATATAGTGTGTATATATATATATATATGTCTCCTCTCTCCCCTGCAGGCTATATAGTGTATATATGTCTCCTCTCTCCCCTGCAGGTTGTATATAGTGTATATATATGTCTCCTCTCTCCCCTGCAGGTTGTATATAGTGTATATATATGTTTCCTCTCTCCCCTGCAGGTTGTATATAGTGTATATATATGTCTCCTCTCTCCCCTGCAGGTTGTATATAGTGTATATATATGTCTCCTCTCTCCCCTGCAGGCTATATAGTGTGTATATATATGTCTTCTCTCTTCCCTGCAGGTTGTATATAGTGTATATATATGTCTCCTCTCTCCCCTGCAGGTTGTATATAGTGTGTATATATATGTCTCCTATCTCCCCTGCAGGCTATATAGTGTATATATATGTCTTCTCTCTCCCCTGCAGGTTGTATATAGTGTATATATATGTCTCCTCTCTCCCCTGCAGGTTGTATATAGTGTAGTGTATATACTGTATATATATATGTCTCCTCTCTCCCCTGCAGGTTGTATATAGTGTGTGTATATATACATATATATATATATATGTCTCCTCTCTCCCCTGCAGGTTGTATATAGTGTATATATATGTCTCCTCTCTCCCCTGCAGGTTGTATATAGTGTATATATATGTCTCCTCTCTCCCCTGAAGGTTGTATATAGTGTGTATATATATGTCTCCTCCCTCCCCTGCAGGTTGTATATAGTGTATATATATGTCTCCTCTCTCCCCTGCAGGTTGTATATAGTGTATATATATGTCTCCTCTCTCCCCTGAAGGTTGTATATAGTGTAGTGTATATATATATGTCTCCTCTCTCCCCTGCAGGTTGTATATAGTGTGTGTATGTATATATATGTCTCCTCTCTCCCCTGCAGGCTATATAGTGTATATATATGTCTCCTCTCTCCCCTGCAGGTTGTATATAGTGTATATATATATGTCTCCTCTCTCCCCTGCAGGTTGTATATAGTGTATATATATATGTCTCCTCTCTCCCCTGCAGGTTGTATATAGTGTATATATATGTCTCCTCTCTCCCCTGCAGGTTGTATATAGTGTATATATATGTTTCCTCTCTCCCCTGCAGGTTGTATATAGTGTATATATATGTCTCCTCTCTCCCCTGCAGGTTGTATATAGTGTGTATATATATGTCTCCTCTCTCCCCTGCAGGCTATATAGTGTGTATATATATGTCTTCTCTCTCCCCTGCAGGTTGTATATAGTGTATATATATGTCTCCTCTCTCCCCTGCAGGTTGTATATAGTGTGGTGTATATATATATATATGTCTCCTCTCTCCCCTGCAGGTTGTATATAGTGTGGTGTATATATATGTCTCCTCTCTCCCTTGCAGGTTGTGTATAGTGTTGTGTGTATATGTATGTATGTATATATATATATATATATGTACACACACGTCTCTTCTCTCCCCTGCAGGTTGCTGTGCCCTATGGTGCTTCCCCTGCATGCAGTGCAGCACGGTCAGTGATTTCGGAGAGTGCCTCTGCCTCCCCCTCTTGGACCCCTGTACACTGTTGGGTGTCGGGTCGGGATTCGTGGGGTGTAGTGGAGTTTGTCCCCCAATAACAATGGCTATGAGGGCATCGGTGCGGGAGAGATACAAGATTCCGGTATGTTGTATATGCAGGTGTGTTGTGTATATGCAGGTGTGTTGTATATATGCTGGTGTGGTGTTGTGTATATGCGG